>CM042387.1:33775275-33915275 GCA_023634145.1 Thymallus thymallus | reverse complement strand
AGATGTTACAGCAGGTGCAGTACAATGCGTATGTTTCTAGCTCCAATAGTGCAGTAATACAATATCAATACACTATCAATACAATATCAATACAATATAAATACACGATCAATACAATACAAATACAATATCAATACAATATCAATACAATATCAATACAATATCAATACAATATCAATACAATATCAATACAATATCAATACAATATCAATACAATATAAATATCAATTTAATATCAATACACTATCAATACAATACCAATACAATATCAATACAATATAATTACAATATAAATACAATATAAATACAATATCAATACAACATCAATACAATATCAATACAATATAAATATCAATACACGATAAATACAATATCAATACACTATCAATACAATATCAATACAATATCAATACAATATCAATACAATATCAATACAATATCAATACAATATCAATATCAATTCAATATCAATACACTATCAATAGAATAAAAATACACTATCAATACAATATCAATACAATACTATACAATACAATACAATACTCAAATAATCCAGAACGTCCAAAACAAGAAAGAAGTGCATCCTTATACAGTAAACATGTATCCAATAGGAAGCTTCTATGGTTCTAGAATACTGTAATATACCTCTTATACAAGCTACAGTCCACACAGTTTGGTACGTGACCACAGTGGGAATTGAACCCTCAACTCTGGTGTTGTTAGTGCCATGCTCTTATGAACTGAGCCACGTACATGGCCACTACAAAACATACTACGTACAATACAATACTGTAAAATACAATACATGCTTACAGTTACGGTGGAAGATGTATGATTGCCATCCCTGTGAGTGTACCACCCTCCTTCAGGCCAATGATGAGGCATGCTATGATTCCACTCCAGACCTGTGCCAGGCTTGGATTCGCCAAGAGGTTTTTCCCCAGGTGCATTAACAATGAGGATATTGATTTCTATGAGAACCTATGGCCAAATGCTCGAGACAGACTTGATGTTACATTGTGAAAGGTGTCTTCAGTGATTACACCTCTGATCACACATGGGAAGGAAATGATGAAAAGTTAATTTTAATGGGTAGTCCATGTGTATTGCTTAATGTGAAAACAGTGTCATGTACTGTAATGTACTGCAAAGTAGCAAGGGACATTTTGAAATATGTATCTTACATTATTAGTGGAGTGGAGGCTGTTATAGCAGCAAAGGGGGGACCAAGTACATGTTAATGCCCATGATTTTGGAATGAGATGTTCGATACACATGCGCAGGGCCGTCTCTAGCCTTTGGGGGCCCTAAGCGAGATTATGTTGGGGGGGCCCCACCATTTTAATGGCCCCCTCTTGACGGTGGAGAGATAAATATACGTTTTAAAGTAAACTTCCTGCGGTTCTACGCATTTTGCCATGGGGCGGAGAGAAAATGTTTCAATTCTATTAAACGTTTCTTGCAATTCTTCTAATTTTCCCATGGGGTACATTTTTGCATTTTTAAAAGCAAGTTTTCAGCAGTTACATTATGCCATGTTCATGACATCTGAGTGAGAGTGATTAACAAAGTATTTGGCCATGATTACTACAGGGTTAAATAACTGGCTAGACTAACTGGGCCCTAAGCAATAGCTTATGTTACTTTCTTGGAGCCGACCCTACACACACACACACACACACACACACACACACACACACACACACACACACACACACACACACACACACACACACACACACACACACACACACACACACACACACACACACACACACACACCAAAGCAGCTGATTTCTCTACAGATTTACAGCACTTGCAATCTATCATAAGACTCATAACTTACTATATGTGTCACTTTGTCTCTCTTTAGACAATGTTCAATGTGGGGTTATTATTATATTATATTATAATATATTATATTGGAGATTATATTATATTATATTATATTGGAGATTATATTATATTATATTGGGTATTATATTATATTATATTGGGTAATATATTATATTATATTATATTGGGTATTATAGTATATTATATTATATTATATTGGGTATATTATATTATATTATATTGGGTTTATTATATTATATTTTATTATATTGGAGATTATATTATATTATATTATATTGGAGATTATATTATATTATATTGGGTATTATATTATATTATATTAAATTATATTATATTTTATTATATTAGGTATTATATTATATTGGGTATTATATTATATTGGGTATTATATTATATTATATTGGGTATTATATTATATTATATTATATTAGGTATTATATTATATTATATTGGGTATTATATTATATTATATTAGGTATTATATTATATTATATTGGGTATTATATTATATTTTATTATATTGGGTATTATATTATATTGGGTATTATATAATATTGGGTATTATATTATATTATATTATAATGGGTATTATGTTATATTATATTGGGTATTATATTATATTATATTGGGTATTATATTATGTATTATATTATATTATGTATTATATTATATTAAATTATATTATATTTTATTATATTGGGTATTATATTATATTGGGTATTATATTATATTATATTGGGTATTATATTATATTGGGTATTATATCATATTGGGTATTATAATATATTATATTGGGTATTAAATTATATTATATTGGGTATTAAATTATATTATATTGGGTATTATATTATATTATATGGGGTATGGGTATTTTATTATATGTATTATATTTTATGGGGTATTATATTATATTGGTTATTATATTATATTATATTGTATTGGGTATTATATTATATTGGGTATTATATTATATGTATTATATTGTATTGGGTATTATATTATATTGGGCATTATATTATATTGTATGATATTGTATTGGGTATTATTATATATGTATTATATTGTATTGGGTATTATATTATATTGGGTATTATATTGGATAATATATTGTATTGGGTATTATATGATATAATTATTATATTGTATTGGGTATTATATTATATTTATTATATTGTATTGGGTATTATATTATATGTATTATATTGTATTGGGTGTTATATTGTATTGGGTATTATATAATGTTTAATATATTGTATTGGGTATTATATTAGATTTATTATATTGTATTGGGTATTATATTACATTTATTATATTGTATTGGGTATTATATTACATTTATTATATTGTATTGGGTATAATATTATATTGGGTATTATATTATGTTTATTATATTGTATTTGGTATCACATTAAATGTATTATATTGTATTGGGTATTGTATTATGTTTATTATATTGTATTGGGTATTATATTAGATGTATTATATTGTATTGGGTATTATATGATATAATTATTATATTGTATTGGGTATTATATTATGTTTATTATATTGTATTGGGTATTATATTAAATTTATTATATTGTATTGGGTATTATATTAGATTTATTATATTGTATTGGGTATTATATTAAATTTATTATATTGTATTGGGTATTATATTATGTTTATTATATTGTATTGGGTATTATATTAGATTTATTATATTGTATTGGGTATTATATTATGTTTATTATATTGTATTGGGTATTATATTAGATTTATTATATTGTATTGGGTATTATATTAGATTTATTATATTGTATTGGGTATTATATTCAATTTATTATATTGTATTGGGTATTATATTATGTTTATTATATTGTATTGGGTATTATATTACATTTATTATATTGTATTGGGTATTATATTACATTTATTATATTGTATTGGGTATAATATTATATTGGGTATTATATTATGTTTATTATATTGTATTAGTATTATATTACATTTATTATATTGTATTGGGTATAATATTATATTGGGTATTATATTATGTTTATTATAGTGTATTGGGTATTATATTATATTGGGTATTATATTAAATGTATTATATTGTATTGGGTATTATATTATATTGGGTATTATATTATATTTATTATATTGTATTGGGTATTATATTATATTGGGTATTATATTATATTTATTATATTGTATTGGGTATTATATTATATTGGGTATTATATTATATTTATTATATTGTATTGGGTATTATATTATATTGGGTATTATATTATATTTATTATATTGTATTGGGTATTATATTATATTGGGTATTATATTATATTTATTATATTGTATTGGGTATTATATTATATTGGGTATTATATTATATTTATTATATTGTATTGGGTATTATATTATATTGGGTATTATATTATATTTATTATATTGTATTGGGTGTTATATTTAGCTTTTGAGACTTAATGCTATATTTATTGAGGCCTTGTTTGTATTCCATTTTACAGGATTTAGAAAAGATTAATCGATTGTGGGATGCGATTAACGCCCAGACAAATTACACGATTGCAGTAAGTGCGAGTGTTTGAATAAAACCAGGGCCGGCTCTCCCATTAGGTGATCGCCTATGAATTTGGGGTGGCATTTTGACAATTGACTGCCGCCCCTGATCGGCTACTACACCGCCGGCGGCGCCCCAGCCACCAGCTCATAGCGTTGCTTCAGGTCCCGCCGGCGGTCTAGTAGCTGATCGGGGGAATAAAACTGTTCACTGTATAAGTTAATTTGATAAATGTTATATTCATGAGAAACCTCTAACTACATTAAGCTCTAAGGGTTCTTGATGTTTGACAGGCTATCACAGGGATGGGGATAGACAATCACCTTCTAGGACTGAGAGAGATCTCACAGGAGCTCCAGATGGAGGTGCCAGAGATCTTCACAGATGAAACCTATGTGGCCAGTAACCAGTTCATTCTCTCCACCAGTCAGGTATAGCCTCTAGTCGTCTCTATGCGATGTGGCTATTGCTAGTGCTGCCATAATATTAATCATATAGAATGACAAGAACATTATTTCAACCAATTATGTTATAACTGTTTATTACATATGTAAATTATCTACGAAGTAATAATTAACAGTTTATAAACTACTACCCTTGTTAAAGTATACCTGAGTATATCTAAGTAGATGTTGTATTAACTGGTATACCCTCCTCAGGTCCCCACCACAGTGGAGATGTTTTGCTGCTATGGCCCGGTGGTTCCTAACGGGTACGGGTGCTGCTACAACCCCCAGTCAGACCACCTCCTCTTCAGCGTGACCAGCTTCCACGGCAGCACCGAGACCTGCTCGTCCGTTTTTATCAAGGCTCTGGACGAGGGCCTTGTGGAGATGAGGAATCTGTGCAAGAAGAGCAACAAGCCTCAGAGCACACCTCTGAAAACAGGGAAATAATTCATACTGAGGTAACATTACAGTGTCCATATTAGGACAGCCTCAGAGTCACACTCAACTTCCCACACATTACAGTGTCCATATTAGGACAGCCTCAGAGTCACACTCAACTTCCCACACATTACAGTGTCCATATTAGGACAGCCTCAGAGTCACACTCAACTTCCCACACATTACAGTGTCCATATTAGGACAGCCTCAGAGTCACACTCAACTTCCCACACATTACAGTGTCCATATTAGGACAGCCTCAGAGTCACACTCAACTTCCCACACATTACGGTGTCCATATTAGGACAGCCTCAGAGTCACACTCAACTTCCCACACATTACGGTGTCCATATTAGGACAGCCTCAGAGTCACACTCAACTTCCCACACATTACGGTGTCCATATTAGGACAGCCTCAGAGTCACACTCAACTTCCCACACATTACAGTGTCCATATTAGGACAGCCTCAGAGTCACACTCAACTTCCCACACATTACAGTGTCCATATTAGGACAGCCTCAGAGTCACACTCAACTTCCCACACATTACAGTGTCCATATTAGGACAGCCTCAGAGTCACACTCAACTTCCCACACATTACGGTGTCCGTATTAGGACAGCCTCAGAGTCACACTCAACTTCCCGCACATTACAGTGTCCATATTAGGACAGCCTCAGAGTCACACTCAACTTCCCACACATTACAGTGTCCATATTAGGACAGCCTCAGAGTCACACTCAACTTCCCACACATTACGGTGTCCATATTAGGACAGCCTCAGAGTCACACTCAACTTCCCACACATTACAGTGTCCATATTAGGACAGCCTCAGAGTCACACTCAACTTCCCACACATTACAGTGTCCATATTAGGACAGCCTCAGAGTCACACTCAACTTCCCACACATTACAGTGTCCATATTAGGACAGCCTCAGAGTCACACTCAACTTCCCACACATTACAGTGTCCATATTAGGACAGCCTCAGAGTCACACTCAACTTCCCACACATTACGGTGTCCGTATTAGGACAGCCTCAGAGTCACACTCAACTTCCCGCACATTACAGTGTCCATATTAGGACAGCCTCAGAGTCACACTCAACTTCCCACACATTACAGTGTCCATATTAGGACAGCCTCAGAGTCACACTCAACTTCCCACACATTACGGTGTCCATATTAGGACAGCCTCAGAGTCACACTCAACTTCCCACACATTACAGTGTCCATATTAGGACAGCCTCAGAGTCACACTCAACTTCCCACACATTACGGTGTCCGTATTAGGACAGCCTCAGAGTCACACTCAACTTCCCGCACATTACAGTGTCCATATTAGGACAGCCCCAGAGTCACACTCAACTTCCCACACATTACAGTGTCCATATTAGGACAGCCCCAGAGTCACACTCAACTTCCCACACATTACAGTGTCCATATTAGGACAGCCCCAGAGTCACACTCAACTTCCCGCACATTACAGTGTCCATATTAGGACAGCCCCAGAGTCACACTCAACTTCCCACACATTACGGTGTCCATATTAGGACAGCCTCAGAGTCACACTCAACTTCCCGCACATTACAGTGTCCATATTAGGACAGCCTCAGAGTCACACTCAACTTCTGACACATGTCCTGGCATGTCGTGAAAGTAATATTAGCTAGTGGTCCTGTGTGTATATTTCACTGTTTGTGCCATCAAGTTTTAGTTTTTACAACTTTATCTCTCGATTCAATCAAAAAATATGAAGCCTTAACTATGTTACTATGTGCAGTACATTAAACTATGAGTCAATACTTTAGCTATAAGGACACTAACAATACTTTCATATGGAAGGAAACATATAGATGTAGAAACTATGATGTAGACCAGACGCCAACCTAACCTACAGGGAAATAGCAGACGTAGGAACCAACCTAACCTACAGGGAAAGAGCTGACGTTGGAACCAACCTAACCCACAGGGAAAGAGCTGACGTTGGAACCAACCTAACCTACAGGGAAAGAGCTGACGTAGGAACCAACCTAACCTACAGGGAAAGAGCTGACGTAGGAACCAACCTAACCTACAGGGAAAGAGCAGACGTAGGAACCAACCTAACCCACAGGGAGAGAGCTGACGTTGGAACCAACCTAACCTACAAGGAAAGAGCAGACGTTGGAACCAACCTAACCCACAGGGAAAGAGCTGACGTTGGAACCAACCTAACCTACAGGGAAAGAGCAGACGTTGGAACCAACCTAACCCACAGGGAAAGAGCTGACGTTGTAACTAGGTTTAAGATCGTCACTATAAAGATGCTGCCAAAGAGGGATATATATCTAGTAAAGTCTAATGCAGGGCTCTCCAACCCTGTTCCTGGAGAGATACAGTCCTGTAGGTTTTAACTCCAACCCTGTTCCTGGAGAGATACCATCCTGTAGGTTTTAACTCCAACCCTGTTCCTGGAGAGATACCATCCTGTAGGTTTTAACTTCAACCCAGTTCCTGGAGAGATACCATCCTGTAGGTTTTAACTCCAACCCTGTTCCTGGAGAGATACCATCCTGTAGGTTTTAACTCCAACCCTGTTCCTGGAGAGATACAGTCCTGTAGGTTTTAACTCCAACCCTGTTCCTGGAGAGATACCGTCCTGTAGGTTTTAACTCCAACCCTGTTTCTGGAGAGATACCATCCTGTAGGTTTTAACTCCAACCCTGTTCCTGGAGAGATACCGTCCTGTAGGTTTTAACTCCAACCCTGTTCCTGGAGAGATACCATCCTGTAGGTTTTAACTCCAACCCTGTTCCTGGAGAGATACCATCCTGTAGGTTTTAACTCCAACCCTGTTCCTGGAGAGATACCATCCTGTAGGTTTTAACTCCAACCCTGTTCCTGGAGAGATACCGTCCTGTAGGTTTTAACTCCAACCCTGTTCCTGGAGAGATACAGTCCTGTAGGTTTTAACTCCAACCCTGTTCCTGGAGAGATACCATCCTGTAGGAACAGGGTTGGAGTTAAAACCTACAGGATGGTAGATCTCCAGGAACTGGGTTGGAGTTAAAACCTACAGGAGGGTAGTGTTCAGAGGTGCTAGTACTCTCGGCCGGCAAAGGCTACCGGTGTGTCCATGCCTTTAAACTTGAGACTGATATGCTTACCTACATTATTTCTAGAGGTATTTCCACAGCTATAGCTAGTAGAGATTCTGGCCAGTATTCAGTACTGTCTCATACTGTTTCATACTGTCTCATACTGTTTAATCTCTGGAGGTAAATTGTCAATTGGATGTGGTGATTCTGTAGAAGAAGTTGTTCTTAACGGGTTGTGTGAATTATGCAAATGAATAGGAATGTATTAGTGGTGTTGATATGCTGCTTGTTAAGTTTCTTATTTTGACTTATTTTGACTGTTTCCCAAATGGCACCCTTTCCCCTTTATAGGAGTTTGCTCAAAAGCAGTGCACTAAATAGGTAACAGGGTACCATTTGGGGTGCACTCTTTCTTTCCTCTCATCCTAATGTGTGGTTCCACTCATTCCATGGAAACGAAGTCTGTAGCCATTCATGTTCATTGTTTACGAAAGAAATTCAAAAGCCTATTTATTTTTGTAGCTAAATACATACGTTTGTTTTCATCAGAAGATCTACATGATGTTCACACTTGAAGTTTATTGTATGAGATATATTTATGAGAATATATTGTAACCTTGAATTGTATTGTATAATATATATTCATGAAAATATATTGTAACCTTGTGCTGTGTGCAGAATACTGCTATAAAGATTATTTATGTCCTGAAATAAAATGTATTCCAAAATATCACGTGTTGCTAGCTTCTCCTTGGAATAATACACTTACATTCTTAGGTACATCCTCAGCTGTGAAAGAGAGTGTGGGGACAATAACCCAAAGGTTGCTGGGTCGATTCCCTGAGCCGACTAGGTGAAAATATGTCTCTGTGCCATTGAGCAAGGCACTTAACCCTAATTGACCCTGTAAGACGTTCTGAATAAGATGTTCTGCTAAATGAGGAAAATGTAAGTAATGCTATACTAACATAAAAGTACTGCACTATATAGGGTGCTGTTTGGAACACAATCAGTTAAATATACAGTATCTGGGTGTTCAGTAGAGACTCGCTAATGAAGGTCTAGGTGTCAAGTACCACACTAATTGGACGTATAACAACCAGACTGTTTTGCCTGAGTCAATCTGTGTGTATTATACGGCCACATCTCAAACCCCATAGAAAAACATTAACTAGAATTGAGATCCATTCATGGGACCAATCAAAATGGCCGGCGTTCCACCCATCACAAAACATTGACTTGGATGGGTATTTCCATTCTACTAATTCTATTTCTATGTCTAACCCATTCTATACAGCAGATGGCTTGGTTCCACTGGCATCTGATTGGGTCTGCAGGGAGAGAGCTGAATTTTATTCTCCATTGGTTAAACCACTGAACCAGGGCAGCCACATAACCACACAGTGTTTAGTCAGGCTTCAACAACCTAGCTGGGCCAATTAGCTTTCTCATTATTTTATGTGAGCGAGTTACACACACTGTGAAACTTTACCTCACATTAGCACAAAAAAACAGGTTGACGATAAGAGTCTCCAGTACTTGAGATTACCATCTGAGCTATGAGTCCTAGTCTCCAGAACTAGTGCATACCAACTGAGCTATGAGTCCTAGTCTCCAGTACTAGTTGGTATGCACTAGTTCTGGAGACTAGGACTCATAGCTCAGTAGGTATTAGTAGTTCTGGAGACTAGGACTCATAGCTCAGTAGGTATGCACTAGTTCTGGAGACTAGGACTCATAGTAGAGTGTGTGTTATAATAATAATAATAATAATAATAATAATAACAATAACAATAATATGCCATTTAGCAGACGCTTTTATCCAAAGCGACTTACAGTTATGCGTGCATGCAGTTTACGTAAGGGTGGACCTGAGAATCAAACCCACTATCCTGCTGTTGCAAGCACCATGCTCTACCAAATGAGCTGTTGTCTAGGCATTCATTGACCAGTCCAGACCAGATAAACTTGGACAGGTTCGGATCAATGGTTGTAGGAAGCCCACCTGTGGGTGGGTGATGGGAACATCAGTGCTGATCGGTGTCTGCCACGCAGCAGACTGAGAGACAGGCTCACCTGCTGACTGCTATTGACTGACTGGAGCCCAATTGTTTATGTGTCTCCCCTGTTAGGAGACAGGTTGCTGTTGTGGTTCAGTTAAGAAACAGTGTTGTAGAGGAGAGGCGTTGAGATAAGAGGGAGGAGAGGGGATGAGAGGGAGGGAGGAGAGGGGATGAGAGGGAGGGAGGAGAGGGGATGAGAGGGAGGGAGGAGAGGGGGTGAGAGGAGAGGAGAGGGAGGAGAGGGGATGAGAAGAGAGGGAGGAGAGGGGATGAGAAGAGAGGGAGGGGAGGGTATGAGAAGAGAGGGAGGGGAGAGGATGAGAAGATAGGGAGGGGAGGGGATGAGAGGAAGGGCAGGGGATGAGAGGAGAGGGAGGGGAGGGGAGGGGATGAGAAGAGAGGGAGGGGAGGGGATGAGAGGGAGGGGAGGCGAGGAGAGGGAGGGGATGAGAAGAGAGGGAGGGGAGGGGATGAGAGATTAAGTAAATATAAATGAAGCTAGCCCGCTAGCCCTATGCTAGTAAATATAAATGAAGCTAGCCCGCTAGCCCTATGCTAGTAAATATAAATGAAGCTAGGCCGCTAGCCCTATGCTAGTAATTTAAAAACCGGGCTTGTAGAAAATGTGCCTAAATAGTGTAGTGTAGAGCAGAGCAGAGAAGAGTAGAGCAGAGTAGAGTAGAGTAGAGTAGAGTAGAGCAGAGCAGAGCAGAGTAGAGTAGTATAGAGCAGAGCAGAGCAGAGCAGAGCAGAGTAGAGCAGAGTAGAGCAGAGCAGAGCAGAGCAGAGTAGAGTAGTATAGAGTAGAGTAGAGCAGAGCAGAGCAGAGCAGAGCAGAGTAGAGTAGAGCAGAGCAGAGCAGAGAAGAGTAGAGCAGAGCAGAGCAGAGCAGAGCAGAGCAGAGCAGAGAAGAGAAGAGTAGAGTAGAGTAGAGTAGAGTAGAGTAGAGCAGAGCAGAGCAGAGCAGAGCAGAGCAGAGTAGAGTAGAGTAGAGCAGAGCAGAGTAGAGTAGAGCAGAGAAGAGTAGAGTAGAGTAGAGTAGAGTAGAGTAACTTAGAGCATAGTAGAGTAGAGTAGAGCAGAGTAGAGTAGAGTAGAGCAGAGTAGAGTAGAGCAGAGTAGAGTAGAGTAGAGTAGAGCAGAGTAGAGTAGAGTAGAGCAGAGTAGTGTAGAGCAGAGCAGAGCAGAGTAGAGCAGAGCAGAGCAGAGCAGAGTAGAGTAGAGCAGAGCAGAGTAGAGAAGAGAAGAGCAGAGCAGAGAAGAGTAGAGCAGAGTAGAGCAGAGCAGAGTAGAGTAGAGTAGAGAAGAGTAGAGTAGAGTAGAGAAGAGAAGAGTAGAGTAGAGCAGAGTAGAGAAGAGTAGAGCAGAGTAGAGCAGAGTAGAGCAGAGCAGAGCAGAGTAGAGTAGAGCAGAGAAGAGCAGAGCAGAGTAGAGTAGATTAGAGCAGAGCAGAGTAGAGTAGAGCAGAGAAGAGCAGAGCAAAGAAGAGTAGAGCAGAGCAGAGCAGAGTAGAGCAGAGAAGAGTAGAGTAGAGTAGAGCAGAGTAGAGTAGAGTAGAGTAGAGCAGAGAAGAGAAGAGTAGAGTAGAGCAGAGTAGAGTAGAGCAGAGAAGAGTAGAGCAGAGCAGAGCAGAGTAGAGTAGAGTAGAGCAGAGAAGAGTAGAGCAGAGCAGAGTAGAGCAGAGCAGAGCAGAGCAGAGCAGAGTAGAGCAGAGAAGAGTAGAGTAGAGTAGAGTAGTGCAGAGTAGAGTAGAGCAGAGAAGAGAAGAGTAGAGCAGAGTAGAGCAGAGAAGAGTAGAGCAGAGCAGAGCAGAGCAGAGCAGAGTAGAGTAGAGTAGAGAAGAGTAGAGCAGAGTAGAGCAGAGTAGAGCAGAGTAGAGCAGAGCAGAGCAGAGTAGAGTAGAGTAGAGCAGAGAAGAGCAGAGTAGAGTAGAGTAGATTAGAGCAGAGCAGAGTAGAGTAGAGCAGAGAAGAGCAGAGCAAAGAAGAGTAGAGCAGAGCAGAGTAGAGCAGAGCAGAGTAGAGTAGAGCAGAGCAGAGCAGAGTAGAGTAGAGCAGAGAAGAGTAGAGTAGAGTAGAGTAGAGTAACTTAGAGCATAGTAGAGTAGAATAGAGCAGAGTAGACTAGAGTAGAGCAGAGTAGAGTAGAGTAGAGTAGAGTAGAGCAGAGTAGAGTAGAGTAGAGCACAGTAGAGTAGAGTAGAGTAAAGTAGAGCACAGTAGAGTAGAGCAGAGTAGAGTAGAGTAGAACACAGTAGAGTAGAGCAGAGTAGAGTAGAGTAGAGCACAGTAGAGTAATGAAGAGTAGAGTAGAGTAATGTAGAGTAGAGTAGAGTAATGTAGAGTAATGTAGAGTAGAGTAATGTAGAGTAGAGTAGTGTAGAGTAGTGTAGAGTAATGTAGAGTAGAGTAGAGTAATGTAGAGTAGAGTAGAGTAATGTAGAGTAGAGTAGAGTAGAAGAGTGTAGAGTAGAGTAGTGTAGAGTATAATAGAGTAGTGTAGTGTAGAGTAGAGTAGAGTTGAGTATAGTAATGTAGAGTAGAGTAGAGTAGTGTAGAGTAGAGTAGAGTAATGTAGAGTAGAGTAGTGTAGAGTAGAATAGAGTAGTGTAGAGTAGAGTAGAGTAGAGTAGAATAGAGTAGTGTAGAGTAGTGTAGAGTAGAGTAGAATAGAGTAGTGTAGAGTAGTGTAGAGTAGAGTAGAGTAGAGTATGGTAGAGTAGAGTTTAGTAGAGTAGAGTTGAGTAGAGTAGAGTAGTGTAGAGTAGAGTCGAGTCGAGTAGAGTAGAGTAGTGTAGAGTAGAGTAGAGTAGAACACAGTAGAGTAGAGCAGAGTAGAGTAATGTAGAGTAGAGTAATGTAGAGTAGAGTAGAGTAATGCAGAGTAGAGTAATGTAGAGTAGAGTAGAGTAATGTAGAGTAGAGTAGTGTAGAGTAGAGTAGAGTAGAAGAGTGTAGAGTAGAGTAGAGTAGTGTAGAGCAGAGTAGAGTTTAGTAGAGTAGAGTAGAGTAGAGTTGAGTAGAGTAGAGTAGTGTAGAGTAGAGTCGAGTCGATTAGTGTGGAGTAGAGTACAGTAGAGTAGAACACAGTAGAGTAGAGCAGAGTAGAGTAGAGCACAGTAGAGTAATGTAGAGTAGAGTAGAGTAATGTAGAGTAGAGTAGAGTAATGTAGAGTAGAGTAATGTAGAGTAGAGTAGAGTAATGTAGAGTAGAGTAGAGTAATGTAGAGTAGAGTAATGTAGAGTAGAGTAGAGTAATGTAGAGTAGAGTAGTGTAGAGTAGAGTAGAGTAGAAGAGTGTAGAGTAGAGTAGAGTAGTGTAGAGTATGGTAGAGTAGAGTAGAGTTTAGTAGAGTAGAGTAGAGTAGAGTTGAGTAGAGTAGAGCAGAGCAGAGTAGACTAGAGTAGAGCAGAGTAGAGTAGAGTAGAGCAGAGTAGAGTAGAGCAGAGTAGAGTAGAGTAGAGCACAGTAGAGTAGAGCAGAGTAAAGTAGAGCACAGTAGAGTAGAGCAGAGTAGAGTAGAGTAGAACACAGTAGAGTAGAGCAGAGTAGAGTAGAGTAGAGCACAGTAGAGTAATGTAGAGTAGAGTAGAGTAATGTAGAGTAGAGTAGAGTAATGTAGAGTAATGTAGAGTAGAGTAGAGTAATGTAGAGTAGAGTAGTGTAGAGTAATGTAGAGTAGAGTAGAGTAATGTAGAGTAGAGTAGAGTAATGTAGAGTAGAGTAGAGTATAAGACTGTAGAGTAGAGGAGAGTAGTGTAGAGTAGAATAGAGTAGTGTAGAGTAGAGTAGAGTAGAGTTGAGTAGAGTAATGTAGAGTAGAGTAGAGTAGTGTAGAGTAGAGTAGAGTAGAGTAGAATAGAGTAGTGTAGAGTAGTGTAGAGTAGAGTAGAGTAGAGTAGAGTATGGTAGAGTAGAGTTTAGTAGAGTAGAGTAGAGTTGAGTAGAGTAGAGTAGTGTAGAGTAGAGTAGTGTAGAGTAGAGTAGAGTAGAACACAGTAGAGTAGAGCAGAGTAGAGTAATGTAGAGTAGAGTAGATTAGTTTAGAGTAGAGTAGAGTAGAGTAGAGTAGAGTAGTGTAGAGTAGAGTCGAGTCGATTAGTGTAGAGTAGAGTAGAGTAGAGTAGAACACAGTAGAGTAGAGCAGAGTAGAGTAGAGCACAGTATAGTAATGTAGAGTAGAGTAGAGTAATGTAGAGTAGAGTAGAGTAATGTAGAGTAGAGTAATGTAGAGTAGAGTAGAGTAGTGTAGAGTAGAGTAGAGTAGAAGAGTGTAGAGTAGAGTAGAGTAGTGTAGAGTATGGTAGAGTAGAGTAGAGTTTAGTAGAGTAGAGTAGAGTAGGGTTGAGTAGAGTAGAGTAGAGCAGAGTAGACTAGAGTAGAGCAGAGTAGAGTAGAGCAGAGTAGAGTAGAGCAGAGTAGAGTAGAGCACAGTAGAGTAGAGTAAAGTAGAGCACAGTAGAGTAGAGCAGAGTAGAGTAGAGTAGAACACAGTAGAGTAGAGCAGAGTAGAGTAGAGTAGAGCACAGTAGAGTAATGTAGAGTAGAGTAGAGTAATGTAGAGTAGAGTAGAGTAGAGTAATGTAGAGTAGAGTAGAGTAATGTAGAGTAGAGTAGTGTAGAGTAATGTAGAGTAGAGTAGAGTAATGTAGAGTAGAGTAGAGTAATGTAGAGTAGAGTAGAGTAGAAGAGTGTAGAGTAGAGTAGTGTAGAGTAGAGTAGAGTAGTGTAGAGTAGAGTAGAGTAGAGTAGAGTAGAGTTGAGTAGAGTAATGTAGAGTAGAGTAGAGTAGTGTAGAGTAGAGTAGAGTAGAGTAATGTAGAGTAGAGTAGTGTAGAGTAGAATAGAGTAGTGTAGAGTAGAGTAGAGTAGAATAGAGTAGTGTAGAGTAGTGTAGAGTAGAGTAGAGTAGAATAGAGTAGTGTAGAGTAGTGTAGAGTAGAGTAGAGTATGGTAGAGTAGAGTTTAGTAGAGTAGAGTAGAGTAGAGTTGAGTAGAGTAGAGTAGTGTAGAGTAGAGTCGAGTAGAGTAGAGTAGTGTAGAGTAGAGTAGAGTAGAACACAGTAGAGTAGAGCAGAGTAGAGTAGAGTAATGTAGAGTAGAGTAGAGTAATGTAGAGTAGAGTAATGTAGAGTAGAGTAGAGTAATGTAGAGTAGAGTAGAGTAATGTAGAGTAGAGTAGAGTAGTGTAGAGTAGAGTAGAGTAATGTAGAGTAGAGTAGTGTAGAGTAGAATAGAGTAGTGTAGAGTAGAGTAGAGTAGAATAGAGTAGTGTAGAGTAGTGTAGAGTAGAGTAGAGTAGAATAGAGTAGTGTAGAGTAGTGTAGAGTAGAGTAGAGTATGGTAGAGTAGAGTTTAGTACAGTAGAGTAGAGTAGAGTTGAGTAGAGTAGTGTAGAGTAGAGTCGAGTCGAGTAGAGTAGAGTAGTGTAGAGTAGAGTAGAGTAGAACACAGTAGAGTAGAGCAGAGTAGAGTAGAGTAATGTAGAGTAGAGTAGAGTAATGTAGAGTAGAGTAATGTAGAGTAGAGTAATGTAGAGTAGAGTAGAGTAATGTAGAGTAGAGTAATGTAGAGTAGAGTAGAGTAATGTAGAGTAGAGTAGAGTAGAGTAGTGTAGAGTAGAGTAGAGTAGAGTAGAAAAGTGTAGAGTAGAGTAGAGTAGTGTAGAGTAGAGTAGAGTTTAGTAGAGTAGAGTAGAGTTGAGTAGAGTAGATTAGTGTAGAGTAGAGTCGAGTCGATTAGTGTAGAGTAGAGTAGAGTAGAACACAGTAGAGTAGAGCAGAGTAGAGTAGAGTAGAGCACAGTAGAGTAATGTAGAGTAGAGTAATGTAGAGTAGAGTAATGTAGAGTAATGTAGAGTAGAGTAGAGTAGAACACAGTAGAGTAGAGCAGAGTAGAGTAGAGTAGAGCACAGTAGAGTAATGTAGAGTAGAGTAATGTAGAGTAGAGTAATGTAGAGTAATGTAGAGTAGAGTAGAGTAATGTAGAGTAGAGTAGAGTAGTGTAGAGTAGAGTAGAGTAGAAGAGTGTAGAGTAGAGTAGAGTAGTGTAGAGTAAGGTAGAGTAGAGTTTAGTAGAGTAGAGTTGAGTAGAGTAGAGTAGTGTCGAGTAGAGTCGAGTCGAGTAGTGTAGAGTAATGTAGAGTAGAGTAGAGTAGAGTAGTGTAGAGTAGAGTAGAGTAGAGTAGAGTTGAGTAGAGCAGAGTAGAGTAGAGAAGTGTAGAGTAGAGTAATGTAGAGTAGAGTCAAGTAGAGTAGTGTAGAGTAGAGTAGAGTAGAGTAGAGTAGAGTAGTGTAGAGTAGAGTAGAGTAGAGTAGAGTGACAGAATGTGTATATCTCTGCTACACAGATCTCATACTATCTTGTTTCTCAAAGAGCTATTTAATATTTTATTGCGTTTAGCAGACATATTTATCCAAAGCGACAAACAGAACTACAGGAATAGAACCCACAACCATGCTGCTCTGAAAGCAACCCTGCTAACCTACTGCTCTGAAATCAACCCTGCTAACCTGCTGCTCTGAAATCAACCCTGCTAACCTGCTGCTCTGAAATCAACCCTGCTAACCAGCTGCTCTGAAATCAACCCTGCTAACCTACTGCTCTGGAATCAACCCTGCTAACCTACTGCTCTGAAATCAACCCTGCTAACCTGCTGCTCTGAAAGCAACCCTGCTGCTCTGAAATCAACCCTACTAACCTGCTGCTCTTAAATCAACCCTGCTAACCAGCTGCTCTGAAATCAACCCTGCTAACCTACTGCTCTGAAATCAACCCTGCTAACCTACTGCTCTGAAATCAACCCTGCTAACCTGCTGCTCTGAAATCAACGCTGCTAACCAGCTGCTCTGAAATCAACCCTGCTAACCTACTGCTCTGAAATCAACCCTGCTAACCTGCTGCTCTGAAAGCAACCCTGCTAACCTGCTGCTCTGAAATCAACCCTGCTAACCTGCTGCTCTGAAAGAAACCCTGCTAACCTGCTGCTCTGAAATCAACCCTGCTAACCTGCTGCTCTGAAATCAACCCTGCTAACCTGCTGCTCTGAAAGCACATGTTTAGGTCCTATCTCTGAGAGACTGTAAACACAGTACTGTGCTATTCTCTCATGTCAGACAGGATAGGACACTATACTAGATCAACTGCCCAGCACACACTCTCTGCAGTCAGTTCTAATGACCATTTGTACAGTATTCAGATTGAATGTTGTATCACCTTCTTTAATTGAGTCCATTCAATGGGCAATTATCATGTTTCATACCAACCATAACTAGAAGTGTCAAGTCCTCTCTGAAATGGAAACAGAGTATGACAGTTCTATTTCCTTCCGGAAATGAATCTAGATCTGCTTCCCAAATGGGAATATTGTTTCATTTGGGAAGCAAACTAGATAAAAAATTGTTTCAAAAAGAAGCCTTGTGTTTCAGGTATTAAGACAATTCAGTCTGTGACATTTAAAAGTAAATTCAAAGAAAATAGCTGTTCTTGGAGAAGAGGTATATATCTGTCTCCGTTTTCACACGTCTCAGAGCCTAATTGGGCAAGAAGTGAAGGCCTATTAACTAATAGCTCTCTGTTACAGATATATGCCAGGAAAGAGCTGAGACAAGGGCTGAATCCCAAATGGCACCCTATTCCCTATATAGCGCACTACTTTTAACCAGAGGCCCATGTCTAAAGTAGTGCACTAAATCAGGAATAGGGTGCAGAAATCCTGGTTGGAGGATCCGGATTTCCTGGTCAAAACAAGACATTCACATTTTGAGATACATTTCACAATGCTGCATTCTACTGTTATAGAAAATGATACTGTTTATGGTATAACAAGGCTTGATGAGTTACAGCATTTATATCAATGTTATTTCATCAGTGGAGGCTCCTCAGAGGAGGAAGGGGAGGACCATCCTCCTCAGTGAATTTCATAAAAATAAAAATAGTGAAACATTTAAAAAAGCTATAACTTTTAGATAAAACGATACAAAAAATATTCACGTCACTAAATAATTGATAAAAACTCACTGTTTTGCAAGGAAGGTCTACAGTAGCCTCAACAGCACTCTGTAGGGTAGCACTATGGTGTAGCCAGAGGACAGCTAGCTTCTGTCCTCCTCTGGGTACATTGACTTCAATACAAAACCTAGGAGGCCCATGGTTCTCACCCCCTTCCATACACTTACATAGTAATTATGGCAACTTCCGAAGGACGTCCTCCAACCTATCAGAGCTCTTGCAGCATTAACTGACATTTTCTCCACCCAATCAAAGGATCAGATAATGAATCTCGTACTGAGAGCAAATGCTACAGCTAGCTAGCACTGCAGTGCATAAAATGTCACTTTCACTTACTAGCTAGCTAGCTAGTTTAGCCTACTCAAACACCAGACTCAGGTAGCCTAGCGGTTAGAGGGTTTTGCCTGTAACTGAAAGGTCGCTGGTTTGAATACCCAAACCGACAAAGTAAAAAACCAGTTGATGTGTCCTTGAGCAAGGCACTTAACCCTAATTTGCTCCAGGGGCTGACCCTGTAGGTAGGCTGTCATTGTAAATAATAATTTGTTCTTAACTTACTTGCCTAGTTAAATAAATAAAAAACAGATATGGATGCTATGTTGCTAGCTGGCTATGGCTATAACACTGGAACTCTTCTAATTCAAGGTACGCTTTTGGTTGTATTCATTTATTGCCACTGGGGCCCACTGGTGTAACTGCTAAACTGCTTGCTGACTGTACACTGAACTGCGTGATTGTTGACAGGTTTACTAACACATTAGTTCTAGTAGCTGTTGACTATGACTTTAGATAATATGGTGACAACGATGTAGTGTATAGTGGTTAGCGGTTATGATATGAAGGTTTGGCTTGGATACGTTTTTTTCACCTAATCACAGACAGCTGATGTGTTGTGCAAAAGTGAAAGGAAAAGGTGAGAGAGGAGGAGAGCACGTTGATGCAAGAAGGAATGACAACGAGCAAAGTGATCATGCTGTTTGTATGTGGCTGCTATGAAAGTGAACTGTGTTTGCGTGTGATCAGGGGAGTATTCATTACGCCGATTCTGTTGAAAAACATTTCTTTTACAGAAGCAAACTAAACGAAACGGGGATAAACATACCTGAATTTGTCCAATAGAAACTATTGTTTGCAACTGTTGGGCTAATGATTACACCCTAAATCAGCTAGCTGCAGGCAAGAGTGTGCAAGGCACTATTAAATTGATTCAAAAAATTCACTCAACCTGTGCACATACGTTGTAAACTTCCCTTCATAGGCTAGGTTGTAGCAACATCATGATGAGTACAGGGAGAATGTAATGACATGTAGTAGCTTAAAGCTATTGATGTTACATTGAGCCGGGTGAACGGAATATGAATATGGCCATGCTCCTAAAAAGAACGCCACTGACCGCCACTGTTTTTCATATTATATTTAACAACAAAATAAATGCAACATGCAACAATTTAAAAGACTTTACTGTTATAGTTCATATAAGGAAATCAGTCAATTTAAAAAAATAATTAAGCCCTAATCTATGGATTTGACATGACTGGGAATACATATATCCATCTGTTGGTCACAGATACCTTAAAAAAAAGGTAGGGGTGTGGATCAGAAAACCAGTTAGTATCTGTTGTGACGACCATTTAGCTAATGCAGTGTGACATCTCCTTCACGTAGAGTATCTAAACGGTTATTCTAAATGTATCTAAACGGTGCTGGCCACGTGATTCTAAATGTATCTAAACGGTGCTGGCCACGTGATTCTAAATGTATCTAAACGGTGCTGGCCACGTGATTCTAAATGTATCTAAACAGTGCTGGCCACGTGATTCTAAATGTATCTAAACGGTGCTGGCAACGTGATTCTAAATGTATCTAAACGGTGCTGGCCACGTGATTCTAAATGTATCTAAACGGTGCTGGCCACGTGATTCTAAATGTATCTAAACGGTGCTGGCCACGTGATTCTAAATGTATCTAAACGGTGCTGGCCACGTGATTCTAAATGTATCTAAACGGTGCTGGCCACGTGATTCATATCCTGATTGTAAGATCAATAACCAATTTGAGGGTTGACATTGTGGAGTGGCTCCAGATTGCAGGCCATGCTTAGATATGGCGTGTAAATCTTACCCTGTTGGACGATGTGCAGGACAGGGCTACCACTAGAGTGATTGATGCTTGTGTGTGTGTGTGTGTGTGTACGTGGTGTGAGGCGGGGTTCTGAGTCATCAACAGGAAGGGCCCCAGCAGAGCTCTGATTAGTAAGGAGATAAGAACCCCTAATGAGGGACGCACTACCATCTTCATTATCTTCATCATCATATCAAATCATATCTGAAAAGTTCAACGGTTGTGTACACATACAGTATATGCAGATGTTATCGCAGGTGCAGTGAAATGCTTATGTTTCAGTGAATTAATAATACCTGAAAAGTTGTGTACAGCACTAGTTATATATAATGAACCGTGACTAGAATACAGTATATACATATGAAGTGGACAGCAGTAGTTATATATTATGAACCATGACTAGAATACCGTATATACATATGAAGTGTACAGCAGTAGTTATATATTATGAACCATGACTAGAATACAGTATATACATATGAAGTGTACAGCAGTAGTTATATATTATGAACCATGACTAGAATACAGTATATACATATGAAGTGTACAGCAGTAGTTATATATAATGAACCATGACTAGAATACAGTATATACATATGAAGTGGACCGCAGTAGTTATATATAATGCACCCTGTACACTTCATATGTATATACTGTATTCTATTCATGGTTCATAATATATAACTACTGCTGTACACTTCATATGTATATACTGTATTCTAGTCATGGTTCATTATATATAACTACTGCTGTCCACTTCATATGTATATACTGTATTCTAGTCATGGTTCATTATATATAACTACTGCTGTCCACTTCATATGTATATACTGTATTCTAGTCATGGTTCATAATATATAACTACTGCTGTACACTTCATATGTATATACTGTATTCTAGTCATGGTTCATAATATATAACTACTGCTGTACACTTCATATGTATATACTGTATTCTAGTCATGGTTCATTATATATAACTACTGCTGTCCACTTCATATGTATATACTGTATTCTAGTCATGGTTCATTATATATAACTACTGCTGTCCACTTCATATGTATATACTGTATTCTAGTCATGGTTCATAATATATAACTACCACTGTACACTTCATATGTATATACTGTATTCTAGTCATGGTTCATAATATATAACTACTGCTGTCCACTTCATATGTATATACTGTATTCTAGTCATGGTTCATAATATATAACTACCACTGTACACTTCATATGTATATACTGTATTCTAGTCATGGTTCATAATATATAACTACTGCTGTCCACTTCATATGTATATACTGTATTCTAGTCATGGTTCATAATATATAACTACCACTGTACACTTCATATGTATATACGGTATTCTAGTCATGGCTCATTATATATAACTACCACTGTACACTTCATATGTATATACGGTATTCTAGTCATGGCTCAGCCTGACAGGATGCTCTCAATGGTGCATCTGTAGAAGTTTGTGAGGGTCTTAGGGGACAAGACACATTTCTTTAACCTGAGGTTGAAGAGACGCTGTTACACTTTCTTCACCACACTGTCCGTCTGAAGGGGCTATTTCAGGTTGTCAGTGATGTGCAGCTGAGGAACTTGAACCTTTTGACCCTCTCGATGTGGATGGGGGCGTGCTGTCCCTGCCGTCTCCTGAAGTCCACAATCAGCTCCTTCATTTTGCTGACGTTGAGTGAGGTTTTCTTCCTGGCATCACTCCGCCAAGGTTCTCACCTCCTCACTGTAGTCTCATCATTATTAGTAATCAAACCTACCACTGTAGTGTCGTCTGCAAACTTGATGATTGAGTTGTAGATGTGCGTTGCCACGCTGTCATGGGTGAACATAATCGCCATCAGATCTGATTCCCATTTTCCACTGCATCCTCAAAGACAAATAAAATAGCACTGTAGCCACAGATACCCAGTTGGAAGAGAATAGAACAGACTATGATTTTACTGTACACAGAAAAAAGGTGCTATCTCAAACATAAAAGGGGTTTTCGTCTGAGAACACTTTTGAAAAAAAAAACCTTGTTGGTTCTAGGTAGAACAGTTTTGGCTTCCATGTAGAATCCTATCTACAGATGATTCTACTAGGAACCCAAAATGGTTCTACCTAGAAACAAAATATTTGTTGTACCTGGAACCAAAAAGGGTTCTCCTATGGGGACAGCCTAATAACCCTTTTTTCTAAGAATGTACCATTTGGATAGATTTGGATAAACATTTTGTGTATGTAAACTATGCCCAAAATACAACAGGACAGGACACCCTTCTGACATGCGCAACAACCTTGAACGGGATGAGAGACTGTATTCCCCGGTGCATGCCAAAACAGCTCAGCTATCACACTCTGCATCTCTCTGCATCTCTCTGCATCTCTCTCTCCAGAGAAAGCTGGAGAGAGAGAGATTGAGAAGGATTGAAAATAGTGTGAAAGAAAGAGATATGGAGAGAGAGAGAGAGAGAGAGAGAGAGATGAAGAAAGGGAGAGATATGGAGAGAGAGATGAAGAAAGGTAGAGATATGGAGATCGAGATGAAGAAAGATAGAGAGATATAGAGAGGGAGATAAAGAAAGGGAGAATTTCATGACACATTAGCCTTGCTATTGATAAAGGCCGCCGTAGGCAGACCTGGCTCTGAAGAGAAGACAGGCTATGTGCACACTGCCCACAAAATGAGGTGGAAACTGAGCTGCACTTCCTAACCTCCTGCCAAATGTAGGACCATATTAGAGACACATATTTCCCTCAGATTACACAGATCCACAAAGAATTAGAAAACAAATCCAAGAAAAGCGAAACCAGTGAAGAACAAACACCATATTTATTTATTTTCCCTTTTGTAATTTAACTATTTGCACATCGTTACAACACTGTATGTAGACATAATATGATATTTGAAATGTCTTTATTATTTTTGTAATGTTTACTGCTAATTTGTATTGTTTATTATCTACTTCACTTGCTTTGGCAACGTTAACATATGTTTCCCATGACAATAAAGCCCTTCAATTGAAATTGAATTGAAAAAAATGTATATGGAGAGAGAGAGATGCATGAAGGGAGAGAGAAGACCATAGTGTTACCAGATGACTAGAGGAGAGTTGAGACTCAGGCCAATAAGAGGTTGTACCAGGCTGGCATCTTAAGAGGGGACTCAACCATCCACAAAAGCATTGCAAGGAGACAATAATTTAATTCTCATCTTCGCATCAGAGTAATGATGTCTGGGCTCTCTCGCCTCCCCTCCCCTCCCCTCCTCTCCGCTCCTCTCCCCCTCGACTCACAGCGCATCACAAGAGGAAACCAACTCTGAGAGGAGAAGAGAGGAGAGCCAGTTACATAAGTATTAACTATATAGATCAATCTGAGTGGACAGGAGAGAGGGAAGTTAAGATGGAAGGTTCCTCATTAGGACTTCTCTACTGTTTGCCTCACTGATGCATATTCGTGGACTGGCTGAGTGCTCTGAAGGACATTCCAGCCTAGTTGTCACAGCTGTCAGGTGAAGAGAGACTGTACATACACCCCTACTAGCCCACTGTCAAGGGAGGTTAAACCAGAAAGCATGAGTTTGCAGTTTGTATATGGTTTGTATAGCTTTTGTCACTCATGTAGGAACTGCACTGCTATTAGGGCAAGTTTCCATTCACACAAAACTCCCTCTGTGAACAGATGAACTGTGATGGAAGGAGAGGGATGCAGTGCAGGGGATGGATGGTTGGAGGTAGGGGCGGGAGAGGCTGACTAAGGAGAGAAGAGGAGCTTTATTACATGCTGACCAGGGATGGCTCCCAGGAGGCCATTTGTCCCAACCAGCAGCCTGGGTCCCTGGGGAGAGAGGCCAACAGAGACTCCATCACAGGCAACCAGAACCACAGCCCCTCCCCACATCCCACCCTCAGCCACTCCCCACAGGCCAACAAACACAGTTCCCCAGCTTCTGCCTCCACATCCGCCCCCACCCCCGGCCTGCCTCCACATCTACCCCCACCCACGGCCAGCCTCCACATCCGCCCCCACCCCCGGCCTGCCTCCACATCTACCCCCACCCACGGCCAGCCTCCACATCTACCCCCACCCCCGGCCTGCCTCCACATCCGCCCCCACCCCCGGCCTGCCTCCACATCTACCCCCACCCACGGCCAGCCTCCACATCCGCCCCCACCCCCGGCCTGCCTCCACATCTACCCCCACCCACGGCCAGCCTCCACATCCGCCCCCACCCCCGGCCTGCCTCCACATCCGCCCCCACCCCCGGCCTGCCTCCACATCCGCCCCCACCCCTCCACATCCACCCCCACCCCCGGCCAGCCTCCACATCCACCCCCACCCCCAGCCAGCCTCGACATACCAAAAGATGGAAGCTCCACAATACCACGGCAACGGTAGCCGATGTGTTCCTGTGTTCCATCTACAGCCAGTTAGTTTGTTGTCGTTGAAAGAGAAAGAAGAGACAAAAGCTTTTTTGCTGTTGACACACTTCCTGTCCTCTGACCAGAGCGACTTACAGTTAGTGCATTCATCTTAAGATAGCTAGTTGGGACAACCACATATCACAGGCATAGAACGTACATTTGTTCTCAATAATGTAGCTGTCAGTAGAGTAGAAGGGGGGTATTTTAATTTTTTCACCATTTTTTGCTTGTTGTGTTTGTGTTGAATCAACCCTTACCTTTTCTATGTTCCTTAAACAGAGGTTGTATCCCAAATGGCACCCTATTCCCTACATAGTACACTGGGGACCTGGCCACAAATAGACCAAAAATAGGGAATAGAGCGGCATTTAGGACGCAAAAATAGGCCTGAGAACCTACAGTATAGTTTAATGGTGTTATAAGATAACTACTCAGAGTATTAAACAAAGTAATCAAATCAAATCTTATGTCACATGCGCCGAATACAACAGGTGTAGACCTTACAGTGAAATGCTTACTAACAAGCCCTTAACCAACAATACAACAGGTGTAGACCTTACAGTGAAATGCTTACTAACAAGCCCTTAACCAACAATACAACAGGTGTAGACCTTAGAGTGAAATGCTTACTAACAAGCCCTTAACCAACAATACAACAGGTGTAGACCTTACAGTGAAATGCTTACTAACAAGCCCTTAACCAACAATACAGTTTTAAGAAAATAGAGTTAGAAAAAAAGTTGAGGTCATTTGTACATGTAGGTAGAGGTGAAGTGACTATGGATAGATCATAGACAGTGAGTAGCAGCAGGTATTATGTAGGTAGAGGTGAAGTGACTATGGATAGATCATAGACAGCGAGTAGCAGCAGGTATTATGTAGGTAGAGGTGAAGTGACTATGGATAGATCATAGACAGCGAGTAGCAGCAGGTATTATGTAGGTAGAGGTGAAGTGACTATGGATAGATCATAGACAGCGAGTAGCAGCAGGTATTATGTAGGTAGAGGTGAAGTGACTATAGATAGATCATAGACAGCGAGTAGCAGCAGGTATTATGTAGGTAGAGGTGAAGTGACTATGGATAGATCATAGACAGAGAGTAGCAGCAGGTATTATGTAGGTAGAGGTGAAGTGACTATGGATAGATCATAGACAGAGAGTAGCAGCAGGTATTATGTAGGTAGAGGTGAAGTGACTATGGATAGATCATAGACAGCGAGTAGCAGCAGGTATTATGTAGGTAGAGGTGAAGTGACTATGGATAGATCATAGACAGAGAGTAGCAGCAGGTATTATGTAGGTAGAGGTGAAGTGACTATGGATAGATCATAGACAGCGAGTAGCAGCAGGTATTATGTAGGTAGAGGTGAAGTGACTATGGATAGATCATAGACAGAGAGTAGCAGCAGGTATTATGTAGGTAGAGGTGAAGTGACTATGGATAGATCATAGACAGCGAGTAGCAGCAGGTATTATGTAGGTAGAGGTGAAGTGACTATGGATAGATCATAGACAGAGAGTAGCAGCAGGTATTATGTAGGTAGAGGTGAAGTGACTATGGATAGATCATAGACAGAGAGTAGCAGCAGGTATTATGTAGGTAGAGGTGAAGTGACTATGGATAGATAATAAACAGAGAGTAGCAGCAGGTATTATGTAGGTAGAGGTGAAGTGACTATGGATAGATCATAGACAGAGAGTAGCAGCAGGTATTATGTAGGTAGAGGTGAAGTGACTATGGATAGATCATAGACAGAGAGTAGCAGCAGGTATTATGTAGGTAGAGGTGAAGTGACTATGGATAGATAATAAACAGAGAGTAGCAGCAGGTATTATGTAGGTAGAGGTAAAGTGACTATGGATAGATCATAGACAGAGAGTAGCAGCAGGTATTATGTAGGTAGAGGTGAAGTGACTATGGATAGATCATAGACAGAGAGTAGCAGCAGGTATTATGTAGGTAGAGGTGAAGTGACTATGGATAGATCATAGACAGAGAGTAGCAGCAGGTATTATGTAGGTAGAGGTGAAGTGACTATGGATAGATAATAAACAGAGAGTAGCAGCAGGTATTATGTAGGTAGAGGTGAAGTGACTATGGATAGATAATAAACAGAGAGTAGCAGCAGGTATTATGTAGGTAGAGGTAAAGTGACTATGGATAGATCATAGACAGAGAGTAGCAGCAGGTATTATGTAGGTAGAGGTGAAGTGAATATGGATAGATCATAGACAGAGAGTAGCAGCAGGTATTATGTAGGTAGAGGTGAAGTGACTATGGATAGATCATAGACAGAGAGTAGCAGCAGGTATTATGTAGGTAGAGGTGAAGTGACTATGGATAGATCATAGACAGAGAGTAGCAGCAGGTATTATGTAGGTAGAGGTAAAGTGACTATGGATAGATCATAGACAGAGAGTAGCAGCAGGTATTATGTAGGTAGAGGTAAAGTGACTATGGATAGATAATAAACAGAGAGTAGCAGCAGGTATTATGTAGGTAGAGGTGAAGTGACTATGGATAGATCATAGACAGCGAGTAGCAGCAGGTATTATGTAGGTAGAGGTGAAGTGACTATGGATAGATCATAGACAGAGAGTAGCAGCAGGTATTATGTAGGTAGAGGTAAAGTGACTATGGATAGATCATAGACAGAGAGTAGCAGCAGGTATTATGTAGGTAGAGGTAAAGTGACTATGGATAGATAATAAACAGAGAGTAGCAGCAGGTATTATGTAGGTAGAGGTAAAGTGACTATGGATAGATCATAGACAGAGAGTAGCAGCAGGTATTATGTAGGTAGAGGT
Source organism: Thymallus thymallus (assembly GCA_023634145.1). NCBI lineage: Eukaryota > Metazoa > Chordata > Actinopteri > Salmoniformes > Salmonidae > Thymallus > Thymallus thymallus. Next base: position 33,887,454 of record CM042387.1, on the reverse strand, counting down.
GAAGTGACTATGGATAGATCATAGACAGAGAGTAGCAGCAGGTATTATGTAGGTAGAGGTGAAGTGACTATGGAAAGATCATAGACAGAGAGTAGCAGCAGGTATTATGTAGGTAGAGGTAAAGTGACTATGGATAGATAATAAACAGAGAGTAGCAGCAGGTATTATGTAGGTAGAGGTAAAGTGACTATGGATAGATCATAGACAGCGAGTAGCAGCAGGTATTATGTAGGTAGAGGTGAAGTGACTATGGATAGATCATAGACAGAGAGTAGCAGCAGGTATTATGTAGGTAGAGGTGAAGTGACTATGGATAGATCATAGACAGAGAGTAGCAGCAGGTATTATGTAGGTAGAGGTGAAGTGACTATGGATAGATAATAAACAGAGAGTAGCAGCAGGTATTATGTAGGTAGAGGTGAAGTGACTATGGATAGATCATAGACAGAGAGTAGCAGCAGGTATTATGTAGGTAGAGGTAAAGTGACTATGGATAGATAATAAACAGAGAGTAGCAGCAGGTATTATGTAGGTAGAGGTAAAGTGACTATGGATAGATCATAGACAGCGAGTAGCAGCAGGTATTATGTAGGTAGAGGTGAAGTGACTATGGATAGATCATAGACAGAGAGTAGCAGCAGGTATTATGTAGGTAGAGGTGAAGTGACTATGGATAGATAATAAACAGAGAGTAGCAGCAGGTATTATGTAGGTAGAGGTGAAGTGACTATGGATAGATCATAGACAGAGAGTAGCAGCAGGTATTATGTAGGTAGAGGTAAAGTGACTATGGATAGATCATAGACAGAGAGTAGCAGCAGGTATTATGTAGGTAGAGGTGAAGTGACTATGGATAGATAATAAACAGAGAGTAGCAGCAGGTATTATGTAGGTAGAGGTAAAGTGACTATGGATAGATCATAGACAGAGAGTAGCAGCAGGTATTATGTAGGTAGAGGTAAAGTGACTATGGATAGATCATAGACAGAGAGTAGCAGCAGGTATTATGTAGGTAGAGGTAAAGTGACTATGGATAGATAATAAACAGAGAGTAGCAGCAGGTATTATGTAGGTAGAGGTAAAGTGACTATGGATAGATCATAGACAGAGAGTAGCAGCAGGTATTATGTAGGTAGAGGTGAAGTGACTATGGATAGATCATAGACAGAGAGTAGCAGCAGGTATTATGTAGGTAGAGGTGAAGTGACTATGGATAGATCATAGACAGAGAGTAGCAGCAGGTATTATGTAGGTAGAGGTAAAGTGACTATGGATAGATAATAAACAGAGAGTAGCAGCAGGTATTATGTAGGTAGAGGTAAAGTGACTATGGATAGATCATAGACAGCGAGTAGCAGCAGGTATTATGTAGGTAGAGGTGAAGTGACTATGGATAGATCATAGACAGAGAGTAGCAGCAGGTATTATGTAGGTAGAGGTGAAGTGACTATGGATAGATCATAGACAGAGAGTAGCAGCAGGTATTATGTAGGTAGAGGTGAAGTGACTATGGATAGATAATAAACAGAGAGTAGCAGCAGGTATTATGTAGGTAGAGGTGAAGTGACTATGGATAGATCATAGACAGAGAGTAGCAGCAGGTATTATGTAGGTAGAGGTAAAGTGACTATGGATAGATAATAAACAGAGAGTAGCAGCAGGTATTATGTAGGTAGAGGTAAAGTGACTATGGATAGATCATAGACAGCGAGTAGCAGCAGGTATTATGTAGGTAGAGGTGAAGTGACTATGGATAGATCATAGACAGAGAGTAGCAGCAGGTATTATGTAGGTAGAGGTGAAGTGACTATGGATAGATAATAAACAGAGAGTAGCAGCAGGTATTATGTAGGTAGAGGTGAAGTGACTATGGATAGATCATAGACAGAGAGTAGCAGCAGGTATTATGTAGGTAGAGGTGAAGTGACTATGGATAGATAATAAACAGAGAGTAGCAGCAGGTATTATGTAGGTAGAGGTGAAGTGACTATGGATAGATCATAGACAGAGAGTAGCAGCAGGTATTATGTAGGTAGAGGTGAAGTGACTATGGATAGATAATAAACAGAGAGTAGCAGCAGGTATTATGTAGGTAGAGGTGAAGTGACTATGGATAGATCATAGACAGAGAGTAGCAGCAGGTATTATGTAGGTAGAGGTGAAGTGACTATGGATAGATAATAAACAGAGAGTAGCAGCAGGTATTATGTAGGTAGAGGTGAAGTGACTATGGATAGATCATAGACAGAGAGTAGCAGCAGGTATTATGTAGGTAGAGGTGAAGTGACTATGGATAGATCATAGACAGAGAGTAGCAGCAGGTATTATGTAGGTAGAGGTGAAGTGACTATGGATAGATAATAAACAGAGAGTAGCAGCAGGTATTATGTAGGTAGAGGTGAAGTGACTATGGATAGATCATAGACAGAGAGTAGCAGCAGGTATTATGTAGGTAGAGGTGAAGTGACTATGGATAGATAATAAACAGAGAGTAGCAGCAGGTATTATGTAGGTAGAGGTGAAGTGACTATGGATAGATCATAGACAGAGAGTAGCAGCAGGTATTATGTAGGTAGAGGTAAAGTGACTATGGATAGATCATAGACAGAGAGTAGCAGCAGGTATTATGTAGGTAGAGGTAAAGTGACTATGGATAGATTATAGACAGAGAGTAGCAGCAGTCTAAAAACAATAGGGGGAGTGTCAATGTAAATAGTCCAGGTTGTCATTTGATTAATTGTTCAGAAGTCTTATGGCTTGGGAGTAGAAGCTGTTAAGGAGCCTTTTGGACCTAGACTTGGCGCTTCGGTACTGTTTACCGCGCGGTAGCAGAGAGAACAGTCCATGACTGGGGTGACTGGAGTCTTTGACACATATTTGTGCCTTCCTCTGACACTGCCTGGTATAGAGTTCCTGGATGGCAGGAAGCTTGGCCCCAGTGATGTACTGGGCTGTAGGCACTACCCTCTGTAGCGCTTTACGGTCAGATGCCAAGCAGTTGCCATACAAGGTGGTAATGCAACCGGTCAGGATGCTCTCGATGGTGCAGCTGTATAACTTTTTGAAGATCTGAGGACCCATGCCAAATCTTTTCAGTCTTCTGAGGGGGAAAAAGCGTTGTCGTGCCCTCTCATGAATTTCTTGGTGTGTTTGGACCATGATTGCTTGTTAGTGATGTGGACGCCAAGGAACTTGAAACTCTTGACCCGCTCCACTACAGCCCCGTCGATGTGAATGGGAGCCTGTTCGGCCCTCCTTTTCCTGTAGTCCATCTTGTTATCGCTGAAGGAGAGGTTGTTATCTCGGCACCACACTGCCAGGTCTCTGACCTCCTCCCTATAGGCTGTCTCATCGTTGTCGGTGATCAGGCCTACCACTGTTGTGTTATCAGCTAACTTAATGATGGTGTTGGAGTCCACAGGATTAAATACGTTCAACAAGTCTCCAGGAGTCAGTAGTGAGAGTATCACATTGATTAAATAAGTTTAATAAATACATATAATAAATATGTTTTATAAGTCACCAGGAGTCAGTATTTCAACTTTGGGCCAACAAAACAAAACTATTGGGCTTCTGTTTAAAGCTCAATCATCAAGCACAGTTTTAGCAAGTTATATAAACCTTTAAACTGCTACAAGGGTAATGCACTGAGCCTGCCTGGTGCTTCTCCCTGACTGTTTCTTCAATTGTGTGTCAAGTGCTTGAGTTTATTTATTTTTATTTACTTCACCTTTATTTAACCAGGTAGGCCAAGTTCTCATTTACAACTGCGACCTGGCACTGTGAGTACTGTGACATGGCTGGTTTCATTAAGGTATTATGACTGGTTTCATAAAGGTGTTATGACTGGTTTCATAAAGGTGTTATGACTGGTTTCATAAAGGTGTTATACCGGTTTCATTAAGGTGTTATACCTGTTTCATTAAGGTGTTATATATACCCGTTGTCAGTGTTATCTAAATGCTTTTGTTTACATACACATTTTCAAATCCCAATAAAAACATCAACAATGACGTCATCCTTAGTTTTTGCGTTAAGATAATACTAAGCTCATAAAGGCATTAATAAGGGTACCAGCGCTCAACACACGTTGAATATGGCCGGTTCAGTAAACGTCTGCTAAATAAAAAAGAGTAATTCAATAGTTTCCAGCAGCAGTTAGTCACCAACGCTCTGGATAACATGACAACAGCCTAAACAGCTCTGCTATATGGAGTAAAATGGTCAGAGTGGGGTGTTCTCTCATTTGTGTCTAGAAGTAGCTAGCAAACTAGCCAACGTCAGCCAGTTAGCTTGGGTGCTTGACTGCTGTTGTTAGGCAGAAAGCTGGGATCAATGTCATCACATTAAAAACCACAACACTAGGAGACTGTTATGGTCCAGATGGATCCACATCAATATGCAAAACAACATGTAAAAAACCCGTGCTCTGGCCTGCAGCACCAGGTCAGGTGTAATTGTAATTTCAGGCCTAAAAGGTTGGCTTATAGGGAACTCATAATATTGGCTGATCTTGGAACAGAACAGGCTCCAGGTAGAGCTTCTTATCCACCTCTTACTGGACATACACCAAAAAAATAAAGAAATATATTTAGACAATTTGCAATAATTCCAAGGACAGTTCACCCATCAGAATCCTTCCTGCCCAAACTGAAAGTAGACACGGATACATTCTATACACACAGACATTAAAGCAACAGGTGGTCCAGATATGATCCTGGAGAGCTTCAAGGTGTGAAGGAGGTCCCACTCTAGACAAAATACAACATATTTTATAGCATACATGTAGATAACTTATATACTGAATGTAATGTCAACCTAAACTTCTGTTTGTCAAAGTGTTTGCAGTTATTTTATGAGAGCATATTGCACGTTATATCAGCGTTCTATGCTGAGTTGACAGTGCTCCCCCTGTTGGAGAGAAAAACAGCTGAAAGTGCTATAGCAGGGTAGGCACAATGATCACACTACAGAACCATAGGGAGCAGGACATATGGGAGTCTTTGATCAAACACACACATTACACAGTATGGCACCTTTGGGTTCTCAACGCAATAAGCTTCTTACCCACAACACACTGGCAAATGATGAGATTTGATAAGAGAGCATTTACAAAACCAATGGGCTATACAGCCCATAAAGAAACATTGGTGCTTTTCATAGCTAGGCTATGCCTTAGGCACTTTACCTCAGACTTTGTCTGCTTTCCAAATGCAACCCTATTTCCTACATAGTGCACACATTCTGACCAGAGCCCTACGGTCCAGAGTCAAAAGTAGTAAATAGCAAAAAGGGTACAATTTGGGATGCAGCCTCTGTTTACAAGTTTTTACATAACAGAGGGCTGTTATGTAAAGACGGTAGGAGGAAGTGGAGGTAGTCAAGGTATATAGCAAGATGACGCTTTTAAAGTGATGAGTCCTTCTTTGATAGGAGGCTGGGGACAGGACAGCGTTACTTGGTGAGGGGGGGTAGTACTCTGGTGTGGCTCCATCATGGTGGAGACTAGGAGAGTCATCTTATGATTCTAAATCAGATATTCCTCTAAACAGACCAGGACCACTACTCAGCTCCAGGTCTTAATATGCTACAGCAGGAGGTAAAATGTTTAATACACCTATCTTTTAATTTTATTTTAATAATTTTACTAGGCAAGTCAGTTAAGAACAAATTCTTATTTACAACGACAGCCTAGGAACAGTGGGTTAACTGCCTTGTTCAGGGTCAGTACGACAGATTTTTTACCTTGTCAGCTCATGGATTCGATCCGGCAACGGGCCCAACACTCTAACCACTCTGCTACCTGCGGAAGTACTAAACAAAGGGTAGATGAAGTCTTTTAAATGTTATCTCTCTCTCTCTGGTGTTAGAGGGATGGTATCATCAGTGGGATGTCTAGGGTGTCAGAAGGGGGAAGGAGAAAAGTAGTTGAGTGTCATCCACATAGCAATGATAGGAGAGACCATGTAAGGATATGGTGAAGACATCAAAACCATGAAATAACACATATGGAATCATGTAGTAACCAAAAAAGTGTTAAAAATAGATTTTATATTTGAGATTCTTCAATGTAGCCACCCTTTGGCTTGATGACAGCTCTGCACACTCTTGGCATTCTCTCAACCAGCTTCATGAGGTAGTGGAATAAAATTTCAATTAACAGATGTGCCTTGTTAAAAGTTAATTTGTGGAATTTCTTTCCTTCTTAATGCGTTTGAGCCAATCAGTTGTGTTGTGACAAGGTAGAGGTGGTATACAGAAGATAGCCCTATTTGGTAAAAGACCAAGTCCATATTATGGCAAGAACAGCTCAAATAAGTAAAAACGACAGTCAATCATTACTTCAAGACATGAAGGTCAGAAAATCCTGAAAATGTCAAGAACTTTTAAAGTTTCTTAAAGTGCAGTCGCAAAAACCATCAAGCGCTAGCCTTGTAACATAGAAACAGAGATATTAGAGACTAACAAACTGATACTGAATGACGAAGCACATTGGCTAAAATGCTTGATTATAATCGTTTCCTTCCTACTTTCGAAACCACACAGGGAAGCATGTATGTCAAAACCTCTTCTCTCCACACATCAGCCCAGCCCCAACCCAACCCAACCCAGCCCAGCCCAACCCAGCCCAGCCCAACCCAGCCCAGCCCAACCCTCCCCAGCCCAACCCAACCCTCCCCAGCCTCAGCCCAACCCCAACTCAGCCACAACCCAACCCAACACTCCCCAGCCCAACCCAACCCTCCCCAACCCTCCCCAGCCCCAACCCAACCCAACCCTCCCCAACCCTCCCCAGCCCCAACCCAGCCCAGCCCAACCCTCCCCAGCCCAACCCAACCCTCCCCAACCCTCCCCAGCCCCAACCCAACCCAACCCAGCCCAGCCCAACCCAGCCCAGCCCAACCCTCCCCAGCCCAACCCTCCCCAACCCTCCCCAGCCCAACCCAACCCTCCCCAACCCTCCCCAGCCCAGCCTCAGCCCAACCCCAACCCAGCCCAGCCCAAAAGCCCAACCCAGCCCAGCCCAGCCCAGCCCAACCCTCCCCAGCCCAACCCAGCCCAGCCCAACCCAGCCCAGCCCAACCCTCCCCAGCCCAGCCCAGCCCAGCCCAGCCCAGCCCAACCCAGCCCAGCCCAACCCAGCCCAGCCCCAACCCAACCCAGCCCAACCCAACCCAGCCCAACCCAGCCCAACCCAACCCAGACCAGCCCAACCCAGCCCAGCCCAACCCTCCCCAACCCAACCCAGCCCAACCCAACCCTCCCCAGCCCAACCCAACCCTCCCCAACCCTCCCCAGCCCAGCTTCAGCCCAACCCCAACCCAGCCCAGCCCAACCCAGCCCAGCCCAACCCTCCCCAGCCCAACCCAGCCCAGCCCAGCCCAGCCCAGCCCAACCCAGCCCAGCCCAACCCTCCCCAGCCCAACCCAGCCCAGCCCAACCCAGCCCAGCCCAGCCCAACCCAACCCAGCCCCAACCCAGCCCAGCCCAACCCAGCCCAGCCCAGCCCAGCCCAGCCCAACCCAGCCCAGCCCTCCCCAGCCCAACCCAACCCTCCCCAACCCTCCCCAGCCCAGCCTCAGCCCAACCCCAACTCAGCCACAACCCAACCCAACCCTCCCCCAACTCAGCCACCCCCAGCTCTCCCGAGCCCAGCCTCAGCCCCAACACAACCCTCCCCAGCCCAGCCCAACCCAACCATCCCCAGCCCCTCCCCAGGCCAAACACATACACATGTCACAGAGCGTGCTCAGACAAAGACGCAGGCAACCCCACTGTACAACATTCACACTGATGAAAAAATGTGGAGAGGAAAGGTCTGCAGCAGACATGTAACTACTCAAAGTCTAGAAAGACATGTAACTACTCAAATCTATCTACTCAAAGTCTAGAAAGACATGTAACTACTCAAATCTATCTACTCAAAGTCTAGAAAGACATGTAACTACTCAAATCTAACTACTCAAAGTCCAGAAAGACATGTAACTACTCAAATATATCTACTCAAAGTCCAAAAAGTCTAGTCAGAAATCACAAAACTTCCTTGCCAAAATGTGACTTTCTCCACTGAAATATACTTTCCCCCTCTAAAACAGATGTGTAGGGAATGTAATTATATCCTAAGAAATTAACCAGGGCCAAAACCTAGCAATGTCTCCTTTGAAATGTGGAAGAAACATCTGTCTATGGCTGCCATGAAATGAGATAAAAACAGCTGCTATGCTGTTGACTTGCATGTCTTACCATGGCAACAGACTCAGTAGGGGTTCTCTAGGTAGACTACCCGGTTCACAACAAAGGTTCGCTCCTACAGACAGTGAGTCACGTGATCGTGGCTTGCTATATAAAGCAGACAGACAGGCATCAAAGCATTCAGTTACTGTTTGATTGAATGTTAGAATGGGCAAAACCAGTGACCTAAGCTACTTTGAGCGTGGTATGATGGTGCCAGAACGGCCTCCTGGGCTTTTCAACACGACAGTGTCTAAGGTTTACAGAGAATGGTACGACTAACAAAACCATCCAGTCAGCAGCAGTCCTGTAGAAGAAAACAGCTTGTTGATGAGAGAGGTCAAAGGAGAATGGCTAGAATGGTGCCAGCTAACAGTCGGGCCACAAACAGGGAAATAACGTCTCAGTACAACAGTGGTTTGTAGAATGGTATCCCGGAACGCACAACTCATCAGTCCTCGTCACGGACGGGCTGTTGCAGCAGACGACCACACCAGGTTCCACTCCTATCAGTTAAAAACAAGAACAAGCGGTAGGAGGAAGTGGAGGTAGTCAAGGTATATAGCAAGATGAATACACTGAGGAGGAGGAGGAGAATACATTGAGGAGGAGGAGAATACACTGAGGAGGAGGAGGAGAATACACTGAGGAGGAGGAGAATACACTGAGGAGGAGGAGGAGGAGGAGAATACACTGAGGAGGAGGAGAATACACTGCGGAGGAGGAGGAGGAGGAGGAGGAGGAGAATACACTGAGGAGGAGGAGAATACACTGAGGAGGAGGAGAATACACTGAGGAGGAGGAGAATACACTGAGGAGGAGGAGGAGGAGGAGAATACACTGAGGAGGAGGAGAATACACTGAGCAGGAGGAGAAGAATACACTGAGGAGGAGGAGAAGAATACACTGAGGAGGAGGAGAAGAATACACTGAGGAGGAGGAGAATACACTGAGGAGGAGGAGGAGGAGGAGAATACACTGAGGAGGAGAATACACTGAGGAGGAGAATACACTGAGGAGAAGAATACACTGAGGAGGAGGAGAAGAATACACTGAGGAGGAGGAGAATACACTGAGGAGGAGAATACACTGAGGAGGAGAATACACTGAGGAGGAGGAGAAGAATACACTGAGGAGGAGGAGAAGAATACACTGAGGAGGAGGAGAAGAATACACTGAGGAGGAGGAGAATACACTGAGGAGGAGGAGAATACACTGAGGAGGAGGAGAATACACTGAGGAGGAGGAGAATACACTGAGGAGGAGGAGAATACACTGAGGAGGAGGAGGAGAATACACTGAGGAGGAGGAGGAGAATACACTGAGGAGGAGGAGAATACACTGAGGAGGAGGAGGAGGAGGAGGAGAATACACTGAGGAGGAGGAGAATACACTGAGGAGGAGGTGAATACACTGAGGAGGAGGAGGAGGAGGAGGAGGAGGAGAATACACTGAGGAGGAGGAGTAGAAGAATACACTGAGGAGGAGGAGGAGGAGAATACACTGAGGAGGAGGAGGAGAATACACTGAGGGGGAGGAGGAGAATACACTGAGGAGGAGAATACACTGAGGAGGAGGAGGAGAATACACTGAGGAGGAGGAGAAGAATACACTGAGGAGGAGAAGAATACACTGAGGAGGAGAATACACTGAGGAGGAGAATACACTGAGGAGGAGGAGGAGGAGGAGGAGAATACACTGAGGAGGAGGAGAATACACTGAGGAGGAGGAGAATACACTGAGGAGGAGGAGGAGAATACATTGAGGAGGAGGACAAGAATACACTGAGGAGGAGGAGAATACACTGAGGAGGAGGAGGAGGAGAAGAATACACTGAGGAGGAGAAGAATACACTGAGGAGGAGGAGAATACACTGAGGAGGAGAATACACTGAGGAGGAGGAGGAGACAGAGAATACACTGAGGAGGAGGAGAATACACTGAGGAGGGCGGGGAGGAGAATACACTGAGGAGGAGAATACACTGAGGAGGAGAATACACTGAGGAGGAGGAGAATACACTGAGGAGGAGGAGGAGGAGGAGAATACACTGAGGAGGAGAATACACTGAGGAGGAGAATACACTGAGGAGAAGAATACACTGAGGAGGAGGAGAATACACTGAGGAGGAGGAGAATACACTGAGGAGGAGGAGGAGAATACACTGAGGAGGAGGAGGAGAATACACTGAGGAGGAGGAGGAGAATACACTGAGGAGGAGGAGAATACACTGAGGAGGAGGAGGAGAATACACTGAGGAGGAGGAGTAGAAGAATACACTGAGGAGGAGGAGGAGGAGGAGGAGAATACACTGAGGAGGAGGAGGAGAATACACTGAGGAGGAGAATACACTGAGGAGGAGGAGGAGAATACACTGAGGAGGAGGAGAAGAATACACTGAGGAGGAGGAGAATACACTGAGGAAGAGGAGGGGGAGGATACAGTGAGGAGGAAGAGGATACACTGAGAAGGAGGATACACTGAGGAAGAGGAGGGGATGGATACACTGAGGAGGAAGAGGATACACTGAGGAGGAAGAGGATACACTGAGGAGGATACACTGAGGAGGGGGAGGATACAGTGAGGAGGGGGAGGATACACTGAGGAGGAAGAGGATACACTGAGGAGGAGGAGGAGAATACACTGAGGAGGAGGAGAATACACTGAGGAGGAGGAGGAGAATACACTGAGGAGGAGGAGTAGAAGAATACACTGAGGAGGAGGAGGAGGAGGAGGAGAATACACTGAGGAGGAGGAGGAGAATACACTGAGGAGGAGAATACACTGAGGAGGAGGAGGAGAATACACTGAGGAGGAGGAGAAGAATACACTGAGGAGGAGGAGAATACACTGAGGAAGAGGAGGGGGAGGATACAGTGAGGAGGAAGAGGATACACTGAGAAGGAGGATACACTGAGGAAGAGGAGGGGATGGATACACTGAGGAGGAAGAGGATACACTGAGGAGGAAGAGGATACACTGAGGAGGATACACTGAGGAGGGGGAGGATACAGTGAGGAGGGGGAGGATACACTGAGGAGGAAGAGGATACACTGAGGAGGAAGAGGATACACTGAGGAGGAGGATACACTGAGGAGGGGGAGGATACAGTGAGGAGGGGGAGGATACACTGAGGAGGAAGAGGATACACTGAGGAGGAAGAGGATACACTGAGGAGGAAGAGGATACACTGAGGAGAAATCCAAACGATCAGCATTGTCATAGTTTATTGATTAACAGGAGCAGCCTAAAGTAGCATAGTCTCAGCTGTCAGCTAAACCAGAGCTGCTCCTCATCAAAGACTGAACAACTCCTGCTAATGTTGCAGTGTCATCCTCATCCAATGGGATAGCAGCCCTCCAACAGCTAGCAGTGGTGGGAAGCTTGCCTTCTTAAGGAATCCCTTGGCTAATGAATTAGCTGTAAACCATCTGTATAATTGTAATAATCTCAGTCTTGACAGGAACTGTAGCTATCAGTAGGTGCCATAGCAGTGGCTTCAGATAAACCTATCCTGATTATTAACTCAATGTCATTTAACACACAAATAAAAACTAGGGCACATAACAATAAATGATGTACACTGAGTGTACAAAACATTAGGAACGTTCAATGACAGACTGACCAGGTGAATCCAGGTGAAAGCTATGATCCCTTCAATCAGTGTAGATGAAGGGGAGGAGACAGGTTAAAGGATGTTTAAGCCTTGAGACAATTGAGACATGGATTATGTTTGTGTGCCATTCAGAGGGTGAATGGGCAAGACAAAGTATTTAGTGCCGTTGAACAAGGTATGGTAGGTGCCAGGCACACCAGTTTGAGTGTGTCAAGAACTGCAACGCTGCTGGGTTCACGCTCAACAATTGTCCACCACTCAAAGGACATCCAGACAACTTGACACAACTGTGGGAAGCATTGGAGTCAACATTGGCCAGCATCAATGTTTTGTACACTCAGTGCATATGTAAGTGATCATGATTTGTGGCAGATGGTGTCAGAAAGGTCACAGACACGCATGGGGCCCATCCAATAGGGAACAATCCATGAGCTTCTCTGCTTTGCTCTGGAGGGTCTCCCTTGTGAAGGATGTCACCAAAGAGCCTTTTGATATCAGCATGGTAGAGGTAGACTAATTCCAGAGGCACCCAGCACCCTTCCCCGTGGATGGAGAGATACATCACTTACACCTGGGAGAACCTTTTATAGATTACATAATGCATTCCCCATCCATAGGGATTAGGGTGAAGGCCTGCTCTTGATTCAGAAGAAAATAAGACAAGTGTCGCTGGCAGGGAATTCACAGAGGAACCTCCCTGCATCCCTTCCGGTCCCCCTCTAGCAGCCTGACACACTGACTACATCTGTTCTGACACACTGACTACATCTGTTCTGACACACTGACTACATCTATGCTGACACACTGACTACATCTGTTCTGACAGATCTTCCCGGCTAGCCATGATTGGCTAAGATAATGGATGGACTGGACATGCCGAGAGATGAGTTTGGATTGGTCTGCCATGTAGCATCTTCTGTCTATAACATGAGCTGCTCAGTATGTATAAGTAATCCTTTCTAACACTGCTTAAAAAACAGTTATCACAAAGAACTGCAAAAGTGCTGCTAATCCTCTCCACTTTCTGGAGGATGACATTCTGACTCTCTCCGACTCTGAAAATGAATCAGACGATGAGGAAATCCCTGATTTAGGTAAAAAAACATTTAATTGAACCAGAAATTATAGTCTTCTGAAACAGCAATCAACAGTGTTGTTGTCAAGGAAGAAGTTGACCAAGTTTTGAAATCAGTGGAATGCCCGGTGGAAGCAGAGTAGGCTAGCTAAGGAGATGGATACAATTCTGGCGTTTAACTGCAAATATGTGGAGGGAGTCAAAAAGAGAACACACAGAAAGCATTTGTATAACAAAAACCTGTCTCCGGATTACATCTTCAAACTAAGGGCAACCATGGCATCGTGACAGAGAAGGAGAAGCATTCATCCATGTATTACGGGTATGAGAGTCTAGCTAGCTACATCTTCAGATATTATATATTTCAAATTTTGTCAGAAAGTTGTTTTCATTGCAAGTTAAAGCTTAGTTAGCTAGCTAACGTTAGCTGGCTGTCTAGCTAGTTAAAGTTATGTGTATGATTTTGAGCCTGTAATCGAACCCACAAATGCTGATGCTCCAGATACTCAACTAGTCTAAAGAAGGCCAGTTTTATTGCATATTTAATCAGCACCACAGTTAGCCTTTTAAAATTATAAACTTGGATTAGCTAACACAACGTGCCAGGAGTGATGGTTGATGATAATGGGCCTCTGTACGCCTATGTAGATATTCCATAAAAAAATCTGCCGTTTTCCAGCCACAATAGTCATTTACAACATTAACAATGACTACACTGTCTTTCTGATCAAGTTGATGTTATTTTAAAATGGACAAAAAACAAGGACAAGTGACCCAAACTTTTGAACGGTAGTGTATACCAAAATGATTTGATAAAATATTGTACTACTACAGCCCAGAGAAATGCATTGAATAACACATTCATAAAATGGCAAAGACAGTACAAAAATAAATCAAAAGAAGCAAGGTTTGGAAGTATCCTATATCAATAAGCTTTAAGAACGTTTTTTTAAATTATTAAAACACATATTTTACCCCTTTTTTGTGGTTGGCACAAAACTACCGCCATACTTCGATCGATTACCTTCAGACGAGTCCCGTGACACTTTTGGGGGCCGTAGCAAAATGGAGAACACCATCGAGTCTTTCCTTTCCATAGAGCGGTCATAATAACTTATAGGTCAAACCGTTCGGACACTACAGATGTTTTCTTGAGAAGATTGATTTGAGATATCTCTAGCTTAAACCGACAGATTTTGACGGGGATTTTTGTATTATGTAACTTAGATAGGGGGTTAAGATATGGTTTTATTTTAACCAGCACCATTGTGTCTGTGAATAATTGAGGACATTGGAAAACAGTGGCAGATATTACATTCAATATTGGTGCTTAGGATCATATTACAAATGGGGAAAAAAACATTCGTATAAAACGAGTTACATATTTTTATTAATTATTTAAAAAAATGCATAATCACACAAACATTTCAAAACCAATTTCTCTCTTTTCAATGTTTCAAGATGTTGAGGCATACAGCATTATCTTAATAGATCACTTCTACAGTCTGAGACTACTACTTAAAGTTGAAAATCTAATAAAATTATTGAACAGGGTGTCATTTTATTTCCTGCATGTGGCACAAAAAATACAAATAATAAATCCACTCAATGGAGGCCCATGACTAGGGCCATGACTAGGGCCATGACTAGGGCCATGATAGTCTGATAAGAAATTATCATGGCACACACGTTTAAGTGATAATTCCCACATACAGTCAGCTTCTCTCCAATGCAGAACAGAGTAACTAGCCAAAGACTGAAGATCATTTCTCTATGAGCAAATCAAAATCTATTATGTTTTTTTTCTTTCTCTGAGCTCTGTCCTCTAAGAACGGCTCTATTCCTTCTTCCCCTCTCCTGGATGTCTGACTGATTCATTTAGTCTGGATATGTGTGGGTGGAGAAAGAAAACAAGATGGATGGCAATCTATGCTTTACCATTCCAAATCACAATCGCAACGCATCGAAGCTCTATCCATTAGTGTATTAGCTACCAGTAGCAGAATTACAAGACAAAACTCCACTGGAATGCCACGCAGGGCACAGCGCTTGGTGTCTGGGGGCTGGGTGTGGTGTGTGTGTGTACAATGTGGCGTTTACGGTCCAGGGGGAGCCAACCTCTGTGTGTGTGTGTGTGTGTGTGTGTGTGTGTGTGTGTGTGTGTGTGTGTGTGTGTGTGTGTGTGTGTGTGTCTGGTCTAGGGGGAGACAGAGCAGACCTCCTGGTAGATGAAGGAATAGAGGCTGATGTCAGGACGGCGTGTGAAGCAGTTCTGACACACTGAGGTGCAGTACTGACACAGGACACTGTACACAGCCCCTATGAGACAGAGAAAAAACTACGTTAGATACATAATTCAATCACCAAACAACCACAGCAGAGAATCTAGCAGAGGGCAAATGTTGACAAATGGTATTGTAATTCTTATTGATTTAATAAAACTAATTGTTTTCCAAAAATACATCATTCTATAACCAATATGGTAAGGTGTATGCCTTGGCAATGTGCAATTTCAGTGTTGTACGTATAGAACACTAGACAGTGTTGTACGTATAGAACACTAGACAGTGTTGTACGTATAGAACACTAGACAGTGTTGTACGTATAGAACACTAGACAGTGTTGTACGTATAGAACACTAGACAGTGTTGTACGTATAGAACACTAGACAGTGTTGTACGTATAGAACACTAGACAGTGTTGTACGTATAGAACACTAGACAGTGTTGTACGTATAGAACACTAGACAGTGTTGTACGTATAGAACACTAGACAGTGTTGTACGTATAGAACACTAGACAGTGTTGTACGTATAGAACACTAGACAGTGTTGTACGTATAGAACACTAGACAGTGTTGTACGTATAGAACACTAGACAGTGTTGTACGTTTAGAACACTAGACAGTGTTGTACGTATAGAACACTAGACAGTGTTGTACGTATAGAACACTAGACAGTGTTGTACGTATAGAACACTAGACAGTGTTGTACGTATAGAACACTAGACAGTGTTGTACGTATAGAACACTAGACAGTGTTGTACGTATAGAACACTAGACAGTGTTGTACGTATAGAACACTAGACAGTGTTGTACGTATAGAACACTAGACAGTGTTGTACGTATAGAACACTAGACAGTGTTGTACGTATAGAACACTAGACAGTGTTGTACGTATAGAACACTAGACAGTGTTGTACGTATAGAACACTAGACAGTGTTGTACGTATAGAACAATAGAACACTAGACAGTGCCTCTGTGTGAGGGTTAGGGACATGGTAGTACACATTGTGGAGAGGGAGACGTCTCTTACCGACACTGACGTGTCTCTGTGTGAGGAAGCAGTGCATATCGTAGACATCTTTCATCAGGGCGCTGTCACCAAAGGTGAAATAGGCCACGTCTCGGCCCGCCTCAGAGGCTGCCAGAATCTGGAGCAAAGCTGGAGGGGGTGTGGTGGGGATTGGGTGGGGAGAGAGAGAGAGAGAGAGAGAGAGAGAGAGCGAGCGGAAGAGCGGAAGAGTACAAGACATGATACAAGGATCATAGAGTAAACATGCTGAAGACAGCGACAACACAACCAGATTTAAACCTTCATCCCACACCAGGGCTCAGAATGAATTAAGAAATGAATGAATACCCAGTCCCCCACTGAGCCAGACTTAGTCACTGCTCTGGCTCCAGAACCTTGTGAATATTTCATAGAGAGTCTGGAAATAAAGTCTGCTGATTAATAAAGCAACCGGGACAGAGAGGCAACAGTAAGGAGCTCGTAACGTTGCTGAATAAACATCTGCAGGGTGGGGGCTGAGGCTTCTCCTTTCAGAGACTTTGTTAACATGAAATCTGTGGAGTGGTTTAAAAAATGAGTTTTAATGACTTCAACCTAAGTGTATGTAAACTTCCGACTTCAACTGTATGTTCTCCCCAGAGGCATTCCATTAAGAAGACAGTGGGGTAAGAAAACTGACAGTTGATTTCATAGAGACAGGAGCCCTCCCTGCCTGGATCTGGACCAACGTTAGGCTAATTAACTAACTGGTTCTGGGCCGAAGCTAGGCTAATTAACTAACTGGTTCTAGAACGACACTGGGCTAATTAACTAACTGGTTCTGGACCGAGACTAGGTTAATTAACTAACTGGTTCTGGACCGACACTAGGCTAATTAACTAACTGGTTCTGGACCGAGACTAGGTTAATTAACTAACTGGTTCTGGACCGACACTAGGCTAATTAACTAACTGGTTCTGGACCGAGACTAGGTTGATTAACTAACTGGTTCTGGACCGAGACTAGGTTAATTAACTAACTGGTTCTGGACCGAGACTAGGTTGATTAACTAACTAGTTCTGGACCGACACTGGTTCTGGATTGATGCTAGGCTAATTAACGAACTGCTTCCGATTTAAAAAAATCTATTTAATCCATTTTGAATTCAGGCTGTAACACAACAACATGTGGAACAAGTCAAGGGTTATGAATACTTTCTGAAGGAACTGTATACACTGAGTGTACCAAACATTAGGAACACCTTCCTAACATTGAGTTGCACCCCCGTCCTTTTGCCCTCAGAACAGCCTCAATATGTCGGGGCTTGGACTCTACAAGGTGTTGAAAGCGTTCCACAGAACTGCTGGCCCATGTTGACTCCAATGCTTCCCACAGTTGTGTCAAGTTGGCTGGATGTCCTTTGGGTGGCGGACCATTCTTGATACACATGGGGAACTGCTGAGCGAGAAAAACCCATCAGCGTTGCAGTTCTTAACACAAACCAATGCGCCAGGCACCTACTACCATACCTCGTTCAAACGAACTTCAATCTTTGTCTTGACCATTCACCCTCTGAATGGCACACATACACAATCCATGTCTCAAGGCATTAGGTGTTCCTAATGTTATCAAGACAATTTATGTCAAAACTGTAACTTGGCCACTAAGGAACATTCACTGTGTTCTTGATAAGCATCTCCAGTGTATATTAGGCCTTGTGTTTTAGGTTATTGTCCTGCTGAAAGGTGAATTCATCTCCCAGTGTCTGTTGGAAAGCAGACTGAACCAGGTTTTCCTCTAGGATGTTGCCTGTGATTAGCTCTATTCTGTTTATTTTTATCCTGAAAAACTCCCTAGTCCATGCCGATGACAAGCATACCCATAACATGATGCAGCCACCACCATACCCATAACATGATGCAGCCTCCACCATACCCATAACATGATGCAGCCTCCACCATACCCATAACATGATGCAGCTTCCACCATACCCATGACATGATGCAGCCTCCACCGTACCATAACATGATGCAGCCACCACCATACCCATAACATGATGCAGCCTCCACCATACCCATAACATGATGCAGCCTCCACCATACCCATAACATGATGCAGCCTCCACCATACCCATAACATGATGCAGACACCACCATACCATAACATGATGCAGCCTCCACCATACCCATAACATGATGCAGCCTCCACCATACCCATAACATGATGCAGCCACCACCATACCATAACATGATGCAGCCACCACCATACCCCTAACATGATGCAGCCTCCACCATACCCATAAAATGATGCAGCCTACACCATACCCATAACATGATGCAGCCTCCACCATACCCATAACATGATGCAGCCTCCACCATACCCATAACATGATGCAGCCTCCACCATACCCATAACATGATGCAGCCTCCACCATACCCATAACATGATGCAGCCTCCACCATACCCATAACATGATGCAGCCACCACCATACCCATAACATGATGCAGCCTCCACCATACCCATAACATGATGCAGCCTCCACCATACCCATAACATGATGCAGCCACCACCATACACATAACATGATGCAGCCACCACCATACCCATAACATGATGCAGCCTCCACCATACCCATAACATGATGCAGCCTCCACCATACCCATAACATGATGCAGCCTCCACCATACCCATAACATGATGCAGCCTCCACCATACCCATAACATGATGCAGCCTCCACCATACCCATAACATGATGCAGCCTCCACCATACCATAACATGATGCAACCACCACCATACCATAACATGATGCAGCCTCCACCATACCATAACATGATGCAGCCACCACCATACTTGAACATATGAAGTGGTACTCAGTGATGTGTTGGATTTGCCCCAAACATAACGCTTTGAATTAAGGTCATAAAGTTAATTTCTTTGCCACATTTTTTGCAGTTTTAAAAGATGCATGTTTTTGAATATTTGTATTCTGTACAGGCTTCCTTCCTTGATCCATATTGAGTTCTCTCCTATCACAGCCATTAAACTCTGAGCTGGTTTCAGCCAGTGTATTTAGTCTTGAGTGTTAGTGGTAATGCAGTAGTCTGGCAGTATCCTCCTCTGAGCCCCTGCATATAGACAGTGATGGAACACTAATGAAATAGTTTTTACTTTTAAAATGTATACCAAACAAAAACCATTGATTTCAAAGTTTAACAAACCATACAATGCGATGCACAAGGACTACCTTCAACAATTTCCTTTTTTTTTACAAAAACAAATTCACGGGAAGAACTGTGCAGATACAACGTTTGGTAACAGAATAACATTTAGGGTGATTTAGCAGTAATTCTGTATCTGGACAGTTTTTCAAGTAATTTTTTTTTTTTCTTTCTATATATCTATATTTTTTGACTGTGTAAATTGTTGAAAGTAGTCATTGTGTATAGGGTTGTACAGTTTGTTAATCTTTGAAATCAATGTTTTTTGTTTGGCATACATTTTAAAGTGAAAAGTCTCCGCTTAATTCTGTTAACGTAGAATTGCCACTAGGTCCATAATGGACAGGTGGGCTGGGGCAGGCGATCAATTCCACTGTTAATGAAAAATATTAACGTTGTCATTTGATCAATAAGATGGCAGACAAATAGGCATTAAGTAAATGAATGTCTTCCACAGCCAAGGCTAACGAGAGAGGGGGCTGGCCACACCAACTGGCACCCTATTCCCTGTAATATAGTGCACTACTTTTGGCCAGGACCCATAAGGCTCTGGTTGAAAGTAGGTGCACTATATTACAGGGAATAGGGTGTCATTTGGGACTCAATCAGGGCCTGTTGAAGAGTGGCTTTTTAACTGGAGGTTCAATCATAGTCAACAGTAGTCCACTGGAGACTGAATAATACTCTCTCCGATAACCCTTATCTAACCCTGTCCACTTGGAAACCACGACAACACAGAAGAATTTCAAAGGATTCATGGATTCTTTCACTGGTTCATATTCAACCCACCTGCTAAATGACTAAAGGGTTAATGTAACATAAGCCATTGAGTGAATGCTATGCTGCCCCAAGTTTACCTTTAAACCTAGCGTCTCCACCGAACACCCCACAGCCCCAGTTCCCTGTAGCAACCGCAGAGAGATCCTGACTCCTCTCCCCTGGGCGGGAGAAGCCGCAGTATGCCTGAAGGAGGGAGGGAAGAAAGATTTAGAAGAGAGACCAAATACAAAACAAAACAGAAAAAAAGAGGCAGTACATTTCTCAGACATGGGGGACTGGTTAGAAATAAACAGAGTAATCATCGATACTGATGTGGCAGAATGTCAAGTCATCAGACCATGGTAGGCCCTGGCTGGTACCAGTAAGTACTAATACTTACACTACTGTTCAAAAGTTTGGGGTCACTTAGAAATGTCCTTGTTTTTGAAAGAAAAGCAAATTTGTGTATACATTTAAATATAAAATTGATCAGAAATACAGTGTAGACATTGTTAATGACTATTGTAAATGGAAACTGCTTTTTTTAAACGGAACATCTACATAGGCGTACAGAGGCCCATTATCAGCAACCATCACTCCTGTGTTCCAATGTCACGTTGTGTTAGCTAATTCAAGTTAATAATTTTAAAAGGCTAATTGATCATTAGAAAACCATTTTGTAATTATGTTAGCACAGCTGAAAACTGTTGTGCTGATTAAAGAAGCAATAAAACTGGCCTTCTTTAGACTAGTTGAGTATCTGGAACATCAGCATTTGTGGGTTTGATTACAGGCTCAAAATGGCCAGAAACAAATAACTTTCTTGTGAAACTTGGATTAGCTGACACAACGTGTGATTGGAAGACAGGAGTGATGTTTGCCGATAATGGGCCTCTGTACGCCTATGTAGGCATACATCAGGAAGAAGGGGCTCTAAAAAAGGTGACTAGAGTGAGAATGAACGCTGAGTACCCCTCCTCCCCAGATGCGTCCCAAATGGCACCCTATTCCCTACATAGAGCACCAAGGCCCCTGGTCAGAAGTAGTGCGCTACATAGGGAACAGGGTGCCATTTGGGACGCACACCCTGTGGTCTGTCCAGTGGTAAATTCTAGGGTTTAAAACGGCAGATGGGACAGTTTCCTAAACAAACAGGATTGCGCTCAACGTTCCGGTTATTTTTCACCTCCTGTTAGAACGGTCAGCTTTTTTGTTGCTTTCTGAAGTGAGACTTGACAACATCAACTTAATGTCTTCATTTCACATTGCCAATTATTATCAGAGAATATTATGTGAAGAAATGGATACCGGAAGTATTCTGATCTAATTAACCACCATTGTCAGATTGCTATTTAAAGAAATAATGTGTTCTCAAGAACTTACCTGGTTAAATAAACTTGATTTGGATCAACTAATGCATAAAGTAGCAGATTGTAATGGAACATGAGAGCCTTAATTAACAAGCTAAACATAGAACATTTCATCACTCAAGATGGCATCTTCCATTCTTGAACCAACGGCAATGTTTACTGTTTACCTCAGAGGAACAGTACACGTTAGTCATTTCAGATCACTTTACATTTGGCAGTAGTGATTATGAGATCATTGTGTTGTCTTTGTCTGATTGTATGCAATGGCTCAACACTTAAGCTATTAAATCAACGTGAGAAGACTCATTTTAATTTAAATACCAATTAAGGTTCTCACTGATGCATATAATTACTTTAAAGGAATGACACACAAGGATGGAAGATCAAAGCTTAACATTAAAGAGAATAAGAATTATAGAACATCAATGTTACAGAATGTTCCTATTTGTTTCTACAGTTACAACGGACGGTAGAGTGGTAACCCTTATCGAGTTACCACTACTCCCCTTATCGAGTTACCACTACTCCCCTTATCGAGTTACCACTACTCCCCTTATCGAGTTACCACTACTCCCCTTATCGAGTTACCACTACTCCCCTTATCGAGTTACCACTACTCCCCTTATCGAGTTACCACTACTCCCCTTATCGAGTTACCACTACTCCCCTTATCGAGTTACCACTACTCCCCTTATCGAGTTACCACTACTCCCCTTATCGATTTTTTTTCCACCTAACACTCTGTAACAATGTATAGTGTACATATTCAGCCATCCACCCGTACTATGCAATGTCTTTTTATAGCTTTTTTGCACTCCAGACAGATTTATTTATTTTTACTTTTTCATACTGCCGCTCTATGTATCATATATCTGTCTTTTGTCTATTTTCGTTCTGGCATTTTGCACCTGCCCTTTGTTTTTTCGTAGCTGCTTGACTAAGAAATTTCCCCTCAGGATCAATAAAGTATCTATCTATCTATCTATCTATCTATCTATCTATCTATCTATCTATCTATCTATCTATCTATCTATCTATCTATCTATCTATCTATCTATCTATCTATCTATCTATCTATCTATCTATCTATCTAGTTACCACTACTCACCTTATTCAGTTCTCTGTTCATTTTCTCAGGTTGAAACTGTTCGAGGAAGTTCCTGAACTTCAGAGCGTCCATTGCTACGATCTCTGTGCACCTCCTCTGCCAGGTGTCTCTGTCAACGACAGGGTTAGGTCAAATCAATCAAATGGATTTTATTAAGCCCTTTTTACATCAGCAGTTGTCACAAAGTGCTTTACAGATAACCAGTCTAAAAAAACCCAAACAGCAAGCAATGCAGAGGCAGATGCAAAGTGGCTAGGAAAGACTCTGTAGAAGGTAGGAACCTAGGAAGAAACCTAGAGAGGAACTGGCAGGTGGCCAGTCCTCTTCTGGACCTAGAGAGGAACCAGGCTCTGAGGGGTGGCCAGTACTCTTCTGGACCTAGAGAGGAACCAGGCTCTGAGGGGTGGCCAGTCCTCTTCTGAACCTAGAGAGGAACCAGGCTCTGAGGGGTGGCCAGTCCTCTTCTGAACCTAGAGAGGAACCAGGCTCTGAGGGGTGGCCAGTCCTCTTCTGAACCTAGAGAGGAACCAGGCTCTGAGGGGTGGCCAGTCCTCTTCTGGACCTAGAGAGGAACCAGGCTCTGAGGGGTGGCCAGTCCTCTTCTGGACCTAGAGAGGAACCAGGCTCTGAGGGGTGGCCAGTCCTCTTCTGAACCTAGAGAGGAACCAGGCTCTGAGGGGTGGCCAGTCCTCTTCTGAACCTAGAGAGGAACCAGGCTCTGAGGGGAGGCCAGTCCTCTTCTGGCAACAGGTCAGTTGCAGAAAAAGTCATTAAATAATGCTCTTGGTAATTGGGTAATCAATATTGTTAACAACTTCAGAGTGAAATCCCTTAAATATGTAGAATATATTTTAAAACGGTCTGATCAGTAAGTAAGCACCTTGGGGTCTTGTCCTGATGTTTGCGGTCCCATAGGTAGCTGTCTGCGTAGCCAGTGTATGTACTGTACTGCTCAGTACCTGGGGGCCACAATAGAACATAAACCATTCAGAATCAGACCAATATCAATAACTAATCAAGAAGAAATGGATAGTGCAAGATTTTGGCAATTAACTTGTTCTATATACGATGAACTCATGGATACCATTTTTATGTTTCTGTGTACAGTGTGAAGGAAGTTGGAGGTAGTTTTGCGAGCCAATGCTAACTAGTGTTAGCGCAATGACGAAGTCTACTCACAAAACCACCTTCAAACACCACCTGTTCGCAGACATCAAAATGGTATCCCTGAATTCATCTGACTGGGTAAATAGAAAAGCACTTATCTGCCAAAACCACACACGTTCCCGTTGATGTTAGCCTGACATGATCATTGAATGAGAATATCAATAGAGCATCAAATCACTGACAAATTACATCAGTGGCTAAAAAATGAGATATTATTTAAAAAGGGGAGATAGATTTTTTTTTAAAAACTCAGGATAGCTGTGATTTTTACAGCCAGCCAATTGCTTAATATTTGTATTAAGTAATCCATGTGAAGTGATGCCACAGGAGAGCAGCTGTCTCCAACAACAGCAAGGTCAACTTGTTACCTCCCTAGGAAGTAGAGAGAGCTGGGCTCCGTCCCAAATTGTACCTATATAGTGCACTACTTTAGACCAGAGCCCTATGGGGCTGCCATTTGGGACACAGCCCTAGAAACCTAGTCAGTTAGCAACAGGGGAGGAAGGGATGGAGGGGAGCGTTCAAAACAACCGAGGGTACAAATTAACCTCTCATTCATTAGGCCTCATTAGTACCTGCGGTACTAGTTATGTGTGTATGTGTGTGTGTTTGCACTGTATGTATGTATGTATGTATGTATGTATGTATGTATGTATGTATGTATGTATGTATGTATGTATGTATGTATGTATGTATGTATGTATGTATGTATGTATGTATGTATGTATGTATGTATGTATGTATGTATTTGTTTGTGTACAAACAAGAGCTGATTACTGGAGCCTGGTCAGCGGGCCTCTCCTCTTGAGAAGGACGTCCTCAGGAGGAAAGTCTGGGACGTCCTCAATAAATCAGCTCATATTTGATATGTTTTTCTAGTGAACTTACACTCATTTGATATATTTAACCAGGATTGTCCACTCTGTAAAAATTGCCACTGTTTTCCAGGGAGTCCTGGTAAGTAATCACTCTGTAAGACATTGATGCACCATCTCTTGTGTGTGTGCTATTCCAGTTCCCAGAAGGTTTAATTCAAATGTAGTGTTCCAAAGAACTAGGGTTGGGCGTAATATCGTATATCTGGGTATTTGGAAATACCCACGGGATGGTTTTCATATAACGTTGAAACAATTTCTTTGAAGTTTTTGAATACATTTGAATATTTGTAGCTACTTTTTAATTAAATACTTTCAATACATTAGGAGATAAAGCAGACTGCGTTCTTCATTTCACCTTTCACATTTGACATTATGAAGCTTAACGTAGTTCCCCAGTCAGTCAAAAATGTTATTATCCTGTTTTATATATATTTACACACTATGAAGTTGGAGTGAAACTGTAAAATTATGATAATGCCCCTTCAGTATATATTTCAGGCTATTTTAGCAGAAACTAGCTCTAACTTCCTTCAGTAGATTGTCATAATGTAAAGAGCTTTGTGATTTCCCCAAAAATATATAAACTTTATTAAGTGACTAAGGGAGAAGAGATATTGATAGGTCATTCTCTTGGAAGAGCAGGACGAAAGGTTTTATTCAGACAAAACAAAATGTTTGGATTCTCTGGAAAGCCCATAGTTGGCATTTGATCCATTTCACCAGAGAAAGACTAAGTCTTCAATAAAGCCACACATTCAATAGCAGTGTTACAGCCACACAAAGTTGTTTCAAATCTGAAATAAAATGTTGATGGGGCACAGACAAGACTAGAGACTCTGGACTGACTCTGAGGATTAGGACATTCATTCACTTCAAGGATTTGATGGGGTAAATATTCCAGGTCTCAGCATTAATTGTTTCTGACAAATATACAGTCTCTAATTTGTTGAGGACTGGTCAGTAGGGCGGCAGAGAAAGGTAAGAAACACATTTAATCTGCAGCTTTTCAAGGGACAACTGGGCAAGTGGAGGGGATTTCCCTCGAGAGGTTACTTAATATCAGAATGTCAATACAACCTTTAGAGATAAACAGAATTGCTGACCATCCCCCTCACCCTTTAAATGACACCTGCTACTGTATATATAGAACTAGAAATTGTGGGAAGCATTAGTGTCAACATGGACCAGCATCCCTGTGGAACACTTTCAACACCTTGTAGAGTTCATACCCCAACGAACTAAGGCTGTTCTGAGGTCAAAAGGGGCTGCAACTCAATATCAGGAAGGTGTTCTAATGTTTTGTACACTCAGTGTATAAGTCCAATAATGGCACTGTATTCCCTATAGGTTGTCATTTGGAACACAACCCAGGACATATGAGTAAATACTGTGGAGGTGGGGACACTCCTTACAGAAACTCACAAGCACCTAGTGTTTTGTAGCTTAGCCCACCAAAAGAGCAATCTAACCCTCTCCACCAGCCACCCAATCAGCAATCTAACCCTCTCCACCAGCCACCCAATCAGCAATCTAACCCTCTCCACCAGCCACCCAATCAGCAATCTAACCCTCTCCACCAGCCACCCAATCAGCATTCTAACCCTCTCCACCAGCCACCCAATCAGCATTCTAACCCTCTCCACCAGCCACCCAATCAGCATTCTAACCCTTGCCACCAGTCAGCCAACCAGGGACGGAGGGGAGGACAGGTCACCTAGAGAGGAGTAATTTTCATCCTCCCTCCTCACCACTCCCTCTCGTCCCCACCCAGCTCCCTCTCTCCCTCCCTCCCCCATACTCCTCCTCTCCTCTCTTCCCATCTCCCCTCCCCTCCACTTACATCACTTAATGTTATTACATCAGTAACAGAATTCATGACCTCAGAGCAGGAAGACAAGCCCAAGACCCTGTTCCACTAATGGACTCTCCCATTCCATCAGCGTTATTAAACCTTTCCTGCGATTCCACCACCAGCAGCATATTGTTGCCCTCCCACACCCGCACCAACCGAAGTAGTATCATTGTGGGCCGGACGGCCAGGCCGGTGGTATTAATTCATATTCCCCCGTGATACGTCTTGACATTGGGTGGTGGAGGACGGGGGAAGAGAGGGGGATTTCATGGATATTTCCTCCCCCATTGAAATTTGCCAAAGTGCCCGGGCCTAATTGAATTTGCCTTGATTGCCTGGCTGGGCTGGGCTGTGCTGTGACTGCCATCAGGGCGGTCAAAAGTATAAATAGGATGAAGGGGTAAGCAGATGATTCAGCGATGGCTATCCTGCTGGCCAGGATGAAGGGATAAGCAGATGATTCAGCGATGGCTATCCTGCTGGCCAGGATGAAGGGGTAAGCAGATGATTCAGCGATGGCTTTCCTGCTGACCAGGATGAAGGGGTAAGCAGATGATTCAGCGATGGCTTTCCTGCTGACCAGGATGAAGGGGTAAGCAGATGATTCAGCGATGGCTTTCCTGCTGACCAGGATGAAGGGGTAAGCAGATGATTCAGCGATGGCTTTCCTGCTGACCAGGATGAAGGGGTAAGCAGATGATTCAGCGATGGCTTTCCTGCTGACCAGGATGAAGGGGTAAGCAGATGATTCAGCGATGGCTTTCCTGCTGACCAGGATGAAGGGGTAAGCAGATGATTCAGCGATGGCTTTCCTGCTGACCAGGATGAAGGGGTAAGCAGATGATTCAGCGATGGCTTTCCTGCTGACCAGGGAGTGAGTGAAGGGGGAGGGGAGTGAGTGAAGGGGGAGGGGAGTGAGGGAGAGTGTAGATCAACTTTGATGATTATTTGAATCAGCTGTGTAGTGCTAGGGCAAAGACGGAGTGTGTGTGTGTGTGTGTGTGAGAGAGAGAGGACCTGTGTGTGTGTGTGTGTGTGTGTGTGAGAGAGAGAGGACCTGTGTGTGTGTGTGTGTGTGTGTGTGTGAGAGAGAGAGGACCTGTGTGTGTGTGTAAGCTGATTGCCTGTCAAGCGGTGCCTGATGAAGAAAGAGAAGGGAATCTTCACCGCGTGGTCTCAACCAGACAGGTTCACACACGCTCTCCTCTCAGTCAACAGCTCACTAATCCCCCAGTCATCACACGCTCTCCTCTCAGTCAACAGCTCACTAATCCCCCAATCATCACACACTCTCCTCTCAGTCAACAGCTCACTAATCCCCCAGTCATCACACGCTCTCCTCTCAGTCAACAGCTCACTAATCCCCCAGTCATCACACACTCTCCTCTCAGTCAACAGCTCACTAATCGCCCAGTCATCACACACTCTCCTCTCAGTCAACAGCTCACTAATCCCCCAGTCATCACACGCTCTCCTCTCAGTCAACAGCTCACTAATCCCCCAATCATCACACGCTCTCCTCTCAGTCAACAGCTCACTAATCCCCCAGTCATCACACGCTCTCCTCTCAGTCAACAGCTCACTAATCCCCCAGTCATCACATGCTCTCCTCTCAGTCAACAGCTCACTAATCCCCCAGTCATCACACACTCTCCTCTCAGTCAACAGCTCACTAATCCCCCAGTCATCACACACTCTCCTCTCAGTCAACAGCTCACTAATCCCCCAGTCATCACACACTCTCCTCTCAGTCAACAGCTCACTAATCCCCCAATCATCACACACTCTCCTCTCAGTCAACAGCTCACTAATCCCCCAGTCATCACACGCTCTCCTCTCAGTCAACAGCTCACTAATCCCCCAGTCATCACACGCTCTCCTCTCAGTCAACAGCTCACTAATCCCCCAGTCATCACACGCTCTCCTCTCAGTCAACAGCTCACTAATCCCCCAGTCATCACACACTCTCCTCTCAGTCAACAGCTCACTAATCCCCCAGTCATCACACGCTCTCCTCTCAGTCAACAGCTCACTAATCCCCCAGTCATCACACACTCTCCTCTCAGTCAACAGCTCACTAATCCCCCAGTCATCACACACTCTCCTCTCAGTCAACAGCTCACTAATCCCCCAGTCATCACACACTCTCCTCTCAGTCAACAGCTCACTAATCCCCCAGTCATCACACTCTCTCCTCTCAGTCAACAGCTCACTAATCCCCCAGTCATCACACACTCTCCTCTCAGTCAACAGCTCACTAATCCCCCAGTCATCACACTCTCTCCTCTCAGTCAACAGCTCACTAATCCCCCAGTCATCACACACTCTCCTCTCAGTCAACAGCTCACTAATCCCCCAGTCATCACACGCTCCCCTCTCAGTCAACAGCTCACTAATCCCCCAGTCATCACACGCTCCCCTCTCAGTCAACAGCTCACTAATCCCCCAGTCATCACACGCTCCCCTCTCCTTGTTGGGACAGGCAGCTATGAGATCACTCTGCAAAGTAACAGACAGTGGCTTCTAGCTGCTGCAAATTTCAAGCCATATATTTAAGAAATATATATGGATGACTGCTGTAATGCTTTGGCCATTCTGTACTTCTGGGCAATGCAAGTATAAAAAGAGTTTAAAAAAGGGTACAAATAACTGACAGGAACTGGGCGTCACTGTAGCAGTGAAACTACCTTTCTGATCATACTATTTTAATTCAACTAACCATTTAATCTTAACGCTAACTTATTATTATTTAATCTTAACGCTTGCTTAAGCAGGCCAAGATGAGTTTTACTGGCCTTGTTCAGACAGCCAGTGTGCGCCCTGGGCTAAAACGCATCTCTGCCAGGGTTCACTAGGCAGAAGGCAGAAGAGAGCGAGCACAGAGTGTTCACTAGGCAGAAGGCAGAAGAGAGCGAGCACAGAGTGTTCACTAGGCAGAAGAGAGCGAGCACAGAGTGTTCACTAGGCAGAAGGCAGAAGAGAGCGAGCACAGAGTGTTCACTAGGCAGAAGAGAGCGAGCACAGAGTGTTCACTAGGCAGAAGAGAGCGAGCACAGAGTGTTCACTAGGCAGAAGAGAGCGAGCACAGAGTGTTCACTAGGCAGAAGAGAGCGAGCACAGTGTTCACTAGGCAGAAGAGAGCGAGCACAGTGTTCACTAGGCAGAAGAGAGCGAGCACAGAGTGTTCACTTGGCAGATGAGAGCGAGCACAGAGTGTTCACTAGGCAGAAGAGAGCGAGCACAGAGCTAGCTACCTTTGTCCTCACTTCAGTTATCAAAATGCATTCAGGCACGACCACCTTATAAACTCTGTCAAGCTGCAGAGATATAGAAAATAGAAGAAGACTCACCTTTTAATTATTCAGCAGTAAAATGGACACAGACTATTGATTAAAAGACACCAGGGCTGGGTTCAGACTGAGACTATTGATTAAAAGACACCAGGGCTGGGTTCAGACAGAGACTATTGATTAAAAGACACCAGGGCTGGGTTCAGACAGACTATTGATTAAAAGACACCAGGGCTGGGTTCAGAAAGAGACTATTGATTAAAAGACACCAGGGCTGGGTTCAGACTGAGACTATTGATTAAAAGACACCAGGGCTGGGTTCAGACAGACTATTGATTAAAAGACACCAGGGCTGGGTTCAGAAAGAGACTATTGATTAAAAGACACCAGGGCTGGGTTCAGACTGAGACTATTGATTAAAAGACACCAGGGCTGGGTTCAGACTGAGACTATTGATTAAAAGACACCAGGGCTGGGTTCAGACTGAGACTATTGATTAAAAGACACCAGGGCTGGGTTCAGACAGACTATTGATTAAAAGACACCAGGGCTGGATTCAGACTGAGACTATTGATTAAAAGACACCAGGGCTGGGTTCAGACTGAGACTATTGATTAAAAGACACCAGGGCTGGGTTCAGACAGACTATTGATTAAAAGACACCAGGGCTGGATTCAGACTGAGACTATTGATTAAAAGACACCAGGGCTGGATTCAGACTGAGACTATTGATTAAAAGACACCAGGGCTGGGTTCAGACAGACTATTGATTAAAAGACACCAGGGCTGGGTTCAGACAGACTATTGATTAAAATACACCAGGGCTGGGTTCAGACAGACTATTGATTAAAAGACACCAGGGCTGGGTTCAGACTGAGACTATTGATTAAAAGACACCAGGGCTGGGTTCAGACTGAGACTATTGATTAAAAGACACCAGGGCTGGGTTCAGACTTAGACTATTGATTAAAAGACACCACGGCTGGGTTCAGACTTAGACTATTGATTAAAAGACACCAGGGCTGGGTTCAGACAGAGACTATTGATTAAAAGACACCAGGGCTGGGTTCAGACTTAGACTATTGATTAAAAGACACCACGGCTGGGTTCAGACTTAGACTATTGATTAAAAGACACCAGGGCTGGGTTCAGACAGAGACTATTGATTAAAAGACACCAGGGCTGGGTTCAGACTGAGACTATTGATTAAAAGACACCAGGGCTGGGTTCAGACAGAGACTATTGATTAAAAGACACCAGGGCTGGGTTCAGACTGAGACTATTGATTAAAAGACACCAGGGCTGGGTTCAGACTGAGACTATTGATTAAAAGACACCAGGGCTGGGTTCAGACTGAGACTATTGATTAAAAGACACCAGGGCTGGGTTCAGACTGAGACTATTGATTAAAAGACACCAGGGCTGGGTTCAGACTGAGACTATTGATTAAAAGACACCAGGGCTGGGTTCAGAAAGAGACTATTGATTAAAAGACACCAGGGCTGGGTTCAGACTGAGACTATTGATTAAAAGACACCAGGGCTGGGTTCAGACTGAGACTATTGATTAAAAGACACCAGGGCTGGGTTCAGACTGAGACTATTGATTAAAAGACATCAGGGCTGGGTTCAGACTGAGACCATGGATGTTGAAGAGTTAGGGTGGGAAAGGACCCTTTCTCCATGGCAAATGTTGCATATACAGTGAGCCAAAAGTATTGGGACAGTGACATTTTGGTTGTTGTTTTGCCTCTGCACTCCAGCACTTTGGATAAAAATGAAATGATACAAATTACAGCACTTTTTGTACATTGTCCCTCCATTTTAGGGTACTAAAAGTATTGTGATAAATTCACTTACTGTATGTGTGTATTGGGAGTATGATACGTCTGTAACTTTCTCACTCATCATTATTCACTAGTCATTCAGGACTATCCGTAACCATGGTAACATCCACATTAATGTAGAGGTGTTTAGAAACATTATATTCTTATTTACAATAAAAGTGACTCCAAAACGACACAATACATTATTTACCATTAATTTCTATTGGGAACAGAATCATCTGAAACTCAACCAGAACCAACAGCAAATGCAACAACCTTTATTTAACCTTTATTTAACCTTTATTTAACTAGGCAAGTCACTCTGTTAAGTCAGTTAAGAACAAATTCTTATTTACAATGACGGCCTAATCATTGTGTGCTAGGAATATGGGACCAAATACTAAACTTTTGACTACTTTAATACACATAAGTGAAATTGGGTTAGAGCTAAAAACAACTAAATGTGTCACTGTCCCAATACTGTTGGAGCTCACTGTCCCAATACTGTTGGAGCTCACTGTCCCAATACTGTTGGAGCTCACTGTCCCAATACTGTTTGAGCTCAATGTATTTCCGTTCAGTTTCCATTGTTAAAAAACATGAAGAATGTTCAGGTTCAAAATAATTAAGCTTGTGTGGCAAGTTGAGCAATGCCTTAAAAACCAGGATATATTGATTGTAACTACAGTACTGGTAAATAAATCCTTGTTTATTTGTCCATCAGGACTATAAAGTTCACAACAGGCACCTGATGTAATCAGTAATTACCCCAGACACACACACAGACTGAGCAATCAACAGAGGCCCATCTACTACTAACCAGTCGCTGATTGGGCAATCTCAGAAAAAGCCAATCAGGGGAAAGGCAGAGGTTGACAACTCCAGGAAGTGATTGTCACAGCAGTAGGTCCTCTGTGCTGCTGGCTGGTGCTGTGAGAGGTACCTGACAGGTTGAAGGGTTCTGTCATTTACAGCAACCTTGCTGTGAGTTACAGTACCTGTGGTTATTTCCTCCTCCAGGTGAGGGGTCCAGTGTACACAGTACCCCAGCCTCTCAGATTCTCAACAGATTCTTGTCCATTAAACAAAAACAAACGCAACATGCAACAATTTCATTGATTTTACTGAGATCCAGTTCATATGAGGAAATCAGTGAATGTAAATAAAGGGGAGAAGGGGCTTGGTCAGGGAGAGTGACCAAGAACCTGATGGTCACCCTGACAGAGCTCCAGAGTTCCTCTGGGGAGATGGGAGACCTTTCCAGAAGGACAACCACCTCTGCAGCACTCCACCAATCAGTGGCCAGACGGAAGCTGCTTCAACAGAGTACTGAGTGAAGGGTCTGAATACTTATGTGATATTTATTTCACTTTAATACATTTTATAATAAGGCTGTAACGTAACAAAATGTGGAAAACTTCAAGGCGTCTGAATACTTTCTGAATGCTCTGTACCTTAAAAAAATTGACCTCAGGATCTCATCACAGTATTTCTGTGAATTCAAATTGCCATAGATAAAATGCTATTGTGTTTGTTGTCCGTAGCTTATGCCTTCTCATACCATAACCCCACCTCCACCATGGGGCACTCTGTTCACATCATTGACATCAGCAAACCACTCGCCCACACAGCGCTATACATGTGGTCTGACGTTGAGGCCCGGTTGGACGTACTGACAAATTCCATAAAACAACTTGAGGCGGTTCACGGTAAAGAAATTAACAATAATTTATCTGGCAACACCATTTATGTCCACCATTTATCTGGTGGACATTCCTGCAGTCAGCATGTAAATTGCACGCTCCCTGAAAACTTGAGACATCTGTGGCATTGTATCACAAAACTGCACATTATAGTGGCCTTTTATTGTCCCAAGCACAAGGTGCACTTATGTAATGCTCATGCTGTTTAATCAGCTTCTTGATATGCCACATCTGTCAGGTGGATTATCTTGGCAAAGGAGAAATGCTCAATAACAGGGATGTGAACATATTTGTGCACAACATTTGAGAGAAATAAGCTTTTTGTCTGTATGGAACATTTCTGGGATCTTTTATTTCAGCTCATAAAACATGCTTCGTTTATATAGTTTTTTCAGTGTATCTACAATAAATGATTGGAGCCAGCAGTGTACTTGAACCACTGTATGGTTACTACAGCAGACAGTAGTGGTGATTGTTTTTAGGGGCTGTCTGACCTGTGATGATGAGACACTCATTGTGCTGCAGGGCTTCAGTGAAGAGGCGAGAGACAATGAGTTCAGGGTTAATCAGGAAGCGAATCTCTTCCTGAACCAGACCTGTTCCCGTGACCCCTCCGCCCACAAACCGGTTGGCAAAGTCCACCTGCAGAGAGAGCGACAGAGAGAGCAGGGCAGGGCACACATGAAGACAGCTGAGTACAGTATCTAGGATACATCAGACAGCTGAGTACAGTATCTAGGATACATCAGACAGCTGAGTACAGTATCTAGGATACATCAGACAGCTGAGTACAGTATCTAGGATACATCAGACAGCTGAGTACAGTATCTAGGATACATCAGACAGCTGAGTACAGTATCTAGGATACATCAGAGGAAAATAGGATGATAAAGTCCACCTGCAGAGCAGAGTGATGGACAGCAGAGCAGAGTGATGGACAGCAGAGCAGAGTGATGGACAGCTAAGCCTAAGGGTACATTTACCTCTGAGGAAAAGAATAGGGAACACATAATCTTACTGTGCATCTGGGATATTATATTAAATGTGTGCCGTCTGTCTACTATGTTAATATAACATGTTAGATCCTGAGCAGTGGTCACTAATGACAGAGAAAAACAGAAAAAGTGAATCAATTAAAATGCCAAACAAAGTTAATCCACTGAAATATCTCTGTTGTCTTTCTGGCATGATTCATAGTGCAGAGGAAGAAAACATCAACTAATGTGAGGAGCTGCCATGTCAGCCCAGGAGACAGCCAACATCACAACAGAGGAGCTGCCGTGTCAGCCCAGGAGACAGCCAACATCACAACAGAGGAGCTGCCGTGTCAGCCCAGGAGACAGCCAACATCACAACAGAGGAGCTGCCATGTCAGCCCAGGAGACAGCCAACATCACAACAGAGGAGCTGCCATGTCAGCCCAGGAGACAGCCAACATCACAACAGAGGAGCTGCCATGTCAGCCCAGGAGACAGCCAACATCACAACAGAGGAGCTGCCATGTCAGCCCAGGAGACAGCCAACATCACAACAGAGGAGCTGCCATGTCAGCCCAGGAGACAGCCAACATCACAACAGAGGAGCTGCCGTGTCAGCCCAGGAGACAGCCAACATCACAACAGAGGAGCTGCCATGTCAGCCCAGGAGACAGCCAACATCACAACAGAGGAGCTGCCATGTCAGCCCAGGAGACAGCCAACATCACAACAGAGGAGCTGCCATGTCAGCCCAGGAGACAGCCAACATCACAACAGAGGAGCTGCCATGTCAGCCCAGGAGACAGCCAACATCACAACAGAGGAGCTGCCATGTCAGCCCAGGAGACCGCCAACATCACAACAGAGGAGCTGCCGTGTCGGCCCAGGAGACCGCCAACATCACAACAGAGGAGCTGCCATGTCAGCCCAGGAGACAGCCAACATCACAACAGAGGAGCTGCCATGTCAGCCCAGGAGACAGCCAACATCACAACAGAGGAGCTGCCATGTCAGCCCAGGAGACAGCCAACATCACAACAGAGGAGCTGCCGTGTCAGCCCAGGAGACCGCCAACATCACAACAGAGGAGCTGCCGTGTCGGCCCAGGAGACCGCCAACATCACAACAGAGGAGCTGCCGTGTCGGCCCAGGAGACCGCCAACATCACAACAGAGGAGCTGCCGTGTCGGCCCAGGAGACCGCCAACATCACAACAGAGGAGCTGCCGTGTCAGCCCAGGAGACCGCCAACATCACAACAGAGGAGCTGCCATGTCAGCCCAGGAGACAGCCAACATCACAACAGAGGAGCTGCCATGTCAGCCTAGGAGACAGCCAACATCACAACAGAGGAGCTGCCATGTCAGCCCAGGAGACAGCCAACATCACAACAGAGGAGCTGCCATGTCAGCCCAGGAGACAGCCAACATCACAACAGAGGAGCTGCCATGTCAGCCCAGGAGACAGCCAACATCACAACAGAGGAGCTGCCGTGTCAGCCCAGGAGACAGCCAACATCACAACAGAGGAGCTGCCGTGTCAGCCCAGGAGACAGCCAACATCACAACAGAGGAGCTGCCGTGTCAGCCCAGGAGACAGCCAACATCACAACAGAGGAGCTGCCATGTCAGCCCAGGAGACAGCCAACATCACAACAGAGGAGCTGCCATGTCAGCCCAGGAGACAGCCAACATCACAACAGAGGAGCTGCCGTGTCAGCCCAGGAGACAGCCAACATCACAACAGAGGAGCTGCCATGTCAGCCCAGGAGACAGCCAACATCACAACAGAGGAGCTGCCGTGTCAGCCCAGGAGACAGCCAACATCACAACAGAGGAGCTGCCGTGTCAGCCCAGGAGACAGCCAACATCACAACAGTCAGAACAGAGCAATACTCCTGTCCTGCTCTCTACAACCCAGAGTCACTCACAGGTGACGTCCCAAATGGCACCCTATTCTCTATGTAGCACACTACTTTTGACCAAGGGCCATAGCACTCTGGTTAAAATCTGTGGACTATACAAGGAATAGGGTGTCATTTGGGCCACAACCCCAGTGCCAATCCGGTCAAGTCACGACCTGCCGTTGATAAATTGAGGGGAGTTCCTCGTCTTAATCCATGTATGACGTCCTCCTTTTGAAGTTGACCTTTTATTCTGCAAATGAACTACAACAGGCATAACGAACTGTTCTACAACAGGCATAATGAACTGTTCTACAACAGGCTTAATGAAGCTGCCAATTTATAGCACTAGGTCTGTTTATTATAACTGTTTAACATTTCACAACAAAACAAGGTTCTATAAGGCCTGATACAGAGATGAATACTGATTGTTTTGCCTCATAGGAAACTGTATAATCCACCATTTTCAGGACTGTCAGTTTTGGCTCAGTGTCCCTCAGACAGCCCAGGCTAGGCAGGGCCAACTCGGTCTGTCTCAACCCCTGTCTCACCCCCTCACACAAGACTGAGGCAGTGACTGGCAGTCAGATAGACAGTTGGGTGCTGGGACGGGGGGGGGGCCGAGGCATTCAGACAGACAGTTGGGTGGTGAGATAGATAGATAGATAGATAGATCCCCCGGGGGGGAAATTTCATGGGACGGGGGGCCCAATTTCATGGGACAGGGGGGCCCAGGCATTCAGACAGACAGTTGGGTGGTGGGACGGGGGGGCCCAGGCATTCAGACAGACAGTTGGGTGGTAGGACGGGGGCCCAGGCATTCAGATAGACAGTTAGGTGGTGGGACGGGGGGGCCCAGGCATTCAGACAGACAGTTGGGTGGTAGGACGGGGGCCCAGGCATTCAGACAGACAGTTGGGTGGTAGGACGGGGGCCCAGGCATTCAGACAGACAGTTGGGTAGTGGGACGGGGGCCTAGGCATTCAGAGAGACAGTTGGGTGGTGGGGGGGGGGGTCAGGATGCGACACACAGTCTGCTGTCTTTCTTTGACAGGCTGTCAGAGAGCCCCTCCTCACCAGAGGGCCCTTCACTTCAATGGCAGGGTGCCCGGGCCCTAGCTGGATCTGGTCATGTCACCCATCAGCTGTCAGCCCGTGGCAACCACAGCCTCCGCAGGCAAACAAAAGGTGAAAGGGAGAGGGATAAGGGGCCGTCCTGACAGGGAGAGAGGAGAACAGACTGGGTAGAGAGCAGAGGGAGAGCAG
The DNA here is from genome assembly GCA_023634145.1 of Thymallus thymallus. Classification (NCBI taxonomy): domain Eukaryota; kingdom Metazoa; phylum Chordata; class Actinopteri; order Salmoniformes; family Salmonidae; genus Thymallus; species Thymallus thymallus. Next base: position 33,849,943 of record CM042387.1, on the reverse strand, counting down.
GGCCTCGACCCCAGTCCCAGCATGCACAGACATACTTTAGGCACGCATGAACACATACGCATACACACGCGCACACGCAGTCCCACAGACGTGTTGTCAACCGTCCGCTTTCAAAGGACCTGCTCAGTAGAAGTAAGCATTCTGAGTTGATGCTAGGAGTATGTGTGTGAGGCGACTCTGTGATTGACAATCACAGTATATAAAAGACAGGGTAATCCAACAGGGAGAAGCAGCCATCTTTCTCTAGGCTGGAGGTGTAAGAGTCCTGCTCCACCAAGCTGCTTCTAGAAAACTAAACCATGCTCTCTCTCTCTCTCTCTATACTTGTGCACAACACGTCTGCATGTCAAATGGCCCCCTATTCCCTATATCATCTACTAAATAGGGAGCCATTTGAGATACAGCCCATACATTTAGTCATATAGAGCTGTCTGTCAAGTCTTCCATAGATTTTACCTGCAGCATTCCGTTACCGTCATCTTCTATGGTTCCTGCACATGTTATGTGGAGTTTTGTGAGCTGATTCTGGGAGCTGGAACATAGCAAAATGAAGGGCTGTTTTAGCTGCATCACCATTCAGTAAAGGTTTGTCCCTTGTTCCAATTTGGACAGAATAAATAGCCAATCATTTCACATGAACTGCATTACCTTTTCCAATTTGGAGGACGATCCAAACACTTTCTTGTGAATGTTACAAGTCCAGCAGGTTCTGAAAAATAAAACAAATCAAATCAATGCTTTTGGTATGAAACTAATATAAAATAAATTTACATAACATTGATTTGAAAATACAAAACCTTACTTTGCTCCGTTACACTTCTAAAATAGCACAAAAGTGTTTTAAGTTTCTCGTCCTTCTTCGGGGAGGAGCCCTCAAACAGCCTGGAAGGAAGAGTTCATGTTAAGTATCAAAGAGAGTATAGTACAGCTTAAATACATTTAAAATCAAGTTCATGTTTAGTCTGGTTTCTTACAGTGTAATTAACAGTTTACATTGCTTTATAGACACAATGTATCTCTTTTCCAAGTGCTTCTGGGGACATAACTTCAACTTTTAAAATAATAATCCACTTAAAACCACAAATGCCTTTGATTTACAATGTTAAATAATGCTAATATGTGAACAATATGTTGTGATTTTCTTTTTTGGCATTTCATCGTTATAATAAAAGGTAGTAAAGCAACATGGAAATCTACTGAGCTCAGGTAGACTACAAAACCCACAATGCAATGCTTTCTATATGGACAGGCTGGAAAACATAGCTACGCACAATACCAAAGTCTATATCAGCATGTGAAGTAGCTAGCTAGTTGTAAAATCTCTGAAACAGAACTGCACTATCAATTTAGGAGTTGCGCATTTAACCAAACCCCTCTGAATCAGAGGTGCGGGGAGCCGCCTTAATCAACATCCACGTCGTCGGCACCCAGGAACAGTGGGTTAACTGCCTTGTTCAGGGGCTTGTTCGGCACCCAGGAACAGTGGGTTAACTGCCTTGTTCAGGGGCTTGTTCGGCATCCAGGAACAGTGGGTTAACTGCCTTGTTCAGGGGCTTGTTCGGCATCCAGGAACAGTGGGTTAACTGCCTTGTTCAGGGGCTTGTTCGGCACCCAGGAACAGTGGGTTAACTGCCTTGTTCAGGGGCTTGTTCGGCACCCAGGAACAGTGGGTTAACTGCCTTGTTCAGGGGCTTGTTCGGCACCCAGGAACAGTGGGTTAACTGCCTTGTTCAGGGGCTTGTTCGGCATCCAGGAACAGTGGGTTAACTGCCTTGTTCAGGGGCTTGTTCGGCACCCAGGAACAGTGGGTTAACTGCAATGTTCAACGGCTTGTTCAGCACCCAGGAACAGTGGGTTAACTGCCTTGTTCAGGGGCTTGTTCGGCACCCAGGAACAGTGGGTTAACTGCCTTGTTCAGGGGCTTGTTCGGCACCCAGGAACAGTGGGTTAACTGCCTTGTACAGGGGCTTGTTCGGCACCCAGGAACAGTGGGTTAACTGCCTTGTTCAGGGGCTTGTTCGGCACCCAGGAACAGTGGGTTAACTGCCTTGTACAGGGGCTTGTTCGGCACCCAGGAACAGTAGGTTAACTGCCTTGTTCAGGGGCTTCTTTGGCGCCCGGGGAACAGTAGGTTAACTGCCTTGTTCAGGGGCTTGTTTGGCGCCCGGGGAACAGTAGGTTAACTGCCTTGTTCAGGGGCTTGTTTGGCGCCCGGGGAACAGTAAGCTCGGGGATTCGATACAGCAACCTTCCGGTTACTGACCCAAAGCTCCTACCCTCCAGGCCACCTGCAAGAAACTAGTGACGGGCAGTTCGGCTCTTTTTACTGACTCAGAGCTTTTTGACTCGTTCAGTCAAAAGAACAAATCTTTCGACTCATTTCATTAATTTGATTCAGTATTACCCAGAACAGATTTTGTGTCACTGGCCTACACACAATACCCCATAATGTCACAGTGGAATTAATTTTCAATACATTTTGTCATTATGGGGTATTGTGGGTAGATGAAAAAAAATATATATATTTTTTTTTAAATCAATTTTGAATTCATGCTGTAACAACAAAACGGAAAAGTCAGGTGGTGTGAATACTGTCTGAAGGAACTGTAGATGGATGGATCGGATGTGTTGTAAACAAGTATGCCTAGATGTTTGGCGCCGCCCTGAGTGGTCGCCTTTTAAGCAGCTCCCGTTGTTCGTGCATTAAGTGTTGTTTTAGTTCGTTTTCTTTCGTCTATTTTCTTTAGTTTTATTTTTTATTTTGCTACAGTCGAACTATAACAGTTCAGGATTATGGATTTTATGGATTTTATCGCAGCTGAACGTCGACAGGAGTCGTCAACTGTTATTGTTTACAACCGAGCCCAGCTCCTGGATTTAGCCCACGCAGCGCTGCTGCTCCCCGGGGAAAAGTTTGATATTCCGGACGAATTGAAAAGACGACGCCGTGGATGCAGGGCGGGATTGAAATGTAAGGCAAAGCGGAGGAGGTTCAAGTACAAGCCGGCTATACCATCTATTATTATGGGCAATGTGAGGTGTCTACATAACAAGATGGATGAGTTGGCGGGACTTGTTCGTGGACAAAGGATTTATCGGGAAGCTAGCCTAATGTGTTTTACTGAGACTTGGCTGAACGATAACATCCCCATACAGAACGTCACTATCGACGGTTTCCAGACCATCACAGCGGACAGGGATCGCGTCTCTTCCGGTAAGAGTAAGGGTGGTGGGCTGGCTTTATTAGTTAACAACAGATGGTGTCATCCGAACCATATTACTCTTAAGGAAAAGTTTTGTAGCCCGGACATTGAACTGCTAGCCGTTAGCCTGAGACCCTACTATCTACCTAGGGAATTCACGGCGGCCATTGCTGTTATTGTTTACATCCCGCCCTCTGCTGACGCAAACGCAGCGTGTGACGTCATCCACTCTGTTATCGCGAGGTTACAGACAGCGCATCCCAGTGCTTTCTTTGCAATTTCGGGGGATTTTAACCATGCATCTCTCTCTTCAACGCTGCCCACGTTCAAACAGTTCGTGAAGTGCCCAACCAGGAATAATAAAACTCTGGACTTGTTATATGCTAATGTGAAGGATGCATACAACTCCACTGCACTCCCTCCCCTCGGTAGATCGGATCACAACCTTGTCCACCTCACCCCCCTCTACAGGCCTATGGTCCAACAGCAGCCTGCAACCACCAGGACTATTAGGAGATGGTCCCCGGAGGCGAATGAGGCCCTACAGGACTGCTTTGAAACAACAGACTGGGATGTGTTCTGCGAGGCTCATGGGGAGGACATCGATGGACTCACTGACTGCATAACAGACTATATTAATTTTTGTGTAGACAACACTGTACCCACCAGGAAGGTACGCTGTTTCCCAAACAATAAACCCTGGGTCACCAGCGACCTGAAGGCCCTGCTGAATGAGAAGAAGAGGGCCTTCAAGGAGAAGGACAAGGACAAATTGAAATGCGTCCAGAGGGAGCTGAAGTTGCGGATTGCTGAGGGGAAGAGAGTGTATAAGGAGAAGATGGAGGACAAGCTGAGGCAGAGCCAGGTGAGAGAGGTGTGGAAGGGTATGAGAAATATCACTGGCTTCAAAAAGTCAAACAGTGGGCAGACGGAGGGGACCCAGGACAGAGCCAATGAGCTGAACCAATTTTTTAACAGGTTCGATACTGGCCCAGTCCACCTCCCCCCCAGCTCCCCAGACCACACACCCTCACGGCTATCCCACCCCCACTTTGCTCACAGCACCTCTGCTGAGACAATCAGTGACCCCACCTCCGCCCCTGCCCCCCCTGGACTGATCCTCAACACCCCCCTGCTGACCAACTGTGTGGAATACTCCAGCGTCTTTTCAACCTTAGCCTGAGCCTAGAAAGGGTCCCTGTGCTGTGGAAAACATCCTGCCTCGTCCCAGTGCCCAAGAAGGCACACCCCACTGTCCTGAATGACTTCAGACCTGTAGCGCTAACATCCCACATCATGAAGACCCTGGAAAGGTTAGTCCTCGCTCACCTCAGACCCCTGGTGTGTTCATCAATGGACCCCCTGCAGTTTGCATACCAGCGCAACATCGGGGTGGATGATGCAATCATCTACCTTCTGCAGAGGGCCTACTCTCACCTGGACAACGCAGGTTGCACTGTGAGGGTCATGTTTTTTGACTTCTCCAGTGCCTTCAATACCATTCAGCCCCTGCTACTGGGTGAGAAGATGAGGAGGATGAAAGTGGAAGGACCCTTAGTCTCCTGGGTCACGGACTACCTGACCGGTAGGCCACAATTTGTGCGACTACAGAGCTGTGTGTCAGAACGGGCAGTTAGCAACACAGGGGCCCCCCAGGGTACGGTCCTGTCCCCCTTCCTGTTCACCCTCTACACCTCAGACTTCAGATATAACTCTGAAACATGCCACCTACAGAAGTTCTCGGATGACTCTGCTATTGTAGGGTGCATCAGGGGTGGGCAGGAGGAGGAGTACAGGAGCACAATCAGTGACTTTGTGTTGTGGTGTGAGCAGAACCACCTTCAGCTCAACATCAGCAAAACTAAGGAGATGGTGGTGGACTTCAGGAGAACCAAGGCACAACTGACTGCAGTCCCTATAAAGGGGATGGATGTGGAAATGGTTGAGTCATACAAGTTCTTGGGTGTCCATATGGACAACAGACTGGAATGGGCTGGTAACACCGGGGCCCTGTACAAAAAGGGCCAGAGCCGACTCTACTTTCTGAGGAGGCTCAGGTCCTTCAACGTGTGCAGTAAACTACTGCATACCTTCTACCAGTCTGTGGTGGCCAGTGCCATCTTTTTTGCAGTGGTGTGCTGGGGAGCAAACATCAAAGCCGGTGATGCTTCTCGGGTAAATAAGCTGATCAGGAAGGCTAGCTCTGTCCTGGGGATGAGCCTTGACACTCTAGAGGAGGTGGCGGAGAGACGGATCCTGGCCAAACTGCTGGCCATCATGGACAACGTCACCCACCCTCTGCACGCTATGGTTATGACGCAGAGGAGCTCTTTCAGTCACAGACTGATCCCACCACGGTGTGCCAGAGAGCGCTACAGGAGGTCCTTCCTGCCGGCGGCTATGAGACTATATAATGCCTCACCGGGGTGCCGTGCCGTCGGCAACATAGATCTGGAACTGTTGGGGTGCTAGGACCTAGTTTAACAATTATGCATCCATCCGTGAGTAACTCTGTTCCGTCAGCACTCATCCACTCAGGACCTACTTATTCATACAGGTCTGTATATACATACCCATGTACAGTTGTTATATTATATCACATGCAATATTGTAAGTAATTATTGGACCTAGGCATTCACTCAGGAATGCATATTAGTATCCTGCCAGTTGCACCTTTTCTCATTGCTTTTAGTATATCAAATGTGCAATAAGTGCAGTTGTCTGTAATTAAACCCTGCGCACTAAGGACTGTATTTTAAGGGAATTACTATTATTACCCCAATGATATCATACACACATTTAGCTATTAAAGTATCTCTTCCTGTCATTTACCTGTACAGTTTGTGTAAACATGCAAGTATTCACTTATCTGTAAATATAACTGTATACCTAACTGTACAGCTAATTTAACCATGCAAAATTTTCACTTACCTGTTCATTTACCCAGTCTGTCTATTAAGTAAACTATTATTACCCTCGCTCATATCATACGCATTAGCTACTGAAGTATTTCTCTGCCATCAACCTGTATAGTATAGTTAACCATCCAACATCCACCAATGTATAGTGTACATATTCAGCCAACCACTCATACTATGCAATGTCCTTTTATAGCTTTTTTTTGCACTCCAGATATCCTGTATTTCTATACTTTTTCATACTGCCGCTCTATGTATCATGTACCGTGTATCTGTCTTTTGTGTACTTTCGTTGTGGCATTTTGCACCTGCCCTGTGTTTTGTTGTAGCTGCTTGATAATGAAATTTTCCCCCCCGGGGGATCAATAAAGTACCTATCTATCTATCTATCTATCTAATACCATCTACTGGCTGATTTGGTGATCTAGAGTGCATGTCATTGTTTTAAAAGCGTTATGTATTGTCTCCCATCTCCAGTGACCAGAACCATGTTGCTATGACGCATTCCTACACCATATTCCTAACTTCACAGAAGGAGTTTCATGAGAAAGAGAGAGCAAGAGATCGATGTGAGTTCAGTCAAGCTTTAACTTTTGATATGAAACGGGCCAGGTCGGTTATGTAGAAAGTCCTTCTCACTCACTACAGCCGGGCCAGGTCGGTTATGTAGAAAGTCCTCACTCACTGCAGCCGGGCCAGGCCGGTTATGTAGAAAGTCCTTCTCACTCACTGCAGCCGGGCCAGGCCGGTTATGTAGAAAGTCCTTCTCACTCACTGCAGCCGGGCCAGGCCGGTTATGTAGAAAGTCCTTCTCACTCACTGCAGCCGGGCCAGGCCGGTTATGTAGAAAGACCTTCTCACTCACTGCAGCCGGGCCAGGCCGGTTATGTAGAAAGTCCTTCTCACTCACTGCAGCCTACAATAGCGAAGTCTATTGAACTCCTGTGTGTGTGTGTGTGTGTGTTTGCCCCTGCTTTGTCCTTCACCAGCATGCCATTTTAATCAGAGAGAGAGGAATTTCATGAGCAAAAGGAATGACAAGGCTTGATGACACAAGGCTTGAAGCACTGAGAGACTGAGAGCCCCTCCAGAGAAACTAATTCATTTAACTCCATTCTGCATTTTTCTTTTGTTATTGTAGCCAGTAGAAGCAATCTGGCATCATGTTATTTAGCTCACAGTGCTCTCACAGGGAAGCTAGCCAGCCAATTGTTGGTAAGAGCAGGCTAGCCGGCCAATGGTTGGTAAGAGCAGGTAAGAGCAGGCTAGCCAGCCAATGGTTGGTAAGAGCAGGCTTTTAGTAATAGAATACCAATATGGTATTTTGGGAATGGTGACATGAATACATCATTATATAATGCCAACAACAATCCATCAAAGATGTTCATGTAGTGATGTAAAGTAGCTCGGTTTCCTATTTAGAGCAAAGTGTTGCAGAGTGCAGTTCGTTTTCGTTAGACTTGGACTCTCATTAGTATGAAGAACAGAACCTTTACAGAGAAACAAACAAGAATTAAAGCCTCCCTGCTAGACTACAAATTAATTTAATTAAATCACAGATACATTTCTACTGAGTTAAAAGGAGGCCTTGTTCTATTGGATCTCTTCTGAATGACCAATCAGTGAGCTCTAGTATCAGCGCTCTAATCCTGGACACGGTGTAGGGGTCCTTGGTCATTAGGGGTTTTCCCTGTTTAGCTTCTCCCAGGAACCTCTAGTCAAGGTTAATTAAGCTTAGCTTGTGCCCAAGTGCCACTACTACTGACCACTGGCCCCAACCTTTTATACACATTCAACATGGCTTTTGCCTTGGACGTACTATCATCATCTTGGACGTACCATTATCATCATCATCATCTTGGACATACCATCATCATCATCATCATCATCATCTTGGACGTAACATCATCATCTTGGACGTAACATCATCATCTTGGACGTATCATCATCTTCATCACCATCTTGGACGTATCATCATCTTCATCAACATCTTGGACGTACCATCATCACCACCATCTTGGACGTACCACCATCACCACCATCTTGGACGTACCACCATCATCACCATCTTGGACGTACCATCTTGGACGTACCATCTTGGACGTGCCATCTTGGACGTACCATCTTGGACGTACCATCTTGGACGTACCATCATCGCCATCTTGGACGTACCATCATCGCCATCTTGGACGTACCATCATCGCCATCTTGGACGTACCATCATCGCCATCTTGGACGTACCATCATCGCCATCTTGGACGTACCATCATCGCCATCTTGGACGTACCATCATCGCCATCTTGGACGTACCATCATCGCCATCTTGGACGTACCATCATCGCCATCTTGGACGTACCATCATCGCCATCTTGGACGTACCATCATCGCCATCTTGGACGTACCATCATCGCCATCTTGGACGTACCATCATCGCCATCTTGGACGTACCATCATCGCCATCTTGGACGTACCATCATCGCCATCTTGGACGTACCATCATCGCCATCTTGGACGTACCATCATCGCCATCTTGGACGTACCATCATCGCCATCTTGGACGTACCATCATCGCCATCTTGGACGTACCAACATCGCCATCTTGGACATACCATCATCGCCATCTTGGACATACCATCATCGCCATCTTGGACATACCATCATCGCCATCTTGGACATACCATCATCGCCATCTTGGACATACCATCATCGCCATCATCACCATCTTGGACGTACCATCATCATCATGGACCACCATCAACATTATAATCTTGATGTATCATCATCATCTTGGATGTACCATCATCATCATCATCTTGGACGTACCATCATCTTGGACGTACCATCATTATCATCATCTTGGACGTACCATCATTATCATCATCTTGGACGTACCATCATCTTGGACGTACCATAATTATCATCATCTTGGACGTACCATCATCAACATCTTGGACGTACATTGGGTGTTTTCCCTCTCTACAGGGGGGTCTACCCTCTCCCTCCCACAGGCAACTCAGCCAAGGTTAATAAGCCTTAGCTTCTGTCCAAGTGCCACTAGACTGACCAGCTCAGCCGGACAGGATTTCACTCACTGCTGTACAGATTGCAGAACATATCCAAATGATTGTACTGTTAGCTAGCTAAGCTTCCATCTCAGATCCAAAGTAGAGGACTTCCTGGATTTGTTTTCTTTCTGTAAGTAATTTCCCCACCGGGATCAATATAGTACCCATCTTTCAGGAAATCCTTATTCAACAGGCTTAATGAAATACTAAAGGGCTGTTGTTACTGACTGCATAATAGAATATATCCATTTTTGTGTAGACAACACTGTACCCACCAGGAAGGTACGCTGTTTTCCAAATAATAAACCCTGGGTCACCAGCGACCTGAAGGCCCTGCTGAATGAGAAGAAGAGGGCCTTCAAGGAGGGGGACAGGGACACCCCCACTTCGCCTCTGCTCCCTCTGGACTGATCCTCAACACCCCCATTCCCCCCACATCCGCACCTGGGCTGGCTTTCACCACCAACCAAGTGAAGAGAGAGCTGGAGAGACTACATCAGTGGAAAGCGGCGGGCCCTGATGGCATCAGCCCAAGGATGCTTAGGGTCTGTGCTGAACAACTGTGTGGAATACTCCAGCGACCCTTCAACCTTAGATAGATAGATAGAGATAGATAACCTGAGCCTATCTATCTATCTATCTATCTATCTATCTATCTATCTATCTATCTATCTATCGTCACTATACTGATGATTACTAAAGGACTGTTGTTACAGTCACTATACTGATGATTACTAAAGGGATGTTGTTACAGTCACTATACTGATGATTACTAAAGGACTGTTGTTACAGTCACTATACTGATGATTACTAAAGGACTGTTGTTACAGTCACTATACTGATGATTACTAAAGGACTGTTGTTACAGTCACTATACTGATGATTACTAAAGGACTGTTGTTACAGTCACTATACTGATGATTACTAAAGGACTGTTGTTACAGTCACTATACTGATGATTACTAAAGGACTGTTGTTACAGTCACTATACTGATGATTACTAAAGGGCTGTTGTTACAGTCACTATACTGATGATTACTAAAGGGATGTTGTTACAGTCACTATACTGATGATTACTAAAGGACTGTTGTTACAGTCACTATACTGATGATTACTAAAGGACTGTTGTTACAGTCACTATACTGATGATTACTAAAGGACTGTTGTTACAGTCACTATACTGATGATTACTAAAGGACTGTTGTTACAGTCACTATACTGATGATTACTAAAGGACTGTTGTTACAGTCACTATACTGATGATTACTAAAGGACTGTTGTTACAGTCACTATACTGATGATTACTAAAGGGCTGTTGTTACAGTCACTATACTGATGATTACTAAAGGGCTGTTGTTACAGTCACTATACTGATGATTACTAAAGGGCTGTTGTTACAGTCACTATACTGATGATTACTAAATGACTGTTGTTACAGTCACTATACTGATGATTACTAAAGGACTGTTGTTACAGTCACTATACTGATGATTACTAAAGGACTGTTGTTACAGTCACTATACTGATGATTACTAAAGGGATGTTGTTACAGTCACTATACTGATGATTACTAAAGGACTGTTGTTACAGTCACTATACTGATGATTACTAAAGGACTGTTGTTACAGTCACTATACTGATGATTACTAAAGGACTGTTGTTACAGTCACTATACTGATGATTACTAAAGGACTGTTGTTACAGTCACTATACTGATGATTACTAAAGGGATGTTGTTACAGTCACTATACTGATGATTACTAAAGGACTGTTGTTACAGTCACTATACTGATGATTACTAAAGGACTGTTGTTACAGTCACTATACTGATGATTACTAAAGGACTGTTGTTACAGTCACTATACTGATGATTACTAAAGGACTGTTGTTACAGTCACTATACTGATGCTTACTAAAGGACTGTTGTTACAGTCACTATACTGATGATTACTAAAGGACTGTTACAGCCATATTTAAAAAAATATATATATATATTTTTTTTTTCTCAATCTACACACAATACCCCATAATGACAAAGCAAAAACAGGTGCTTAGATTTCTTAGAAAATGTATAAAAATAAATACAAATAAAACGGAAATATCACATGTACATAAGTTTTCAGACCCTTTACTCAGTACTTTGTTGAAGCACCTTTGGCAGTGATTACAGCCTTGAGTCTTCTTGGGTATGACGCTACAAGCTTGGCACACCTGTATTTGGGGAGTTTCTCCCATTCTTCTCTGCAGATCCTCTCAAGCTCTGTCAGGTTGGATGGGGAGCATTGCTGCACAGCTATTTTCAGGTATCACCAGAGATGTTCGATCGGGTTCAAGTCTGGGCACCTCAAGGACATTCAGAGACTTGTCCCTCAAGGATCTCTGTACTTTGTTCCGTTCATCTTTCCCTCAATCCTGACTAGTCTCCCAGTCCCTGAAAAACATCCCCACAGCATGATGCTGCCACCACCATCCTTCACCATAGGGATGGTGCCAGGTTTCCTCCAGACGTGACGAGTTCAATCTTGGATTCATTAGACCAGAGAATCTTGTTTCTCATGGTGAGAGTCCCATTAGGTGCCTTTTGGCAAACTCCAAGCGGGATGTCATGTGCCTTTGTTGAAGAGTGGCTTCAGTCTGGGCACTCTACCATAAAGGCCTGATTGGTGGAGTGCTGCAGAGATGGTTGTCCTTCTGGAAGGTTTTCCCATTTCCACAGAGGAACTCTGGAGCTGTGACCATCGGGTTCTTGGACACCTCCCTATGACCAAGTCATAGAGGAAGTCATGCAGTTGAGAACCCTGTGAGATCTGTTAGTTAGATCAAGATAAAGTCTGAGTGCCAGAGAGTCTGCTGTGAGGACCAAGTTGTCACATCCCAAAGGATCCATTACAGTCACCAAACAGACCAACTGGGCAGCATTTTGACCCTCAGAATGTTCCAGTTTGTAGGCTGAGTGCCAACTCATTTGTTATTGTCATGTTGTTTGAACAGTCCATGGTGCGTACAGCTCTTGTCTTGTTCAGTCATGGGTTCATTTGACCTGCTCTAAACCAGAGGGGTATACTACAAATAAGGTTCAATGAGCCAAAATAACTATTGATTTTCTGGTTCATTAATAACTGATGGATGTTTAGTTGTCAAGACAATTTCCAGCCTGTCTTTCTAAAAAATAAAAAATAATTTCAGGAACATTTAGGCAAGTTGGCTGGCTAACTCATTGGTTCATATGCTCCCCTCTAGGGGACAGGTCAACATTACTGACCTGGTATCTGGTTCCCATGTTGATCCTGTGAAATAGATGATCTGCTACAGGGTAGCACTGACCTGACACAGAAAGAGTCCTATGTCTAGAAATACAATAACCCTCCGTCATTGACTCTCAATAACAGCCATACAATGTTGATAGAAGTAAAATTGAATCGAAATGGTCCGTACAATTATGGAAATGTGATCAGGTAATGAAATCAAGATCCGTTAAAAGATGTGGTCATTTGAATTTATGCTGAACTGTTCTCTGCTGTAGTCAGATAAAAGGCAGACTGACCCTTATCAGATGATTTTGGTCCATATAAAACAATGTTAAGGTATTAGTGTTCAATGTGTACCTGACCCCAGTGGTCATGCGTGGTTAGACATGAAAGTAGTACCCAGTGGATACTAGGCCTATTTTTACCAAAAAAAGTGTTAGTGAAATTTTGATTTTGGACTGCTTTCAGACAAATATTAAGAGATATACTGAATAAGTACATCAGAGAGATTACAGATGACAAAGTGATTAGTGAGTAAAGGAAAGTCAGTAGGCTAGTGTCCCTCATGGAAATTAGACTAGTTTCGGACCTTCTAAACCTTCTAATTAGACGGTTCCCCCGTGGGAACCAGAACTGTGAATATGCACTTTAATGACTTGTCAGAGATATTCTACTGGCCGTTGCCTCTGATGTCAATAGATTATGTCAAAAAATATAACTAGTACTAAATCAACTGAGCTACAGTGGTAGCTTGCAATGCCAGGATAGTGGGTTTGATCACTGGATCAACATAAAATGTATGTACACATGACCATAAGTTGCTTTGGATAAAAGAGTCTTCTAAATGGCATATATTATATTATTATTATTATTATTATTATTATTATTATTATTAATATATTAACTATTTTACAAAAATGTGACTCCTTTGTGATCAAAGAGGAGGGATGGTAACCTTTAACCTAACAGCAGAAGTTGATGTCAGGGTAGTTGGCGCATTCTGACAAAATATCCTAATGTTATATGACATTATAACTATATAAAACAGTAAGTAGTACCTGAAGAAGTTGATGTCAGGGTAGTTTGAGTACTCTGACTTCCTGGAGTTGCGTCGGGGGAAGGTACAGAAGAAGGCGTTGGCCAATAGAGAAGCCACCTGCTCCTGAGACAGGGTGATGGAGTGGTTCATCCCTTCCTTCAGCAGAGGGATGGGCTGGAGAAAAGACAAGTGATTTCTTGACTTGCATTTAAGTAATTTAGCAGACACTCTTATCCAGAGACTTACAGTTACTTGATTTCTTAGTGGACTAAATGTGGATTAATGTAAGTAAATGTAGAGTAAATGTGGAGTAAATGTGGAGTAAATGTGGAGTAAATGTGGAGTAAATGTGGAGAAGAGGCGTAAATGTGGAGTAAGTAGAGTAAATGTGGATTAAATGTAGAGTAAATGTGGAGAAGTAGAGTAAATGTGGAGTAAATGTGGAGTAGGGGAGTAAATGTGGAGAAGTAGAGTAAATGTGGAGTAAATGTGGAGAAGTAGAGTAAATGTGGAGTAAATGTGGAGAAGTAGAGTAAATGTGGTGTAAGTGTGGAGTAGTGGCGTAAATGTGGAGCAGTGGCGTAAATGTGGAGCAAATGTGGAGCAAATGTGGAGCAAATGTGGAGAAGTAGAGTAAATGTGGAGAAGTGGTGTAAATGTGGAGAAGTAGCGTAAATGTGGAGCAAATGTGGAGAAGTAGAGTAAATGTGGAGTAAATGTGGAGAAGTAGAGTAAATGTGGAGTAAATGTGGAGAAGTAGAGTAAATGTGGAGAAAATGTGGAGAAGTGGTGTAAATGTGGAGAAGTGGCGTAAATGTGGAGAAGTAGAGTAAATGTGGAGTAAATGTGGAGAAGTAGAGTAAATGTGGTGTAAATGTGGAGAAGTAGAGTAAATGTGGTGTAAATGTGGAGAAGTGGCGTAAATGTGGAGAAGTAGAGTAAATGTGGAGTAAATGTAGAGCAAATGTGGAGCAAATGTGGAGAAGTGGTGTAAATGTGGAGAAGTGGTGTAAATGTGGAGAAGTAGAGTAAATGTGGAGTAAATGTGGAGCAAATGTGGAGCAAATGTGGAGAAGTAGAGTAAATGTGGAGAAGTGGTGTAAATGTGGAGAAGTGGTGTAAATGTGGAGAAGTAGCGTAAATGTGGAGCAAATGTGGAGAAGTAGAGTAAATGTGGAGAAGTGGTGTAAATGTGGAGAAGTGGCGTAAATGTGGAGAAGTAGCGTAAATGTGGAGCAAATGTGGTGAAGTAGAGTAAATGTGGAGTAAATGTGGAGAAGTGGAGTAAATGTGGAGTAAATGTGGAGAAGTGGCGTAAATGTGGAGAAGTGGCGTAAATGTGGAGAAGTAGAGTAAATATGGAGAAGTGGCGTAAATGTGGAGAAGTAGAGTAAATATGGAGTAAGTGTGGAGTAGTTGGGTAAATGTGGAGAAGTGGCGTAAATGTGGAGTGAACAGCCAAAGCAGTGAGAGGGAGGTCAACATATTTATTTAGGTTAATTTAAAGCCGCAGTGTGAATCCCAACACCAGGGTTCGTGCCTGCTCCTGCTCCTAAGACATGGTGACTGATTGGCTCATTAATTCCTTGGGAAAAGACAAGGGTGCGTATCAAAAGTAGTGCACTATATAGGGCAGTGTTTCCCAACTCCAGAACTCCCAACAGCACACATTTTTTTGTAGCCCCAGACAAACACACCTGACTCAACTCATTGGATGCGTTTCAACCTCTTAAAAGACGCACCCTCGTCCACTTACCCTCGCCTTATGCCCTTGGGGGAATCCCCGTCACTATCTTGGACGTCGGTCCAAACGATTGGCCAAACAAGGGAAGTCCGCAACGACTAAGAAAAGTCAGACAAAACTTAAAACCTCAACGTCAATATGGAGAAGTCAACATACAAGTGTAAATAAAAATGAATTTAAATAAGTTATAAATTGTGCTACTAATGCACATGGAGGCACAAAACCATCTCACAAAAGTAATTATGTTTTTGTTTGGTTAACTTTTGGAAATTGTAGAAATAAAACATTTTCCTTCTTCAGAAGTTTCAGCTATGCAGGCTAACATTAGTTAGCTAATTCAATTCGCTAGCTATCATACAGTAGGTGTATATTAATAATTATATAGTTAATGTAAATAGACATGTCATAATCAATCATAATTAACTGTAGCACAGATAAAGCACCGGTGGCTGAAAACACAATCTTCGGGATGAAGGAATTTCCGGGCCAAGGCGGTCCTCCACCACCCCTTGCCCTGCAAGTAAATACTCGTCAAGCGTAATTGGAGGGCTGAGGGGATAGGGTGTGTCTTTTAAGTGTTCGGAATGCAGCCATTGAGGGCTTAATGATTAGTTGCCAAGTTGAATCAGGTGTTTGTCTGGGGCTTCAACAAAAATGTGAAGGTCGTTTTTGGTCCTCGTTCAAATCAAGAGAATGCAAATGACTCTCTGCACATCGTCACACAGCTGACACATTCAACACATAGACCAGAGAGCTAGATCAAATGACTCTCTGCACACCGTCACACAGCTGACACATTCAACACATAGACCAGAGAGCTAGATCAAATGACTCTCTGCACACCGTCACACAGCTGACACATTCAACACATAGACCAGAGAGCTAGATCAAATGACTCTCTGCACACCGTCACACAGCTGACACATTCAACACATAGACCAGAGAGCTAGATCAAATGACTCTCTGCACACCGTCACACAGCTGACACATTCAACACATAGACCAGAGAGCTAGATCAAATGACTCTCTGCACACCGTCACACAGCTGACACATTCAACACATAGACCAGAGAGCTAGATCAAATGACTCTCTGCACACCGTCACACCGCTGACACATTCAACACATAGACCAGAGAGCTAGATCAAATGACTCTCTGCACACCGTCACACCGCTGACACATTCAACACATAGACCAGAGAGCTAGATCAAATGACTCTCTGCACACCGTCACACAGCTGACACATTCAACACATAGACCAGAGAGCTAGATCAAATGACTCTCTGCACACCGTCACACCGCTGACACATTCAACACATAGACCAGAGAGCTAGATCAAATGACTCTCTGCACACCGTCACACCGCTGACACATTCAACACATAGACCAGAGAGCTAGATCAAATGACTCTCTGCACACCGTCACACCGCTGACACATTCAACACATAGACCAGAGAGCTAGATCAAATGACTCTCTGCACACCGTCACACCGCTGACACATTCAACACATAGACCAGAGAGCTAGATCAAATGACTCTCTGCACACCGTCACACCGCTGACACATTCAACACATAGACCAGAGAGCTAGATCAAATGACTCTCTGCACACCGTCACACCGCTGACACATTCAACACATAGACCAGAGAGCTAGATCAAATGACTCTCTGCACACCGTCACACAGCTGACACATTCAACACATAGACCAGAGAGCTAGATCAAATGACTCTCTGCACACCGTCACACCGCTGACACATTCAACACATAGACCAGAGAGCTAGATCAAATGACTCTCTGCACACCGTCACACCGCTGACACATTCAACACATAGACCAGAGAGCTAGATCAAATGACTCTCTGCACACCGTCACACCGCTGACACATTCAACACATAGACCAGAGAGCTAGATCAAATGACTCTCTGCACACCGTCACACAGCTGACACATTCAACACATAGACCAGAGAGCTAGATCAAATGACTCTCTGCACACCGTCACACCGCTGACACATTCAACACATAGACCAGAGAGCTAGATCAAATGACTCTCTGCACACCGTCACACCGCTGACACATTCAACACATAGACCAGAGAGCTAGATCAAATGACTCTCTGCACACCGTCACACCGCTGACACATTCAACACATAGACCAGAGAGCTAGATCAAATGACTCTCTGCACACCGTCACACAGCTGACACATTCAACACATAGACCAGAGAGCTAGATCAAATGACTCTCTGCACACCGTCACACCGCTGACACATTCAACACATAGACCAGAGAGCTAGATCAAATGACTCTCTGCACACCGTCACACCGCTGACACATTCAACACATAGACCAGAGAGCTAGATCAAATGACTCTCTGCACACCGTCACACCGCTGACACATTCAACACATAGACCAGAGAGCTAGATCAAATGACTCTCTGCACACCGTCACACCGCTGACACATTCAACACATAGACCAGAGAGCTAGATCAAATGACTCTCTGCACACCGTCACACCGCTGACACATTCAACACATAGACCAGAGAGCTAGATCAAATGACTCTCTGCACACCGTCACACAGCTGACACATTCAACACATAGACCAGAGAGCTAGATCAAATGACTCTCTGCACACCGTCACACCGCTGACACATTCAACACATAGACCAGAGAGCTAGATCAAATGACTCTCTGCACACCGTCACACAGCTGACACATTCAACACATAGACCAGAGAGCTAGATCAAATGACTCTCTGCACACCGTCACACCGCTGACACATTCAACACATAGACCAGAGAGCTAGATCAAATGACTCTCTGCACACCGTCACACCGCTGACACATTCAACACATAGACCAGAGAGCTAGATCAAATGACTCTCTGCACACCGTCACACCGCTGACACATTCAACACATAGACCAGAGAGCTAGATCAAATGACTCTCTGCACACCGTCACACCGCTGACACATTCAACACATAGACCAGAGAGCTAGATCAAATGACTCTCTGCACACCGTCACACCGCTGACACATTCAACACATAGACCAGAGAGCTAGATCAAATGACTCTCTGCACACCGTCACACAGCTGACACATTCAACACATAGACCAGAGAGCTAGATCAAATGACTCTCTGCACACCGTCACACCGCTGACACATTCAACACATAGACCAGAGAGCTAGATCAAATGACTCTCTGCACACCGTCACACCGCTGACACATTCAACACATAGACCAGAGAGCTAGATCAAATGACTCTCTGCACACCGTCACACAGCTGACACATTCAACACATAGACCAGAGAGCTAGATCAAATGACTCTCTGCACACCGTCACACCGCTGACACATTCAACACATAGACCAGAGAGCTAGATCAAATGACTCTCTGCACACCGTCACACCGCTGACACATTCAACACATAGACCAGAGAGCTAGATCAAATGACTCTCTGCACACCGTCACACCGCTGACACATTCAACACATAGACCAGAGAGCTAGATCAAATGACTCTCTGCACACCGTCACACCGCTGACACATTCAACACATAGACCAGAGAGCTAGATCAAATGACTCTCTGCACACCGTCACACCGCTGACACATTCAACACATAGACCAGAGAGCTAGATCAAATGACTCTCTGCACACCGTCACACCGCTGACACATTCAACACATAGACCAGAGAGCTAGATCAAATGACTCTCTGCACACCGTCACACCGCTGACACATTCAACACATAGACCAGAGAGCTAGATCAAATGACTCTCTGCACACCGTCACACCGCTGACACATTCAACACATAGACCAGAGAGCTAGATCAAATGACTCTCTGCACACCGTCACACCGCTGACACATTCAACACATAGACCAGAGAGCTAGATCAAATGACTCTCTGCACACCGTCACACCGCTGACACATTCAACACATAGACCAGAGAGCTAGATCAAATGACTCTCTGCACACCGTCACACCGCTGACACATTCAACACATAGACCAGAGAGCTAGATCAAATGACTCTCTGCACACCGTCACACAGCTGACACATTCAACACATAGACCAGAGAGCTAGATCAAATGACTCTCTGCACACCGTCACACCGCTGACACATTCAACACATAGACCAGAGAGCTAGATCAAATGACTCTCTGCACACCGTCACACAGCTGACACATTCAACACATAGACCAGAGAGCTAGATCAAATGACTCTCTGCACACCGTCACACCGCTGACACATTCAACACATAGACCAGAGAGCTAGATCAAATGACTCTCTGCACACCGTCACACCGCTGACACATTCAACACATAGACCAGAGAGCTAGATCAAATGACTCTCTGCACACCGTCACACCGCTGACACATTCAACACATAGACCAGAGAGCTAGATCAAATGACTCTCTGCACACCGTCACACCGCTGACACATTCAACACATAGACCAGAGAGCTAGATCAAATGACTCTCTGCACACCGTCACACCGCTGACACATTCAACACATAGACCAGAGAGCTAGATCAAATGACTCTCTGCACACCGTCACACAGCTGACACATTCAACACATAGACCAGAGAGCTAGATCAAATGACTCTCTGCACACCGTCACACCGCTGACACATTCAACACATAGACCAGAGAGCTAGATCAAATGACTCTCTGCACACCGTCACACAGCTGACACATTCAACACATAGACCAGAGAGCTAGATCAAATGACTCTCTGCACACCGTCACACCGCTGACACATTCAACACATAGACCAGAGAGCTAGATTGGAGCTAATTCCCAATTTGGTGTTAGTCAGAGAGAGGAAGAATGTAATGAGACCCCTCCATTCATCTCTGGTCCAGGCTGCAGCGGGACCTGAAAGACAACCAATATATTTCAAGAGGCTCTCTCTCTGAGGACCTCAGAGGGCATTTCAATCCATCTCAGACTAGCTGACTCTTTCTGGCCACATTAGCTCTAATCTGGGGGTCCAGAATCTGCTTGTGCTGTATAATCTAGTCTATGCAAAATGCACATGGACTTTCTATTGTGGGGAGGTTCACTGATGCTCGTTTCAGAGAATGGTCTTTTAACATTTGAACATGTAGCCTAAGGCTTGTGCAGTATACCGTACATACCGTATACCAGGTATTTGGAAACATCCACAGGATGGTTTTTCAATACCGTTGAAACTATTTCTTGACGTTTGTTTAATGAATTTGAATATTTGTAGCAACTTTTTAAGTAAATCTCTGCAGTCTACTTGTACAATACATTAGGAGATGAAGCAGACCACGTTCTTCATTTCACCTGTCACATCATTGTTCATTATGAAGGTTAGTCCCCAGTCACATGGTGTTTGTTTATTAGCACACAACGAGGAGAGACCGGAGCCTTGTGATTCACTCACTGCTGTGTAGCGTCAGGTGATCTATTTACAGTATGGAATTCACTACTAAATGTTTGACAGATATATTAAAACTATTAAGTTAACTGTCTAAAATGTGCTAAATGCTCTGCAGTTGTGCATTTGGTTGGCTAATTTAGTAACTAGTTAGTTATCTAGGGAAGTGGTTAGCTTCCTCCAAAATGAAGCATTCACTTAGTAAGAGCAGAGAATCCCCTCCTGGATGCATTTAAAATCATACAGAATCAAACAAATCATTGGTGAAATGATCCCTGCTATACTATTTTAAAAAAAACACATTTCAGTCCAAAGGCTTGTTTTTTGCAAATTCCCTGAGCTCAATCTGGGACTTCCCTCTGGGGAGCAACTTCATTATTGACTGCTTGCCTGACAGGTTCCGGACAGCCTGATAATTAGTGTTACGGCTGCAGTTCTGGGCGGCGTCCAAAATGGCACCCTAATCCCTATATAGTGCACTACGTTTGACTTAAGGCCTGGTCAACAATAGTGCACTATATATAGAAAGGTGTGTAATTTCAGGAGCAGAAATGGTCTAACAGGCAGACCACAGCTTCAGACTACCAATAGGACTACAGCAAGGCTGATACCTTGACCTCCACACCTTGACCCCCTCTTACCTTGGTACACAGCGTGGTACACAGCGTGGTACACAGCGTGGTACACAGCGTGGTACACAGCGTGGTACACAGCGTGGTACACAGCGTGATGGGAGTGATAAATTAAGTTCTTAAGATTGTGTGTCATATTTAGACCTTTTGATCTCAACCCTACTGTTGGTGGGTCAGTGAGGGATTCAGAGAATAGGCTACAGCAGTGTGTGATGTTACCTTGGTACAATAGGCTACAGCAGTGTGTGATGTTACCTTGGTACAATAGGCTACAGCAGTGTGTGATGTTACCTTGGTACAATAGGCTACAGCAGTGTGTGATGTTACCTTGGTACAATAGGCTACAGCAGTGTGTGATGTTAGCTTGGTACAATAGGCTACAGCAGTGTGTGATGTTAGCTTGGTACAATAGGCTACAGCAGTGTGTGATGTTAGCTTGGTACACAGGACAGACCACAGACAGACTGTATATGTAGTTACCTTGGTACACAGGACAGACCACAGACAGACTGTATATGTAGTTACCTTGGTACACAGGACAGACCACAGACAGACTGTATATGTAGTTACCTTGGTACACAGGACAGACCACAGACAGACTGTATATGTAGTTACCTTGGTACACAGGACAGACCACAGACAGACTGTATATGTAGTTACCTTGGTACACAGGACAGACCACAGACAGACTGTATATGTAGTTACCTTGGTACACAGGACAGACCACAGACAGACTGTATATGTAGTTACCTTGGTACACAGGACAGACCACAGACAGACTGTATATGTAGTTACCTTGGTACACAGGACAGACCACAGACAGACTGTATATGTAGTTACCTTGGTACACAGGACAGACCACAGACAGACTGTATATGTAGTTACCTTGGTACACAGCTCAGACACCCTCAGTGCTAATTGGACCATGTCTGGCAGCAGAGACCCAAACAGACGTCCAACAGCATCAGGCTCCAGACCCTTGGATAGAGGAAGAGAAGAGGTTTGTTTATGTTAGCTACTAGTTTAAACACCAAGAGCTCAGCTGTGACAGACTAATTGGTTTTAATCATGCATGATTAAACAATAACAACCACACAGCTATGCAATCTCCATAGACAAACATCGGCAGTAGAATGGGATACTGAAGAGCTCAATGACTTTCAACGCAGCAGCGTTTTTTAAGTCAGTTCGTAAAATTTATGCCCTGCTAGAGCTGCACCGGTCAACTGTAAGTGCTGTTATTGTGAAGTGGAAACGTCTAGGAGCAACAACGGCTCAGCTGAGAAGTGGTAGAACACACAAACTCACAGAACGGACCGCTGAGTGATGAAGCGCGTACAAATCTTCTGTCTTGATTGCAACACTCACTATTGAGTTCCAAACTGCTTCTTGAAGCAACGTCAGCACAAGAACAGTTCGTCAGGAGCGTCCATGGCCAAGCAGCCACACACAAGACTAAGACCACCAAGCACAATGCCAAGCATCAGCTGGAGTGGGGTAAAGCTCACCGCCATGGGACTCTGGAGCAGTGGAAACACCTTCTCTAAAGTTGCATGCGCCATGCTCTACCAACTGAGCTATAGAGGACCACCATGTGGGTTGTGGACAATTGCACACTTCAGGGAAAAAAAGTATATTGAGATGCATAGCCGGCTCCAACCCTCCAAGAGGCCAAACACTGACATCCGCTCAACTCTGCTCCATTTTACCAAAATAAAGATCGCAAAAGTGATCATTTAAACATTAACACAATTAGATGCATAATTAATTCAAAACAACAAGTTCCATATTCATACCATCAACACTGAACATTTACAGAGAACAATAGAGATTATATTTATCTAAATTGAATTTAAAGGTTTTGAAAATCAGATTAAAATCTCGTTTTTACTATTTCATGAATTTATTGTGCAAATAAAATTTCTGAAATTAATCTGTAATAGAAGGTTAATCAAAATGATCACTATAGTGCACCTTTCTCCCTATATTTAAACTTTTTCACTATGTTTCAGTATTGACATACAGTGGGGCGAACAAGTATTTGATAACCTGCCGATTTTCAGGTTTTCCCACTTACAAAGCATGTAGAAGTCTGTAATTTTTATCATAGGTACTCTTCAACTGTGAGTGACGGAATCTAAAACAAAAATCCAGAAAATCACATTGTATGATTTTTAAGTAATTAATTTGCATTTTATTGCATGACATAAGTATTTGATACATCAGAAAAGCAGAACTTAATATTTGGTACAGAAACCTTTGTTTGCAATTACAGAGATCATACGTTTCCTGTAGTTCTTGACCAGGTTTGCACACACTGCAGCAGGGATTTTGGCCCACTCCTCCATACAGATCCTTCAGGTTTCGGGGCGGTCGCTGGGCAATACGGACTTTCAGCTCCCTCCAAAGATTTTCTATTGGGTTCAGGTCTGGAGACTGGCTAGGCCACTCCAGGACCTTGAGATGCTTCTTACGGAGCCACTCCTTAGTTGCCCTGGCTGTGTGTTTCGGGTCGTTGTCATGCTGGAAGACCCAGCCACGACCCATCTTCAATGCTCTTACTGAGGGAAGGAGGTTGTTGGCCAAGATCTCGCGATACATGGCCCCATCCATCCTCCCCTCAATATGGTGCAGTCGTCCTGTCCCCTTTGCAGAAAAGCATCCCCAAAGAATGATGTTTCCACCTCCATGCTTCACGGTTGGGATGGTGTTCTTGGGGTTGTACTCATTCTTCTTCTTCCTCCAAACACGGCGAGTGGAGTTTAGACCAAAAAGCTCTATTTTTGTCTCATCAGACCACATGACCTTCTCCCATTCCTCCTCTGGATCATCCAGATGGTCATTGGCAAACTTCAGACGGGCCTGGACATGCGCTGGCTTGAGCAGGGGGACCTTGAATGCGCTGCAGGATTTTAATCCATGACGGCGTAGTGTGTTACTAATGGTTTTCTTTGAGACTGTGGTCCCAGCTCTCTTCAGGTCATTGACCAGGTCCTGCCGTGTAGTTCTGGGCTGATCCCTCACCTTCCTCATGATCATTGATGCCCCACAAGGTGAGATCTTGCATGGTGCCCCAGACCGAGGGAGATTGACCGTCATCTTGAACTTCTTCCATTTTCTAATAATTGCGCCAACAGTTGTTGCCTTCTCACCAAGCTGCTTGCCTATTGTCCTGTAGCCCATCCCAGGTCTACAATTTTATCCCTGATGTCCTTACACAGCTCTCTGGCCTTGGCCATTGTGGAGAGGTTGGAGTCTGTTTGATTGAGTGTGTGGAGTCTGTTTGATTGAGTGTGTGGACAGGTGTCTTTTATACAGGTAACAAGTTCAAACAGGTGTAGTTAATACAGGTAATGAGTGGAGAACAGGAGGGCTTCTTAAAGAAAAACTAACAGGTCTGTGAGAGCCGGAATTCTTACTGGTTGGTAGGTGATCAAATACTTATGTCATGCAATAAAATGCAAATTAATTATTTTAAAATCATACAATGTGATTTTCTGGATTTTTGTTATAGATTCTGTCTCTCACAGTTGAAGTGTACCTATGATAAAAATTACAGACCTCTACATGCTTTGTAAGTGGGAAAACCTGCAAAATCAGCAGTGTATCAAATACTTGTTCTCCCCACTGTATTTAGTGGGGTTGTAAGGAATTAAGGTTACTATGTCAAATATGCAATACAAAGTGTGTGAGTGGTATATAGGTCTACCTGGAAGACGTGTTCTGAAAGTCTGGGACAAATTATGATACAAATTAGATTTATTTTTTACACCCCTTCTGTAGAATGTCCCATATAGGCCTAAGTGCTGTTATTCTATCACAGAAGATATTTACTACTATGTATTCTTAGCCGTATCGGCTGCCAAATGACAGTAATCAATCACTGAGCAATTTCATCAAGGTTTCAGGGGGAGCAAGGGGATCGTGTGGGCTGATTAAACGTGGCTTCTTCCTGGAACAGATGCTAATAAGCCATGTGTGTGTATGTGCACGTGCCTGCCTGCTTTCTTGCATGAGCGTCTGCCAGTGTGTGTGTGTATGTGCACGTGCCTGCCTGCTTTCTTGCATGAGCGTCTGCCAGTGTGTGTGTATGTGCACGTGCCTGCCTGCTTTCTTGCATGAGCGTCTGCCAGTGTGTGTGCGTGTGTGTGTGAGCGATAGCAAGTGTGTTCACTTCCTGGACAGGGGGAGAGTAGAGACAGGGAGCCTTGACTGGCGATTTAGCGTTGGGCCACAGGAGGGATGTTTATATTACAGCAAACAGGGCCTAACTAAACGCTGTCATAAGTAATAACCTGGGTGATATCATAAAGGGTCCCTCTGGGCATAATGAATGAAGCAGGGCCTGATGGGTAGGGAGGAGCAAGACGGGATATAGCTGAGCTAGCATTGCCCTGGGTTACCTCTAAATCACAGGGAGACAGTGCATCAAATCAACTGAACTAACACTGGCTGTATGACTTGAAACAGGTCTATAGATCACATCAAACTGAAAGTCATCAAGAAAGAGGAGAGGGGTCTGCGGGAGGGGGGGGGGAAGAGAGAGAGAGAGAGAGAGAGAGAGAGAGAGAGAGAGAGAGAGAGAGAGAGAGAGAGAGAGAGAGAGAGAGAGAGAGAGAGAGAGAGAGAGAGAGAGAGAGAGAGAGAGAGAGAGAGAGAGAGAGAGAAGGCTGCCGGAGAGAGAGAGAGAGAGAGGAGGCTGCCGGAGAGAGAGAGAGAGAAGGCTGCCGGAGAGAGAGAGAGAGGAGGCTGCCGGAGAGAGAGAGAGAGGAGGCTGCCGGAGAGAGAGAGAGAGGAGGCTGCCGGAGAGAGAGAGAGAGGAGGCTTCCGGAGAGAGAGAGAGAGAGAGAGAGAGAGAGAGAGGAGGCTGCCGGAGAGAGAGAGGAGGCTGCCGGAGAGAGAGAGAGAGAGGAGGCTGCCGGAGAGAGAGAGAGAGGAGGCTGCCGGAGAGAGAGAGAGAGAGGAGGCTGCCGGAGAGAGAGAGAGAGAGGAGGCTGCCGGAGAGAGAGAGGAGGCTGCCGGAGAGAGAGAGAGAGAGAGGAGGCTGCCGGAGAGAGAGAGGAGGCTGCCGGAGAGAGAGAGAGAGAGGAGGCTGCCGGAGAGAGAGAGAGAGAGGAGGCTGCCGGAGAGAGAGAGGAGGCTGCCGGAGAGAGAGAGAGAGAATTTGACAGGTTTAAGAACGGAATAATGCATTGTGTTTCTCTGTGATGTCATATGATCTCAGGCAGCTTTCCTCTGACATCCTAATAAACGCTACCTTTTGATAGAATGGGATTCAATGAGTTCCCCTCTGCATGCATAGCTGCCAACAGACACTCTCACACATACTGTAGATTATATCAATTACATTTTGTGCCGAATGATAAAGAAAGTCTTGACACGCTTGCATACAAGAAATAGGGAAGGATATATTTAATTAAATTAATTAATTATCCTGAACTATGTTAGAAGAACAACATGAAGCAATGAGATGTAGAAGGAACACACCACTCTATAAACCAAACCAATTGACTGCTCAGTTAAGATGTCGCCCATCTTTTCAAAGGAATATTTCCACTGCTACAATTCAGGCAGATTGATCCCATTTCCCTAGTGACAGGTGCTGATGTTGTGCTTCTATGGAGGGTCTCTATCTGGTCTGTAGCAGCCTGGTACTAGATGTTTCTATGGAGGGTCTCTATTTGGTCTGTAGCAGCCTGGTCCTGTTGCTACAGCAACAGAGCAGGAGAAAAGAGAGGGACGAGACAAAATACAAAATAGAAGAGAGAGAGAGAGAGAGAGAGAGAGAGAGAGAGAGAGAGAGCGAGAGAGAGAGAGAGAGAGCGAGAGAGAGCGAGAGAGAGCGAGAGAGAGCGAGAGAGAGCGAGAGAGAGCGAGAGAGAGCGAGAGAGAGCGAGAGAGAGCGAGAGAGACAGTGAGAGAGCGAGAGAGACAGTGAGAGAGCGAGAGACAGTGAGAGCGAGAGACAGTGAGAGCGAGAGACAGTGAGAGCGAGAGACAGTGAGAGCGAGAGAGAGCGAGAGAGCGAGAGACAGTGAGAGCGAGAGAGAGACAGTGAGAGCGAGAGAGAGACAGTGAGAGCGAGAGAGAGACAGTGAGAGCGAGAGAGAGACAGTGAGAGCGAGAGAGAGACAGTGAGAGCGAGAGAGAGACAGTGAGAGCGAGAGAGAGACAGTGAGAGCGAGAGAGAGACAGTGAGAGAGAGAGAGAGACAGTGAGAGAGAGCGAGAGACAGTGAGAGAGAGAGAGCGAGAGACAGTGAGAGAGAGAGAGCGAGAGCGAGAGACAGTGAGAGAGAGAGAGCGAGAGACAGTGAGAGAGAGAGAGCGAGAGACAGTGAGAGAGAGAGAGCGAGAGACAGTGAGAGAGAGAGAGAGCGAGAGAGAGCGAGAGACAGAGACAGTGTGAGAGAGAGAGAGAGAGAGCGAGAGACAGTGAGAGAGAGAGAGAGAGAGAGCGAGAGACAGTGAGAGAGAGAGCGAGAGACAGTGAGAGAGAGAGAGAGAGAGAGCGAGAGACAGTGAGAGAGAGAGAGAGCGAGAGACAGTGAGAGAGAGAGAGAGAGAGAGAGCGAGAGACAGTGAGAGAGAGAGAGAGAGAGAGCGAGAGACAGTGAGAGAGAGAGAGAGAGAGAGCGAGAGACAGTGAGAGAGAGAGAGCGAGAGACAGTGAGAGAGAGAGATCGAGAGACAGTGAGAGAGAGAGATCGAGAGACAGTGAGAGAGAGAACGAGAGACAGTGAGAGAACGAGAGACAGTGAGAGAGAGTGAGAGACAGTGAGAGAGAGTGAGAGACAGTGAGAGAGAGTGAGAGAGAGTGAGAGACAGTGAGCGAGAGACAGTGAGCGAGAGACAGAGAGCGAGAGACAGAGAGCGAGAGACAGAGAGCGAGAGACAGAGAGCGAGAGACAGAGAGCGAGAGACAGAGAGCGAGAGACAGAGAGCGAGAGACAGAGAGCGAGAGACAGAGAGCGAGAGACAGAGAGCGAGAGACAGAGAGCGAGAGACAGAGAGCGAGAGAGACAGAGAGCGAGAGAGACAGAGAGCGAGAGAGACAGAGAGCGAGAGACAGAGAGCGAGAGACAGAGAGCGAGAGACAGAGAGCGAGAGACAGAGAGCGAGAGACAG
The DNA here is from genome assembly GCA_023634145.1 of Thymallus thymallus. Classification (NCBI taxonomy): domain Eukaryota; kingdom Metazoa; phylum Chordata; class Actinopteri; order Salmoniformes; family Salmonidae; genus Thymallus; species Thymallus thymallus. The sequence goes on along the minus strand of CM042387.1, from coordinate 33,821,556 downwards.
AGAGCGAGAGACAGAGAGCGAGAGACAGAGAGGAGTAGAGGATGGCCAGCTTGCCACTAGATAGAACAGACAGACAAGTGACAGAGCCCTAGCCAATAAGGCAGGTCTCTCGTCACGGTGAGTGTATCCAGGTCTTCACTGGGCTGCATGGCCCTGTAAATGGCAACATCTATCACAGACCCCTTGAGCTTCAGACAGTAAATAGGCTAGTCCGCAGAGTAAATTATTCACCATTTACAGAGAATGAATTTAAGCCATAGAATTCTGCTATATACTAAAAAGGAGATTTCTGCTATAAAACCAACCAAAATATATATGTTTTTTTTAATTTAACCTTTATTTAACTAGGCAAGTCAGTTAAGAACAAATTCTTATTTACAATGATTGCCGGTCAATTATGCGCCACCCTATGGGACTCCTAATCACGGACGGTTGTGATACAGCCTGGAATCGAACCAGGGTGTCTGTAGTGATGCCTCTAGCACTGAGATGCCGTGCCTCAGACCGCTGCGCCACTAGGGAGCCAAATACTTTAATTATCTGTTTGTTTATTTTGATCCCAATTAGCTTTGCAGAAGCTACGCTTCCTGGGATCCAGGCAAAACATGAAACGTAACAAAACAGACTAAGAGTCACACAGATGTATAATAAAACCATACACAAACAATACAACAACACAATAATGTGTCTGTTAGTGTCATGAAGTGCTAAATATTACTAGGGGAAGAAATACATTGATAGAGCCCTTATTAAATGTTATCATTTTATCACTTCCAAACTATTTTATTACAGGTCATATTTCACTAATAATATCCAGCTAAAAGTACAGTGTCAGCTGTATAACGGTTGTACAGTGTCAGCTGAATAACGGTTGTACAGTGTCAGCTGAATAACGGTTGTACAGTGTCAGCTGAATAACGGTTGTACAGTGTCAGCTGTATAACGGTTGTACAGTGTCAGCTGTATAACGGTTGTACAGTGTCAGCTGTATAACGGTTGTACAGTGTCAGCTGTATAACGGTTGTACAGTGTCAGCTGTATAACGGTTGTACAGTGTCAGCTGTATAACGGTTGTACAGTGTCAGCTGTATAACGGTTGTACAGTGTCAGCTGTATAACGGTTGTACAGTGTCAGCTGTATAACGGTTGTACAGTGTCAGCTGTATAACGGTTGCGGTCTTTAGAGGCATGCAGATGTAGCCAGATGACGGACTCACTGTGGACTTACAATCTGTGCTGTGTCTGAGCTGGCCAATCTAACTGGTATATTCCTGGATACTAAACACTTGATTAGTTTAATAGTGGTTCTTAAAGGCTGATGCGGATGGTGTGCGTGGGGGTGACTATATTTTAGAAGGATAATCATTAAATCAATAACATTATTTCTTACCTTGTTGCAGAACAGATGAAGGGCTGTGAAGTCCCATCTCTTGGCATGAGCGACATTGTATTTCAATATGGCATTCTAAAATGGGGAATGCACACCAATAAAATGTCATTAAAAATGTTCCTCACAGGAGGTGAATGCCTTTATTAGAAGTAAGCGTCTTTGCCTTGATTGACAGGATCTTGGCGCCATCTCATGGCCAATTTAGGAAATAACATGTATTATTTCTACAATAATGGATTTGATGGCTAGTTCTCTCTAAAATTGTATTTATTTAATTTTTTTTTTTTATTTCCCTAGGCAAGTCAGTTAAGAACAAATTCTTATTTACAATGGCAGCCTACCTACAGGGTCAGCCCCTGGAGCAAATTAGGCTTAAGTGCCTTGCTCAAGGACACTTCAGCATTTTTTTTCTTCTTCACCTTGTCGGCTCGGGTATTCGAACCAGCGACCTTTCGGTTACTGGCCCAACGCTGACCGCTCGGCTACCTGCCGCTCGGCTACCTGCCGCTAGGCATCATTGATGCGTCTGGTCAACAATAGATATTGTATATGTACACATTGAACAAACAGCATATCAATTTAGTCATTAACTTACCTTCACATCATGGGAGCTGCAGAAGTCTCTGTTCAAAGCTTTCTGGATCAGTTCCCACCGCTCCTGCACCTCCTGCAAAACCAGAAAGTTAATCACCACCATCATCTTTCCTGATTGTACTGTACAGGTCAGGCAGGGGTTAAGGGTCAGGGGTCAGTTCTTCCAAGGACAAGATATTGATTTGCATCATCGCAACACTAATGCCCATTAGTTTACCTGATTGATTGACTTTATTTGACAAAAATAGATACCTACTTTCTTTATTTGTACTATTTTCTACATTGTAGAATAGTGAAGACATCAAAACTATGAAATAACAAATATATGGAATCATGTAGTAAACAAAAAAGTATTAAATAAATATTCTTCAAAGTAGCCACCCTTTGCACACTCTTGGCATTCTCTCAACCAGCTTCATGAGGTAGTCACCTGGAATGCATTTAAATTAACAGATGTGCCTTGTTAAAAGTATTTTTTTTTCTTCTTAATGTATTTGAGTCAATCAGTTGTGTTGTGACAAGTTAGGGGTGGTATACAGAAGACCAGGTCCATATTATGGTAAGAACAGCTCAAATAAGCAAAGAGAAACAATAGTCCATCATTACGTTGAGGGAAGATAGAAACTCGGTAGTTGAGGGAAGATAGAAACTCGGTAGTTGAGGGAAGATAGAAACTCGGTAGTTGAGGGAAGATAGAAACCCGGTAGTTGAGGGAAGACAGACAGACAGACAGACAGACAGACAGACAGACAGACAGACAGACAGACAGACAGACAGACAGACAGACAGACAGACAGACAGACAGACAGACAGACAGACAGACAGATAATCCCGTACCTCCAGCACGGTAAATGAGTGCAGGGAACTCAAGTGAATGTCTGTTCATAAAGTGTAGCATAAAGCCAGTCTTTTACCACACAACCATAAAAAGTATCAAATCTCAGTAGTCTTCAACTACAACTGACCACAAATCAACGGTATAAATGACACTAAAAAAATGAAATACCGTTGAAAAACAAGTTGTAGTCAGTCGATCAGACAGACAATCCAACCCTCCAACAGATCTTCAGCGGAGAAAGTCCACGAAGAAACAAAGGAAGAAGTGAGTGGATCCTGGTTAAACTTGAGACAAGGCTACAAGGCACACTTAACTACAACAAAACAGACAGAGTAAATAAGCTTCGTAATTGAGGGTGGAACACATCCTCATTCGCTCCTCCATCACAACACCCTTTTGCACAGCAGATGCTATTTGATAGTGAATGAAAGGGGAAGCCCCATCGGCAGGAGAAGCACTGAGACGTTCAGACACATTCAGGGCCATCACAGGATGTTTGTAGTCGTTAAGGACTGGGCAGTTTTTCAGGATAAACAAACAAAAACAGAATGGATCTAAGCACAGACAAAATCCTAGAGGAAAACCTGGTTCAGTCTGCTTTCCACCAGACACTGGGAGATTAATTCACCTTTCAGCAGGACAATAACCTAAACCACAAGGCCAAAGGCCAAGTGGCCGAGTTACAGGTTTGACTTAAATCAGCTTGAAAGTCTATGGCAAGACTTGAAAATTTTTGTCTAGCAATGAACAACAACCAATTTGACAGAGCTTGAAGAATTCTGAATAGAATGATGGGAAAATGTTGTACAATTCAGGTGTGGAAGATCTTAGAGACTTCACTGGTGATTCTAACATGTATTGACTGTGTGAATAGTTATGTAAATGACAGATTTATGTATTTTATTTTCAACAAACATGTTTTCACTTTGTCATTATGGGGTACTGTGTTTAGGTGGGTGAGATTATTTATTTAATACATTTTGAATTCAGGCTGTAACAACAAAATGTGAAATAAGTCAAGGGGTGTGAATACTGTCTGAAGGATCTGTAGTCCAGATCTTCCCCTAATGATGTAGGCCGGAGATCACTTGTAAATTGTAAACAACACTTAATTAGTGAGTCCAATTTGAAGATGACAGTACAACGTGTAGCGGTGGTATAGGTAGTACCTGGTTTCCTACTGGGAACAGGCTGCTCTCTGAACAGGGCATCTTCACATGGACCTCATCCCAGGTGTCTCTGAACTGGGTAGGATAGGGAACAGGAACTCTGCCTGCTTGAAGGAGGTCGGTCTGTTGAAGACACAATACAGCATGATGAATACATCACCAATGGAAGTCCTACCATTCATCCCACTCCAGAATACAGCGTGACAGACTTAGACTAATGGAGTTTGACACCACTGGCTTAAACTAATGGAGTTTGATACCACTGGCTTAAACTAATGGAGTTGACACCACTGGCTTAGACTAATGGAGTTTGACACCACTGGCTTAAACTAAAGCATTGAATTAGTTTTCCAAGGAGCTGCTCTCTCTCACCCTGATCATGACCGTGTGATGATCAGGAGCATTCTTCAGTGGTGGGAGCGGTTGACCACACTGTGGCATTCTCCTCAGATCACTGATGGGGCTACCCAGCCACTTGGAATCAGGAGGAGGCAGAGGGACCTCATCTCGGTCTCCACGTTGTTTCTCACGTGGGGCAGCTCCATCTCTGTGTTGTTTCTCAGAAGGAGCTTGGGCACTGTCACGTTGAAAAAGATAAACGACTTTAACAACATGGTTTATAATAAACATCATAATAAGACATCAGAAGAATCTAGCTGAACTCGGCCTATATCACATTACACTCACAATAGACTCCCCTTTGACATTGACTCCACCACTAGTAGAGTCACAACAGCATGTTTCTCTGGCAGTAACAGGAACACAGTACTATCGTGATTAGCTATATTCAGCTAGGCTAGGCGTTCTATTGGCCTATAGCCAATAGTGAAAAACAATAATAAATAAGTTATCCCAGAAACAACTATATTGTTGAAAATACTTATCCAAAGGTCAAAGGTCAACCAAGAGACACGAGCATACAAGAGCTGGATGCCAAGTCGACACATATCCTTAAAGATCTTTGCTTACGATCATAACAGGAGTAGCATACTTAATTACTTACACATACAGTTGAAGTCGGACATTTACATACACCTTAGCCAAATACATTTAAACTCAGTTTTTCACAATTCCTGACATTTAATCCTAGTAAAAATTCACTGTCTTAGGTCAGTTAGCATCACCACTTTATTTTAAGAATGTGAAATGTCAGAATAATAGTAGAGAGAATGATTTATTTCATCTTTTATTTCTTTCATCACATTCCCAGTGGGTCAGAAGTTTACATACACTCAATTAGTATTTGGTAGCATTGCCTTTAAATTGTTTAACTTGGGCCAAATGTTTTGGGTAGTCAGCTTGGTCGCAAATGGGTCTTCCAAATGGACAATGATCCAAAGCATACTTCCAAAGTTGTGGCAAAATGGCTTAAGGACAACAAAGTCAAGGTATTGGAGTGGCCATCACAAAGCCCTGACCTCAATCCTATAGAAGATTTGTGGGCAGAACTGAAAAAGCGTGTGCGAGCAAGGAGGCTTACAAACCTGACTCAGTTACACCAGTTCTGTCAGGAGGAATGGGCCAAAATTCACCCAACTTATTGTGGGAAGCTTGTGGAAGGCTACCCGAAACCTTTGACCCAAGTTAAACAATTTAAAGGCAATGCTACCAAATACTAATTGAGTGCATGTGCACTTCTGACCCACTGGGAATGTGATGAAAGAAATAAAAGCTGAAATAAATCATTCTCTCTACTATTATTCTGACATTTCACATTCTTAAAATAAAGTGGTGATGCTAACTGACCTAAGACAGTGAATTTTTACTAGGATTAAATGTCAGGAATTGTGAAAAACAGAGATATTGTGTGTATGTACTGACATGTAGTCCTTGACGTATAATGTTCTGTACTATGTATTATGTCAGGTTTCAGGAAGAGTAGCTGATGCTTTTGCAGCAGTTAATGGGGATCCTGATAAATACCAAAGAATTGCCAATTCGAATGCACTCAATTAGCTTCCTTTCTCAGAGATCAAATTATATTTAAACAAATTGCAGGAATGCTAACAAACTATTACAGAACTATCTGAGATTGTGGTTGTCGAAATCCTCTTGTACCTTTTGAGATGGAACAATCATAGTCTCAGAAACTGACTCAATCTGCTGGTACCAACACTGTCCTATCAACCAACGTTTATAATGAAGCGTGTACCCTATTTGTAATTGAGGATGCCTAGCTCATATAATCTTGAGATTCAGGAAGTATGACTTTGTATCTAAGATGTGACCTAGTTGCTCTTGCATATTTGAATATAAAATGCATGTACCAAGAATTGTGTAATAAATGAGTTTCTTCCATTGCACCAGGGACTCCTCTTTCTTCCGACAGACAACTTCTGAAATGACTGGTATTCAATACTGTACCTTGTGGATGGGGCTTGTGGCAACGCTGTGGTGAAGAAGTCTGTTATTTTCCCTTTACCCTTGGAGGAGGAGGAGGATTTTTCTGTGTCCTGCTGCTTGTCCAGTTCCCTGTTGCTCTGGCTCAAGGTCTTCTCTGTTTGTTCATCACTGTTCCCTGTAGGATCTGTGGTGACTTCCAAGACCGTCTTGTCATCTGTGGTGACTTCCAAGACCGGCTTGTCATCTGTGGTGACTTCCAAGACAGGCTTGTGATCCGTGGCGACATCCAAGACAGGCTTGTGATCGGTGGTGACTTGCGGGACCGCCTTGTGATCTGTGGTGACTTGCGGGACCGGCTTGGGATCTGTGGTGACTTGCGAGACAGGCTTAGAATCTGTGGTGATTTGCGAGACAGGCTTGGGATCTGTGGTGATTTGCGAGACAGGCTTGGGATCTGTGGTGATTTGCGAGACAGGCTTGGGATCTGTGGTGATTTGCAAGACAGGCTTAGGATCTGTGGTGATTTGCCAGACGGGCTTGTGATCCTTTAGGCTGTCAGTTGGTGTTAAGGGCTCTGTCTCTTCATCCTCCAGGTCTATGGTACTAGATACAGCAGGTTCCTCAGAGTCTGAACTGTGAGTCTGTGCTTGGGTCTCTGTCTCCATAGACGGGGAGGGGTTGAACTTGTGACTGCAGTCAGAATCAGAGCTGTCTGGACTCACCATCTCAACATCGTTCTGTTGTTGTTCAGCAGCTTGAAACATGTTAGAAGCTGGGCTTGTGGGGCTTTGGGAAGGGTTCAACAGCCACTTATCAATGTTATTCTGTTGGGCCTTGGGATTGTCTTTCTGACTAAGAGATGTTGCTTTGGCACCATGCTGCTGCCCCTCCATTGCTTTGGCACCATGCTGCTGCCCCTCCATTGCTTTGGCACCATGCTGCTGCCCCTCCATTGCTTTGGCACCATTCTGCTGCCCCTCCATTGCTTTGGCACCATTCTGCTGCCCCTCCATTGCGTGTAAACTTGCCTCTATGGAACTTGCTAAGGGAAAGGACACAAAAGACAACAGAATGAGAATCAACTTGGATCATTATTAACTTGACTGGTAAGTTATAGGCTACACTCAATACAGGCCTACTGCAAATACATCAAACAACTTAAAAACTGAACTGGAGATAAAAACATCCAATCAAATTATGCAGAGAGTGACTTATCTTCTCTGCTCAGGGAGGGTTACCTTTGAAAGCCAATGAAAGAGGGCTCCTTGAGCTGACAGGTGATGGGAGGTCAACTTCAACCCGCAGTTTCTTTTTAACAGGCTCGAAGTCTGACAGTGCAGTCATGCTACAAGATAAACAAAGAGCACCACGAGTGAGAGTACCATAGTTATAATAGAATACCATAGTTAGAATAGAATACCATAGTTAGAATAGAATAGAGTACCATAGTTAGAATAGAATAGAGTACCATAGTTAGAATAGAATACCATAGTTAGAATAGAATAGAGTACCATAGTTAGAATAGAATAGAGTACCATAGTTAGAATAGAATAGAGTACCATAGTTAGAATAGAATAGAGTACCATAGTTAAAATAGATGCAGAGTCCTGGAGGTCTGTTGATAAGCCGTCTAGCTAACGTAAGTATTTGGTTGTCCATAGTCCATACAATCATTGCCGGCTAGCTGTTGCCATGTATTTGAACTGTAGCTAACTATAAAGAAAAGTGTATTGCTATGCATACTCACAATAGAACCTCATTCAGTAATACCACAGCAGCGTTTTGGTAACGATGGTTCCAGAATGGTTTCACACGGAGTCCTCTCCTCACCAGGCTAGTGAATAATATCATACGGCTTGCAACCATATGACAGTGGATCTATAGCTGGTTTAACAACACAAAATAAATGTCCTATGTACAACCAGTGGCAAAGGTCTCCGTTCTGACAACCAATGCCTGATAGTACAGGTAGTAGCTAGCTAGGTAGCTAGGGAGGTAGCTAGCTAATTCGCAAAGTTAGCTAGACGCAAAGCTTAGCTTCACAGTTTTACGTTGTTATCATGAGCGTTTTTACTTGGACAACATGTACTAGCTAGTGCAACAACATAGTTTTACAGCTGTCGTGAGGTTAGCTCATTCTTAAAGATATGAAATAAACACGGTTTCGTCTGTAACGTAGCACAAAACAGACGTGTCATCTTCCCAGCAACAAAACAACATTCCTTCCGGGTCACAGAACGCCTGTCAAAGTAAAAGTCCCCCTCTACTAGTAGTTATTCATCATTCACTGGCTTCAGAAAGTATTCACAACCCCTTGACTTGTTCGACATTTTGTTGGGTTACAGCCTGAATTTAATCTGGATTAAAATGGATTACATACAATAACCCATATTGTCAAAGTGGAATTAGGTTTTTAGAAATGAATACTAAAATGTAAAGCTGAAGTGTCTTGAGTCAATGATTATTCAAACCCTTTGTTATGGCAAGAGTAAATAAATTCAGGAGTAAAAATGTTCTTAACAAAGTCAAATACAGTTTTTGTTGATGGCTTTGGTACTATTATCTCTATGTGGTAAAACCTCGCGACTCTTAGTGCAGAACTCCAAACTCATCACACTTTAAAGCAGCCAGTCTTTCATTCTAAACTTTCCATTGTGCATTAATTTGGATTGTAAACATCTCACCACACAACCATTGATTCAAAATATACGTTTCTCGTGAAATGTCATGAGAACATATGGTTTAATCACCAAAACACAACATAATGATATCTTTTCAGTTTAGTCATTTTAACTATCAGTGAAGCCAATAACAAACAATACAAGATACATGTTTCAAATCACCCTTAGAAGTGCTGAAAAATACAGATTCCACAGTTTTCACATTAGGCAATAGACTTACATTACCCAACATTTACAGAATCTATAATTTGCATAATATCTATCCTATGTGTAATCAAGTTGTGATCAGTGAAGACATCCTCTATAATCATTTATCTCTCACTGTTGCCGCCTGTTACAGACCCCCCTCAGCCCCCAGCTGTGCCCTGGACTCCATATGTGAATTGATTGCCCCCCATCTATCTTCAGAGTTTGTACTGTTAGGTGATTTAAACTGGGATATGCTTAACACCCCGGCTGTCTTTCAATCTAAGATAGATGCCCTCAATCTCACACAAATTATCAAGGAACCCACCAGGTACAACCCAAAATCCGTAAACATGGGTACCATTATTGATATCATCCTGACTAACTTGCCCTCCAAATACACCTCCTCTGTTTTCAACCAGGATCTCAGCGATCACTGCCTCATCGCCTGTGTTCGCAATGGGTCAGCGGCCAAACGACCACCCCTTATCACTGTCAAACGCTCCCTAAAACACTTTTGCGAGCAGGCCTTTCTATTCGATCTGGCCCAGGTATCCTGGAAGGATATTGACCTCATCCCGTCAGTAGAGGACGCCTGGTTGTTCTTTAAAAGTGCTTTCCTCACCATCCTAAATAAGCATGCCCCTTTCAAAAAACGTAGAACTAAGAATAGATATAGCCCTTGGTTCACCCCAGACTTGACTGCACTAGACCAACACAAAAACATCCTGTGGCGCACTGCATTAGCATCGAACAGCCCCCGCGATATGCAGCTATTCAGGGAAGTCAGGAACAAGTACACCCAGTCAGTTAGAAAAGCAAAGGCCAGCTTTTTCAAACAGAAATTTGCTTCCTGTAGTACTAACTCCAAAAAGTTCTGGGACTGTAAAGTCCATGGAGAATAAGAGCACTTCCTCCCAGTTGCCCACTGCACTGAGGCTCGGAAACACTGTTACCACTGATAAATCCACGATTATTGAAAATTTCAATAAGCATTTTGCTACGGCTGGCCATGCTTTCCATCTGGCTACCCCTACCCCGGTCAACAGCTCTGCACCCCCGGCAGCTACTTGCCCAAGCCCCCCCCGCTTCTCCTTCACCCAAATCCTGACAGCTGATGTTCTGAAAGAGCTGCTAAGTCTGGACCCCTACAAATCTGCTGGGCTAGATAATCTGGACCCTCTCTTTCTGAAATTATCAGCCAAAATTGTTGCAACACCTATCACTAGCTTGTTCAACCTCTCTTTCGTATCGTCTGAGATCCCTAGAGATTGGAAAGCTGCCGCGGTCATCCCCCTCTTCAAAGGAGGAGACACTCTAGACCCAAACTGTTATAGACCAATATCCATCCTGCCTTGCCTTTCTAAAGTTTTCGAAAGCCAAGTTAACAAACAGATAACTGACCACTTCGAATCCCACCGTACCTTCTCTGCTATGCAATCTGGTTTCCGAGCTGGTCATGGGTGCACCTCAGCTACGCTCAAGGTACTGAACGATATCATAACCGCTATCGATAAAAGACAGTACTGTGCAGCCGTTTTCATCGACCTGGCCAAGGCTTTCGACTCTGTCAATCACCGCATTCTTATTGGCAGACTCAACAGCCTTGGTTTCTCAAGTGACTACCTTGCTTGGTTCTCTAACTACTTTGCAGACAGAGTTCAGTGTGTCAAATCGGAGGGCCTATTGTCCGATCCTCTGGCAGTCTCTATGGGGGTGCCACAGGGTTCAATTCTTGGGCCAACCCTTTTCTCTATATACATCAACGATGTCGCTCTCGCTGCTGGTGACTCTCTGATCCATCTCTACGCAGATGACACCATTCTGTATACATCTGGCCCCTCTTTGGATACTGTGTTTACTAACCTTCAATCAAGCTTCAATGCCATACAACACTCCTTCCGTGGCCTACAACTGCTCTTAAACGCTAGTAAAACTAAGTGCATGCTTTTCTATCGAACGATGCCAGCACCCGCACACCGGACTATCATCACTACTCTCGACGGATCCGAATTAGAATACGTGGACACCTACAAATACCTAGGCATCTGGTTAGACTATAAACTCAACTTCCAGACTCACATCAACCATCTCCAATCCAAAATTAAATCCAGAATTGACTTCCTATTTCGCAACAGAGCCTCCTTCACTCATGCTGCCAAACATGCCCTTGTAAAACTGACTATCCTACCGATCCTTGATTTCGGCGATGTCATTTACAAACTAGCCTCCAACACTCTACTTAGCAAATTGGATGTAGTCTATCATAGTGCCATCCGTTTTGTCACCAAAGCCCCTTACACTACCCACCACTGCGACCTGTATGCTCTCGTTGGCTGGCCTTCACTATATATTCGTCGCCAAACCCACTGGCTCCAGGTCATCTATAAGTCTTTATTAGGTAAATCCCCGCCCTATCTCAGCTCACTGGTCACCATAGCAACACCCACCCGTAGCATGCGCTCCAGCAGGTATATCTCACTGGTCACCCCCAAAGCCAACACCTCCTTTGGCCGCCATTCCTTCCAGTTCGCTGCTGCCAATGACTGGAACGAATTGCAAAAATCATTGAAGCTAGAGGTTCCTATCTCCCTCAATAACTTTAAGCATCAGCTGTCAAAGCTGCTTATCGATCACTGCACCTGTATATAGCCCTTCTGTAAATAGCCCACTCTACTACCTCATCCCCATATTTATTTTTGTTTATTTTTCACTAATCTTGCACTCCAGTATCTCTATTTGCACATCATAATTTGCACATCCTTCATTCCTGTGTTAATGATGATAATTCTGTAATTTATTTCTACTCTATAGTCTATTTATTGTCCTACCTCCCAACCTTACTGCATTTTTGCACTACATTTTGCACTCTGTTTATAGATTTTCTATTGTGTTTTTGACTGTTTGTTTAATGTGTAACTCTGTGTTGTTGTTTTTTTTTTTTTTTTTTTTTTTTTTTTTTGTCACACTGCTTTGCTTTGTCTTGGCCAGGTCGCAGTTGCAAATGAGAACTTGTTCTCAACTGACCTACCTGGTTAAATAAAGGTGAAATAAAAAAATAAAAATAATTTGGGGACATTTGTTTTTATTGTTCAGATATAATTGTAACATAGGTACAGCTGAAGTCGGAAGTTTAAACTCAGTTTTTCACAATTCCTGACAACTGATCCTAGTAAACATTCCCTGTCTGTTAGGATCACCACTTTATTTTAAGAATGTGAAATGTCAGAATAATAGTAGTGAGAATGATTTCTTTCAGCTTTTATTTCTTTCATCACATTCCCAGTGGGTCAGAAGTTTACATACACTCAATTAGTATTTGGTAGCATTGCCTTTATATTGTTAACTTGGGTCAAACATTTATGGTAGCCTTCCACAAGCTTCCCACAATAAGTTGGGTGACTTTTGGCCCATTCCTCCTGACAGAACTGGTGTAACGGAGTCAGGTTTGTAGGCCTCTTTGCTCGCACACGCTTTTTCAGTTCTGCCCACAAATGTTCTATAGGATTGAGGTCAGGGCTTTGTGATGGCCACTCCAATGCCTTGACTTTGTTGTCCTTAAGACATTTTGCCACAACTTTGGAAGTATGCTTGGGGTCATTGTCCATTTGGAAGACCCATTTGCAACCAAGCTTTAACTTCCTGACTGATGTCTTGAGATGTAGAATACAGAATTTTTTTTCCTCATGGTGCCATCAATTTTGTGAAGTGCACCAGTCCCTCTTGCAGCAAAGCACCCCCACAACATGATGCTGCCACCCACGTGCTTCACGGTTGGGATGGTGTTCTTCGGCTTGCAAGCCTCCCCCTTTTTCCTCCAAACATAACGATGGTCATTATGGCCAAAAAGTTATATTTTTGTTTCAACAGACCAGAGGACATTTCTCCAAAAAGTATGATCTTTGTCCCAATGTGAAATTGCAAACCGTAGTCTGTCTTTTTTATGGCGGTTTTGGAGCAGTGGCTTCTTCCTTGCTGAGCGGCCTTTCAGGTTATGTTGATATAGGACTCGTTTTACTGTGGCTATATATACAGTTTTGTACCTGTTTCCTCCAGCATCTTCACAAGGTCCTTTGCAGTTATTCTGGGATTGATTTGCACTTTTCGCACCAAAGTACGTTCATCTCTAGGAGACAGAACGCGTCTCCTTCCTGAGTGGTATGATGGCTGTGTGGTCCCATGGTGTTTATACTTGCATACTATTGTTTGTACAGATGAACGTGGTACCTTCAGGCATTTGGAAATTGCTCCCAAGGATGAACCAGACTTTTGGAGGTCTACAATTGTTTTTCTGAGGTCTTGGCTGATTTATTTTGATTTTACCATGATGACGAGCAAAGAGGCACCGAGTTTGAAGGTAGGCCTTGAAATACATCCACAGGTACACCTCCAATTGACTCAAATGATGTCAGAAGCTTCTAAAGCCTTGACATCATTTTCTGGAATTTTCCAAGCTGTTTAAAGGCACAGTCAGCTGAGTGGATGTAAACTTCTGACTTCACCTGTATGTTCTCTATAATCAAATGTACACCGTTAAATAAAACTAATGAACTAAATTAAAGCACATGACATTAATATGGATCCAGCTATAGATCCATAGATCCTCATCCACATCACAATGAATGTCATCAGTGTTCATCATCAAGCACCTTGGGAAAAACCTTTTGACATTGGTCTACACTGATGTCATCACATGCCTCATCCATGGCCTGAAGGAGGGTGGCGCGCTCAAGGGGTTGGTGATCATAGACCTTCCACCTCCATGCTGAAAAAAATGCCCACCTCTCTGACCTCTCTGTTGGTGAACCTGCCCACCTCTCTGACCTCTCTGTTGGTGAACCTGCCCACCTCTCTGACCTCTCTGTTGGTGAACCTGCCCACCTCTCTGACCTCTCTGTTGGTGAACCTGCCCACCTCTCTGACCTCTCTGTTGGTGAACCTGCCCACCTCTCTGACCTCTCTGTTGGTGAACCTGCCCACCTCTCTGACCTCTCTGTTGGTTTCCATGCCCACCTCTCTGATGGATCCCTCAGCCACAGCTCTTCCTATTCCTTCCTGTCTATCCTGCTCCATGTTGAAACAAATTGCCAGTGTTGACACACCCTTTTATATGGGGACCAATTGTGGTTCCCACTATGTGAAATCAATTAGCAATAACCAGTATTCAGTATGTGTGGTTACATATCATTTAGATGTTCATACAAACACACATTGTATTTGTGGAGTTCTCTAAATCCATATACTGTATATAGCTGACCAACCAATTTAAAATCTATAGGTTTACCAAACGGTTCAGTAATTAACCATTAAGATCAGTTGGATTAAGTGTTGGTCTTTACGCAAATCACAAGAGAAGCATATCAAAGGTATTGTGAGCATTGTATTGTAAAAGACAATTACTTCATATGAAAGGTGTTTCTTTGACACACTGATTAGGTGTGATGAAAACGTTACAGTGTAATGTTGTGTGTTGTACTTTAGTCAATTGAACATGTGATTTACATGTTTGAAAAAACAGCCTTTTTGATAAATCTGCTTTGAGTTTTGTACTAACAGTTGTGAGGTTTTACCACATGCTTGCGATAATAGTACCAAAGCCATCACCAAAAACTTTGCATGGACTCACTCTGTGTGCAACAGTGTTTCACTCATCTCTGTACCCCACACATATAATTATCTGTAAGGCCCCTCAGTTGAGCAGTGAATTTCACAGAAGCTGCGTTCGAATACGCACTAACCGTACTATTTGTGACGTGAATTGAGAATATAGTATGCTTATTGGTCATAGTATAGTTAGTATGGCAAAATGTATCGTATGTCAATCTAAATTCGCCAAAATACAAAGCATACACGCAGAGGACACTATTTCCCATAATGCAATTCTTCCATGGCTTCACAACATTTTCAGATTTGAAGAAAATATGCAGTCGAAGACTGACGAGCGAATAAAAATGAATTGCTCTAACTAATGACAAATGTTTAAAAAAAATTGAGCAGTGTCATAAAGTAATGCATTTTTAAATAAGTTACGCGTTTTGATGGCTAACAATAAGTTAGTTAGACTATCCTTACGAACCGCATAGCATTACAGCAGTATGTACCGGTATGTTAGCTAGTTACCTAACATCAATGGACTTGCACAGAATAACTGATGAATTTACCAATTCTCAACACCCATTGAATATGGCTGGTGTCAATAAACTTTGTCAAAAAAAAAAGTAATTAATTGATGCCATCATTGGTTAATTCACAGATATAAATAGAACATACAAAAAACATAAATGATAGCAGACGATCATAGATACAATTTAGCTTCACAGGCCTACAAAGATTACAATGAATAGCAAAATCACAATAATGGCTTCAGATCAAAGTCTACGTTGAAACCGAAGGGAGATCTAGGCTGCCTCCCGTTTTAACAAGAAATTGTCAAGGTCACCCCCTCTCCTAAAGAGCGTAATAAATTGTTGCCAGCAGCACAGCTACAGTCACCAACGCTCTGGATAACATGAAAACAGCCTAACCAGCTCTGCTATCGCGAGTAAAATGGTCAGAGTGAGGTCTGCATGGAAGTAGCTAGCCAACATTAGCCAGGTAGCTTGGGTGCTTGAGTGACCTTGAACACTTGGATCAACCCTGCTCGGATCAACCCTACTCCTCTGCCAGAGCGTCCAGTTATGCTAACAGGCTAGCAAAAGGTTGCATAGCAACAGCATCAACTTCCGGTTGACAGGTGAAGCTCTAGTACACTCAACTGAAATGATACCGTTAGTTTACAGTATAATAAAATGAACTAATAGTATGTAGTATGTAGTATACACTCATTAAGTATGCAGTATACAGTATGTTAGTATGGTTATTCGAACACAGCTTGATTCAACCACATAGATCAGGGAGGTTTTCCATTGCGTCGCAAAGAAGGGCACCTATTGGTAGATGGGTAAAAACTGGAATATCCATTTGAGCATAGTGAAGTTATTAAATACACTTTGGATGGTGTATCAATACACCCAGTCACTACAAAGATACAGTTGTCCTTCCTAACTCAGTTGCTGGAGAGGAAAGAAACCGCCCAGGGATTTCACCATGAGGCCAATGGCGACTTTAAAATCCGTAAGAGTCTATTGACGGATTTTAAAGTCCCCAGTACTTCAATCTAAGTAACTTAATAGAAAAATCCCCATCAAAATATGTCAGTTTAAGCTAGAGATATCTGCACGGCCTGCGTCACATCCGCCTGCGTCACATCCAGATACAGCGGTGTTTGTCTGACCATGAGACATCCCGAAAATCGGTCTTCTCATGATAATGTCAGTAGCGTCCGAATGGTTTGGCCTACAAACTAATATGACCCCGCTAGGTAAAGGGGAGACTCTCACGAGCATGATGGTGAAGGGGAGACTCTCACGAGCATTTTTCTCAGAGGTGTCATGGGACTCGTCTGTAGCTAACCCATACAAACAAATGGAAGCATGGAGGTAGTTTTATGCCAACAAAAATAAGGGGTTAAATATGTACTGAAATATTTCCTGATCTTTCTTATATCTCCTAGATTTACAGCAGGACAGACACTTCAAATCCTTCTTCCTTTTCATTTATTTTTGACTGTCTTTTTTGCCATTTATGAATGTGTTATGCAATGTGTTTCTATGGGTGATAGTAGCAATGGCCAAATAAAATATTTAATAATAATATTTTCAAGCATGGTGGTGGCTGCATCATGTTATGGGTATGGTGGAGGCTGCATCATGTTATGGGTATGGTGGAGGCTGCATCATGTTATGGGTATGGTGGAGGCTGCATCATGTTATGGGTATGGTGGTGGCTGCATCATGTTATGGGTATGGTGGAGGCTGCATCATGTTATGGGTATGGTGGAGGCTGCATCATGTTATGGGTATGGTGGAGGCTGCATCATGTTATGGGTATGGTGGAGGCTGCATCATGTTATGGGTATGGTAGAGGCTGCATCATGTTATGGGTATGGTGGAGGCTGCATCATGTTATGGGTATGGTGGTGGCTGCATCATGTTATGTGTATGGTGGAGGCTGCATCATGTTATGGGTATGGTGGTGGCTGCATCATGTTATGGGTATGGTGGAGGCTGCATCATGTTATGGGTATGGTGGAGGCTGCATCATGTTATGGGTATGGTGGAGGCTGCATCATGTTATGGGTATGGTGGAGGCTGCATCATGTTATGGGTATGGTGGAGGCTGCATCATGTTATGGGTATGGTGGAGGCTGCATCATGTTATGGGTATGGTGGAGGCTGCATCATGTTATGGGTATGGTGGAGGCTGCATCATGTTATGGTATGGTGGAGGCTGCATCATGTTATGGGTATGGTGGAGGCTGCATCATGTTATGGGTATGGTGGAGGCTGCATCATGTTATGGGTATGGTGGTGGCTGCATCATGTTATGGATATGGTGGAGGCTGCATCATGTTATGGGTATGGTGGAGGCTGCATCATGTTATGGGTATGGTGGAGGCTGCATCATGTTATGGGTATGGTGGAGGCTGCATCATGTTATGGGTATGGTGGAGGCTGCATCATGTTATGGGTATGGTGGAGGCTGCATCATGTTATGGTATGGTGGAGGCTGCATCATGTTATGGGTATGGTGGAGGCTGCATCATGTTATGGGTATGGTGGAGGCTGCATCATGTTATGGGGATGGTGGAGGCTGCATCATGTTATGGGTATGGTGGTGGCTGCATCATGTTATGGGTATGGTGGTGGCTGCATCATGTTATGGATATGGTGGAGGCTGCATCATGTTATGGTATGGTGGAGCCTGCATCATGTTATGGGTATGGTGGAGGCTGCATCATGTTATGGGTATGGTGGAGGCTGCATCATGTTATGGGTATGGTAGAGGCTGCATCATGTTATGGGTATGGTGGAGGCTGCATCATGTTATGGGTATGGTGGTGGCTGCATTATGTTATGTGTATGGTGGAGGCTGCATCATGTTATGGGTATGGTGGTGGCTGCATCATGTTATGGGTATGGTGGAGGCTGCATCATGATATGGGTATGGTGGAGGCTGCATCATGTTATGGGTATGGTGGTGGCTGCATCATGTTATGGGTATGGTGGAGGCTGCATCATGTTATGGGTATGGTGGAGGCTGCATCATGTTATGGGTATGGTGGAGGCTGCATCATGTTATGGTATGGTGGAGGCTGCATCATGTTATGGTATGGTGGAGGCTGCATCATGTTATGGGTATGGTGGAGGCTGCATCATGTTATGGTATGGTGGAGGCTGCATCATGTTATGGTATGGTGGAGGCTGCATCATGTTATGGTATGGTGGAGGCTGCATCATGTTATGGGTATGGTGGAGGCTGCATCATGTTATGGGTATGGTGGAGGCTGCATCATGTTATGGTATGGTGGAGGCTGCATCATGTTATGGGTATGGTGGAGGCTGCATCATGTTATGGGTATGGTGGAGGCTGCATCATGTTATGGTTATGGTGGAGGCTGCATCATGTTATGGGTATGGTGGTGGCTGCATTATGTTATGGGTATGGTGGTGGCTGCATTATGTTATGGGTATGCTTGTCATCGGCATGGACTAGGGAGTTTTCCAGGAGAAAAAGAAACAGAATAGAGCTAATCACAGGCAACATCCTAGCGGAAAACCTGGTTCAGTCTGCTTTCCACCAGACACTGGGAGATGAATTCACCTTTCAGCAGGACAATAACCTAAAACACAAGGCCTAATATACACTGGAGTTCCTTACCAAGAAGACAGTCAATGTTCCTGAGTGGCTAGTTACAGTTTTGAAAATCAGTTTGAAAATCTATGGCAAGACTTGAAAATGGCTGTCTAGCAATGATCAACAACAAAGTTGACAGAGCTTGAAGAATTTGAAAAATAATAATATGCAAATATTGTACATTCCAGGTGTGTAAAGCTCTTAGACACTTACCCAGAAAGACTCACAGCTGTAATCACTGTCAAAGCTGATTCTAACATGTATTGACTCGGGGAGTTGAATACTTATATAAAGATATATTAGTGTTTTATTTTTCCATTTAGTTTTTTACAAATGTTAGAATTTGTATTCCATTATGACATTACAGAGCATGTTGCGTAGATCTTTGACAAAAAAATGACAATCAAATCCATTTTAATGACACCTTGTAACAAATCAAGGGGTGTGAAAACTTTCATAAGTCACTGTAGGCTATATGTTTTTGGTTTTTTATTGGGGGTTAAGAAAACTAAAGTACATTGTAGAAACTAGATATAACTAGATATAACTAGATATAACTAGATATAACTAGATATAGCTAGATATAGCTAGATATAACTAGATATAACTAGATATAACTAGATATAACTAGATATAACTAGATATAGCTAGATATAACTAGATATAACTAGATATAACTAGATATAACTAGATATAACTAGATATAGCTAGATATAGCTAGATATAACTAGATATAACTAGATATAACTAGATATAGCTAGATATAACTAGATATAACTAGATATAACTAGATATAACTAGATATAGCTAGATATAGCTAGATATAACTAGATATAACTAGATATAACTAGATATAACTAGATATAACTAGATATAGCTAGATATAGCTAGATATAACTAGATATAGCTAGATATAGCTAGATATAACTAGATATAACTAGATATAACTAGATATAGCTAGATATAACTAGATATAACTAGATATAACTAGATATAGCTAGATATAACTAGATATATCTAGATATAACTAGATATAACTAGATATAGCCATCATATAAGTTACGTGGCATTTATTTTAAACAAAAGTACATTTTAGAAACTAGATATGGCCTTGTGTGTATTAGTGAACAGAAGCCTTCGGTTTCCCTGCCAATTAGCGAACAGCTGTTTCCCCGCCAATGTGTTAACCCCTAAGGTGGTGTTGGGATCGCTTGGGTAAGAGAGCGCTGTGGTAGAACCGTTTGTGGGAACATTTTTCGCTGTGGGATTGCAGATACAGCTCAAAATGAAAGTACAGGAAACGTAGCCTACTCTGTTATTATTTCTTTATTGAGCACAAAGGTTATGTTGCCCTGCTCAGATGATGCATGCATCAACCAATGGTTACGTGCCACATCATCGACTGCACTGTCCGGCACCAGATTGCTATAACATATTATGTGGTTAGTAAATAGTCTTGCACAAGCCGGAACAGCTCATAGGGTAGGAGTCTATCTCCTGTTTCTGTAGTGAGACAGCTTGATGTACAGGACACCCCCTGGACAGGACACTAGTCTACCTCCTGTTTCTGTAGTGAGACAGCTTGATGTACAGGACACCTCCTGGACAGGACACTAGTCTACCTCCTGTTTCTGTAGTGAGACAGCTTGATGTACAGGACACCCCCTGGACAGGACACTAGTTATCTCCTGTTTCTGTAGTGAGACAGCTTGATGTACAGGACACCCCCTGGACAGGACACTAGTCTATCTCCTGTTTCTGTAGTGAGACAGCTTGATGTACAGGACACCTCCTGGACAGGACACTAGTTATCTCCTGTTTCTGTAGTGAGACAGCTTGATGTACAGGACACCCCCTGGACAGGACACTAGTCTAGCCCCTGTAGCTCAGTCTGTAGAGCAAGGTGCTTGAAATGCCAAGGTTGTGTGTTCAATTCCCATTGGGGAACCAGTATGAAAATATATGCACCTACTACTGTAAATCGCTCTGGATAAGAGTGTCTGCTGAAAGACTCAAATGTAATGTTACTGTAGTGTGAGGCAGCTTGATGGACAGGACTCTAGTCTATTGCAGTGGTTCGCTATTGATGATATTCACATACAAAAGTAACATTTGTTATGAATAAATCAAAAGCACAATCATGAATATCAATACGGTAAGAAAATACTTTTCTTCATATGTTGTAGTAAAATCTGTGTTTATAAACTGAACAAAAATAGAAATGCAACAATTTTAAGGATTTTACTGAGTTACAGTTAATTTGAGGAAATCACTCAATTGAAATGAATCCATTAGGTCGTAATCTATGGAAATCACATGACTGGGCCGGGGCGCGGGAGAGCCCGGCCCAGCCAATAAGAATTTTTGTTCCCACAAAAGGGCTTTATTACAGACAGAAATACTCCTCAGTTTCATCGGCTGTCCGGGTGGCTGGTGTCAGACGATCCCACAGGTGAAGAAGCAAGATGTGGAGGTCCTGAGCTGGCGTGGTTACACGTGGCCTGCGATTGTTACGCCAGTTGGACATACTACCAAATTCTCTAAAACGACGTTGGAGAGGCTTATGGTAGAGAAATGAACATTCAGTGCTCTGGCAACAGCTCTGGTGGACATTCCTGCAGTCAGCATGCCAATTGCACGCTCCCTCTGAACTTGAGACAACTGTGGCATTGTGCTGTGTGTCAAAACTGCACATTTTAAAGTGGCATTTCATTGTGCCCAGCACAAGGTGCACCTGTGTAATGATCATGCTGTTTAATCAGCTTCTTGATATGCCACACCTGTCAGGTGGATGGATTATCATGGCAAAGGAGAAATGCTCACTAACAGGGATGTAAACAGATTTGTGAAATGGAACATTTCTAAGGTTCTTTTATTTCAGCTCATGAAACATGGAACCAGCACTTGTGTTTATATTTTTGTTCAGTTCCACTGAAGAAGGAAAAACAAACAGGACTATCACACATCTAAGAAACATTAACCAAAAACAGAGCAAATGAATCGATCAATGAATCAATCAATGAATCAGTAAAATAGATCAGTAAAAAAAGAGCAAAAGATGAAAGATACACTTACCTTCCTCGACTAACTCCCTCACTTACCTTCCTCGACTAACTCCCTCACTTACCTTCCTCGACTAACTCCCTCACTTACCTTCCTCGACTAACTCCCTCACTTACCTTCCTCGACTAACTCCCTCACTTACCTTCCTCGACTAACTCCCTCACTTACCTTCCTCGACTAACTCCCTCACTCACCTTCCTCGACTAACTCCCACAGAACAACTCGGCAGAACTGTTTGCCACAAACAGCTGCCGTTGAACAGGGAGGCTGTGCTAATAACACTAAGTTAATTGCCTAGCACAGGTGTAGCCCCTCCCCCCCTATTAAGATGTAATCTGCAGAGAACAAAAGAAGTGGATGGACCTGCACCCACTTTGAATGGGTAGCAATCACTAACACTTCTTAAGAAAATTAACAGTTCACACAGACTAGGTAGCTTACTAACTAACTGGGACAGACAGACGAAACCAACACAGCTTACAGGTACAAACAAATTATCCTTAGCCTGCTTGGAGAATGAAGCAGGGTCCTTCCAAGACTACAAGTTGACACCTAAAGTTTAGTATACATATAGACTGAACATTAGGCACCCCCTGTATGAGGCAGTATACATACTGTATAGACTAAACCCTTCTGCCCTCTGAACAGCCTCAATTCGTTGGGGAATGGACTTTACAAGGTGTACAAGTGTTCCAGAGGGATAGATAGATAGGTACTTTATTGATCCCCGTGGGGAAATTACTTTGTCAAGCAGCTGCGAACAACACAGGGCAGGTGCAAAATGCCAGAACGAAATACACAAAAGACAGATACATGATACACAGTGCGGCAGTATGAAAAAGTATAAAAATACAATAGGTCTGGAGTGCAAAAAGCTATAGAAACGCATTGCATTGTATGAGTGAATGATTAAATATGTACACTATACATTGTTATAGTGTTAGGTGAAAAATATGATTATTGCACGTTGATATAAATAAGGAGTATTTGCATGGTTAACTATACAGGTCAATGGCAGAGAAGATACTTAAATAGCTAAATGTGCGTATGATATGAGTGAAGGTAATAATAGTTTACCTAATATACAGTCTGGTAAAATGTACAGGTAAGTGAATATTTGCATGGTTAAATTAACTGTACAGGTAAATGACAGGAAGAGATACTTAAATAGCTAAATGTCCGTATGATATAATTTAGGGTAATAATAATAATTCCCTTAAAATACAGTCCTTAGTGAGCAGGGTTTAATTACAGATAAATGCACGTATTGCATATTCGATATACTAAAAGCAATGAAAAAAGATACAACTGACAGGACACTAATATGCATTCCTGAGTGAATGACTACGTAAGTTCAGTCCATGAATTACTTACAATATTGCATCTGATATGATATAACAACTGTACATGAATATGTATATACAGACCTGAATGAATCAGTAAGTCCTGAGTGAATGAGTGATTACGGACCAGTTACTCACGGATGGATGCATAATTGTTCAACTAGGTCCTAACACCTGCCTCTTGAGGATCGACCACAAGTTCTCAATGGGATTAAGGTCTGGGGAGTTTCCTGGCCATGGACCCAAAATGTTGATGTTTTGTTCCCCGAGCCACTTAGTTATCACTTTTGCCTTATGGCAAGGTGCTCCATCATGCTGGAAAAGGCATTGGTCGTCACCAAACTGTTCTTGGGTGGTTGGGAGAAGTTGCTCTCTGAGGATGTGTTGGTGCCATTCTTTATTCATGGCTGTGTTCTTAGGCAAAATTGTGAGTGAGCCCACTCCCTTGGCTGAGAAGCAACCCCACACATGAATGGTCTCAAGGTTTTTTCCGGATGGCCCAAACAATCGGAAAGGGGATTCATCAGAGAAAATTATCCCTGTACCTTTTGCAGAATATCAGTCTGTCCCTTATGTTTTTCCTGGAGAGAAGTGGCTTCTTTCCTGCCCTTTTTCCTGGAGAGAAGTGGCTTCTTTGTCGCCTGTCAACTAACTTACACCAGGCCATCCTCCAAAAGTCTTCGCCTCACTATGCGTGCAGATGCACTCACACCTGCCTGCTGCCATTCCTGAGCAAGCTCTGCACTGGTGGTGCCCCGATCCCGCAGCTGAATCAACTTTAGGAGACGGTCCTGGCACTTGCTGGACTTTCTTGGGCGCCCTGATGCCTTCTTCACAACAATTGAACCTCTCTCCTTGAAGTTCTTGATGATCCGATAAATGGTTGATTTAGGTGCAATCTTACCAGCAGCAATATCCTTGCCAGTGAAGCTCTTTATGTGCAAAGCAATGATGACGGCACGTGTTTCCTTGCAGGTAACCATGGTTGACAGAGGAAGAACAATGATTTCAAGCACCAACCTCCTTTTAAAGCTTCCAGTCTGTTATTCTGACTCAATCAGCATGACAGAGTGATCTCCAGCCTTGTCCTCGTCAACACTCTGACCTGTGTTAACGAGACAATCACTGATCCTGAATGAATGAGTGCTGAATGAATTAGTCCTGAGTGAATGAGTGATTACAGACCAGAGAGTTACTCACCAATGGATGGATGCCTAATTGTACCTCACCCCGGTGAGGCATTAAATAGTCTAATAGCCGCCGGCAGGAAGGACCCATGTTGACTCGATTGCTTCCAAAAGTTGTGTCAAGTTGGCTGGATGTTCTTTGGGTGGTGGACCATTCTTGATTCACTCGGGGAACTGTTGAGTGTGAAAAACCCAGCAGTGTTGCTGTTCTTCACACAAACCTGTGCGCCTGGCACCTACTACCATACCTTGTTCAAAATAATTTAAATCGTCGTAAATCACCCTCTGAATGGCACACATACATAATCCATGTCTCAATGCTTAACAATCTTTCTTTAACCTTCTCCTCCCCTTCATCTACACTCTAACCTGTCTCCTCCCCTTCATCTACACTGATTTAAGTGGATTTAACAAGTGACATCAATAAGGAATCATAGCTTTCACCTGGATTCACCTGGATTCACCTGGATTCACCTGGATTCACCTGGATTCACCTGGATTCACCTGGATTCACCTGGTCAGTCTGTCATGGAAATGTTTTGTCCACTCAGTCTATAAATTAATAAATAGAGTATTAATTTGTATAAGAGAAAGCAGGTTATCACGGACCAATTAAAGACTCAGATTAAGTAAATACAGGTGTAGGTTTAATCCTGATTTATAAACCAAGAACCAAACATTTACTTTTGTGGACATGCTCCTTTAACCATGGGTTACACACACCTGTGGTCTGTGATTCAATATTATTAGATGAAGATCAACCATAGTCTAGGATTAATTTAGGCCATGTCTATGAAGTCAAATGATCAATCCAAAATAGTCCTGGGGTTGATAGATAGACAATCTGTCCCTTTCTCTTCCTAAATGTACCAGTGTATAAGGATGTGTAATACAGTCCATTTGAGACAGAGCCGTGTCGTTCATTGAGGTGTCAGCGTTGTTAGTACTGTTATTTCCAGAGACATTGTTAAGAAAATCAACTGAAAGATTAACAGCACGATCAAACAGTAATTATAAACTGGATGGTTCGAGCCCTGAATACTGATTGGCTGAAAGCTGTGGTATATCAGACCGTATACCATGGGTATGACAAAACATTTATTTTTACTGCTCAAATTACGTTGGTAACCAGTTTAAGTATGATAGCAATAAGGCTCCTTGTGGGTTTGTGATATATGGCCAATATACCACGGCTAAGGGCTCTGTCCAGGCCCTCCGCGATTGGCCATATACCACACCCCCTCGTGCCTTATTGGTTAAATACACCCTGTGGACAAATAGGGCCTATTAGATGATGAGGATGTTCTCTTCACTCAGATGAAGAGAGCTCGCTGGGCTCGTACGATCTGACTGTCAGTAGAAGACATTCAGATAAATAGAGGTTGCTATGCTGATGGATAAAGTACTTCAGATAAATAGAGGTTGCTATGCTGATGGATAAAGTACTTCAGATAAATAGAGGTTGCTATGCTGATGGATAAAGTACTTCGGATAAATAGAGGTTGCTATGCTGATGGATAAAGTACTTCAGATAAATAGAGGTTGCTATGCTGATGGATAAAGTACTTCAGATAAATAGAGGTTGCTATGCTGATGGATAAAGTACTTCAGATAAATAGAGGTTGCTATGCTGATGGATAAAGTACTTTGGATAAATAGAGGTTGCTATGCTGATGGATAAAGTACTTCAGATAAATAGAGGTTGCTATGCTGATGGATAAAGTACTTCGGATAAATAGAGGTTGCTATGCTGATGGATAAAGTACTTTGGATAAATAGAGGTTGCTATGCTGATGGATAAAGTACTTCAGATAAATAGAGGTTGCTATGCTGATGGATAAAATACTTCAGATAAATAGAGGTTGCTATGCTGATGGATAAAGTACTTCAGATAAATAGAGGTTGCTATGCTGATGGATAAAGTACTTCAGATAAATAGAGGTTGCTATGCTGATGGATAAAGTACTTCAGATAAATAGAGGTTGCTATGCTGATGGATAAAGTACTTCAGATAAATAGAGGTTGCTATGCTGATGGATAAAGTACTTCAGATAAATAGAGGTTGCTATGCTGATGGATAAAGTACTTCAGATAAATAGAGGTTGCTATGCTGATGGATAGAGTACTTTGGACAAGTAAAGCGTATTCCAACATCAGATCATTAGCAAAGATAAGCTTTGGAAGTTCAGTGAAGAAGAACACCTGCAAACATGACACTGCAGAGACCAGTTAAACAGTGGTGCAGAAAACCAGGGATCCCAGGAGTAACTTCACAGGCTGTTTGAGTCCCTCTCTGCCACGCAGAGGTTCACGCTTTCAGATTTCAGCTTTCAGCTTTCAGCGTGGCATTTCTGACAAGCCAGAGGAATATGTTCGCAGTGATATCTTCTCTCAGCTTCAGGGTGCTCAAATGTACACTGGCCTGCTCCTGGACTATAACAACAATAGTGAAATTATCTTGTTTAAATCACTGATTTTTTTGTTTTTGGACGTGTATCTATTAGGGAGGCAGGTTATATGAGCCTTCATATTGATATCGGATGATAATGGCATAAAAAACATCATATCGATATCCATCTTGATAATCTATATCTGCAAAGCTGATGGCTCAAGTGAATAAGTTTAAAGATAAATAAAAACTAGCACATGCCTGGGGTGTAGAAAACACAGTTAAATGAACCATTACCACATGCCTGGGGTGTAGAAAACACAGTTAAATGAACCATTACCACATGCCTGGGGTGTAGAAAACACAGTTAAATGAACCATTACCACATGCCTGGGGTGTAGAAAACACAGTTAAATTAACCATTACCACATGCCTGGGGTGTAGAAAACACAGTTAAATGAACCATTACCACATGCCTGGGGTGTAGAAAACACAGTTAAATGAACCATTACCACATGCCTGGGGTGTAGAAAACACAGTTAAATGAACCATTACCACATGCCTGGGGTGTAGAAAACACAGTTAAATTAACCATTACCACATGCCTGGGGTGTAGAAAACACAGTTAAATGAACCATTACCTGGTTTGCATCTCAGATACAGACGGAAAACACAGGGCCAAGTCAATAAGTAAAACAACAAAAAATGACAAATAAATCCTAATTTGTAGAAGCATTATAGCCAGTTTCACACACCTCATTATAAATAAAGCGAACAATCTATCCATTTAATGTTAATATCTCACAATTACAAAGATGTTAATGTTAATCTCTCACAATTACAAAGATGTTAATGTTAATCTCTCACAATTACAAATATGTTAATGTTAATCTCTCACAATTACAAAGATTTTTTGCTCTTTTAGCTCTAGCCATGGTTTAGTAAAACAGAGTATGTTTGCATCAAGTAACAATTTAATATCCAATCTAAGATCCAAGAGTGACTTCTGTAGTGCTTGGAAATCAGACTACAAATGTGAAAAGGCTTGGTTTACAGATGGTGCAACGAGTACAATACTGTATCATCAGCATAAAAATGTATATTAAAATAACACTATTTAGAAATTAAAATAAGGGACTGGACTTTTATGCGGGGTATATTAACGATGCAATGTCGACATCAAGTGGTAAGATTTTGTAATTGCATGGAGAATGTACGTCTGACAGTGACCCTTAATTAATTAAACAGTATGTTTAAACCACAGTATATAACTTAAACATGATGGCATTGATTGATGTAGAATATAAAGTGTTGAGCTACTGTACATGAGCCCAGTGCTTGCTGGCTTACTTTCATAGAAACAGCATTGTGCTGAGTGAGATAGTGACCTTTAATCTCACTGAGGGAGATATAGATAGATAGATAGATAGATAGATAGATAGATAGATAGATAGATAGATAGATAGATAGATAGATAGATAGATAGATAGATAGATAGATAGATAGATAGATAGATAGATAGATAGATAGATAGATAGATAGATAGATAGATAGATAGATAGATAGATAGATAGATAGATAGATAGATAGATAGATAGATAGATAGATACTTTATTGAGGACTAACTGACTAACTGACCTTTACAGTGTGGGAGAATAATCTCTGCATTTGTGGTTTTGTAGCCAATAAAGGAAATAATTGTCACCCTGTAGCTAGGCCGTCTCTCCATTGGGATTCTCTGCCTCTGACCCTATTACGGGGGCTGAGTCACTGGCTTACAGGTGCTTTCCATGCCATCCCTAGAAGGGGTGCGTCACTTCCTGTCCGGTTTGTCGCCCCCTCAGGCTTGTGAAGTGGAGGGGATCTTTCGTGGACTATACTCAGCCTTGTCTCAGGGTAGTAAGTTGGTGGTTATTGATATCCCTCTATTGGTGTAGGGGCTGTGCTTGGCAGAGTGGGTGAGTTTATATCCTGCCTGGTTTGGCCCTGTCCAGGGGTGTTGTCAGGGTATTAGATAGATAGATAGATAGATAGATAGATAGATAGATAGATAGATAGATAGATAGATAGATAGATAGATAGATAGATAGATAGATAGATAGATAGATAGATAGATAGATAGATAGATAGATAGATAGATAGATAGATAGATAGATAGATAGATAGATAGATAGGTACTTTTTTGATATTGTCGGATGGGGCCACAGTGTCTCCTGACCCCCCTGTCTCAGCCTCCAGTATCTATGCTGCAATAGTCTATGTGCCGGGGGGCTAGGGTCAGTTTGTTAAATCTGATGTTATTATCCAGTGTCTTGTGTGAATTTAAGTATGCTCCCTCTAATTCACTCTCTCTCCCACTCTACCTCCTCTCCTGGAGGACCTGAGCCTACCCGGAGGACCATGCTTCAGGACCACCTGCCCTGATGACTCCTAGCTGTCCCCAGTCCACCTGGTCGTGCTGCTGCACCGGTTTCAACTCCTCTGCCTGCGGTTATGGAACCCTGACCTGTTCATTGGACGTGCCACCTTGTCCCAGACCTGCTGTTTTCATCTCTCTCTCTCTACCTCACCTGCGCTCTATTGCACTGAAAAGCCAAGTGACATTCACTCCTGATGTATTTACCTGTTGCAACCTCCACAACTACTTTTATTATTATTTGACCCTGCTGGTCATCTATGAACATTTGAACATCTTGGAGAAAGAACTGGCCTTAATGGCCATAAATTGTTATAATCTCCACCCGGCACAGCCAGAAGAGGACTGGCCACCCCTCAGAGCCTGGTTCCTCTCTAGGTTTCTTCCTAGGTTTTGCCTTTCTAGGGAGTTGTTCCTAGCCACCGTGCTTCTACATCTGCATTGCTTGCTGTTTGGGGTTTTAGGCTGGGTTTCTGTATAGCACTTTGTGACATCGGCTGATGTAAAAAGTGCTTTATAAATACATTTGATTGGATTTGATTTGATATAGGCCTAATTCATTCCATACTTAGATGTGTGTGTATTGGGTATGTGTTGTGTAACTGTTAGATATTACTGTTAGATATTACTTGTTAGATATTACTGCACTGTTGGAGCTAGAAGCACAAGCATTTCACTACACCCACATTAACATCTGCTAAACACATGTATGTGACCAATAACATTGATTTGATTTGATCAGGCAGATAGATCCAAGGTGGTTTATGTACTGTAAGACAATATATGAATAGTTATAGACATCATAAGGAAGTGGATGTCCCAGTCAGATAGGCCTACCCTTTCCTGCCAATCACTGGTCTGGCCAGTCAGGGGATGAGTCCCAAATGGCCCCCTTGTCCTTACTTACTGTACTAATTTTGACCAGGGCCCTGGGATGTATTCATTCCACAAAGAACGTAGCAAAGAGTTGCAAAACGTTTTGCAACAGAAAAGTTTACTTTAAATGGAAATTATTTTGGAAATATTCTGGTAGATACCTCTCCGTTTCATTTCAGTTTGTTTCTGTTTGGTTCTGTTTGGTTCCTAGTGAGTACACCCCTGGCCTGAAAGACTCTATGTTGTTGGTTCTGTTTGGTTCCTAGTGAGTACACCCCTGGCCTGAACACGTCTATGTTGTTGGTTCTGTTTGGTTCCTAGTGAGTACACCCCTGGCCTGAACACCTCTATGTTGTTGGTTCTGTTTGGTTCCTAGTGAGTACACCCCTGGCCTGAACACCTCTATGTTGTTGGTTCTGTTTGGTTCCTAGTGAGTACACCCCTGGCCTGAACACCTCTATGTTGTTGGTTCTGTTTGGTTCCTAGTGAGTACACCCCTGGCCTGAACACCTCTATGTTGTTGGTTCTGTTTGGTTCCTAGTGAGTACACCCCTGGCCTGAACACGTCTATGTTGTTGGTTCTGTTTGGTTCCTAGTGAGTACACCCCTGGCCTGAACACCTCTATGTTGTTGGTTCTGTTTGGTTCCTAGTGAGTACACCCCTGGCCTGAACACCTCTATGTTGTTGGTTCTGTTTGGTTCCTAGTGAGTACACCCCTGGCCTGAACACCTCTATGTTGTTGATTCTGTTTGGTTCCTAGTGAGTACACCCCTGGCCTGAACACCTCTATGTTGTTGGTTCTGTTTGGTTCCTAGTGAGTACACCCCTGGCCTGAACACGTCTATGTTGTTGGTTCTGTTTGGTTCCTAGTGAGTACACCCCTGGCCTGAACACCTCTATGTTGTTGGTTCTGTTTGGTTCTTAGTGAGTACACCCCTGGCCTGAACACCTCTATGTTGTTGGTTCTGTTTGGTTCCTAGTGAGTACACCCCTGGCCTGAACACGTCTATGTTGTTGGTTCTGTTTGGTTCCTAGTGAGTACACCCCTGGCCTGAACACCTCTATGTTGTTGGTTCTGTTTGGTTCCTAGTGAGTACACCCCTGGCCTGAACACGTCTATGTTGTTGGTTCTGTTTGGTTCCTAGTGAGTACACCCCTGGCCTGAACACCTCTATGTTGTTGGTTCTGTTTGGTTCCTAGTGAGTACACCCCTGGCCTGAACACGTCTATGTTGTTGGTTCTGTTTGGTTCCTAGTGAGTACACCCCTGGCCTGAACACCTCTATGTTGTTGGTTCTGTTTGGTTCCTAGTGAGTACACCCCTGGCCTGAACACCTCTATGTTGTTGGTTCTGTTTGGTTCCTAGTGAGTACACCCCTGGCCTGAACACCTCTATGTTGTTGGTTCTGTTTGGTTCCTAGTGAGTACACCCCTGGCCTGAACACCTCTATGTTGTTGGTTCTGTTTGGTTCCTAGTGAGTACACCCCTGGCCTGAACACCTCTATGTTGTTGGTTCTGTTTGGTTCCTAGTGAGTACACCCCTGGCCTGAACACCTCTATGTTGTTGGTTCTGTTTGGTTCCTAGTGAGTACACCCCTGGCCTGAACACGTCTATGTTGTTGGTTCTGTTTGGTTCCTAGTGAGTACACCCCTGGCCTGAACACCTCTATGTTGTTGGTTCTGTTTGGTTCCTAGTGAGTACACCCCTGGCCTGAACACGTCTATGTTGTTGGTTCTGTTTGGTTCCTAGTGAGTACACCCCTGGCCTGAACACCTCTATGTTGTTGGTTCTGTTTGGTTCCTAGTGAGTACACCCCTGGCCTGAACACCTCTATGTTGTTGGTTCTGTTTGGTTCCTAGTGAGTACACCCCTGGCCTGAACACCTCGCTTGTGTGTGTGTGTGTGTGTGTGTGTGTGTGTGTGTGTGTGTGTGTGTGTGTGTGTGTGTGTGTTATTGTAATGAGGATGTGTGTGTGTGTGTGTGTGTGTGTGTGTGTGTGTGTGTGTGTGTGTTATTGTAATGAGGATGTGTGTGTGTGTGTGTGTGTTATTGTAATGAGGATGTGTGTGTGTGTGTGTGTGTGTGTGTGTGTGTGTGTGTGTGTGTGTGTGTGTGTGTTATTGTAATGAGGATGTGTGTGTGTGTGTGTGTGTGTGTGTGTGCGTGTGTGTGTGTGTGTGTGTGTGTGTTATTGTAATGAGGATGTGTGTGTGTGTGTGTGTGTGTGTGTGTGTGTGTGTGTTATTGTAATGAGGATGTGTGTGTGTGTGTGTGTGTGTGTGTCTGTGTGTGTGTGTGTGTGTGTGTGTGTGTGTGTGTGTGTGTGTGTGTTATTGTAATGAGGATGTGTGTGTGTGTGTGTGTGTGTGTGTGTGTGTGTGTGTGTGTGTGTGTGTGTGTGTGTGTGTGTTATTGTAATGAGGATGTGTGTGTGTGTGTGTGTGTGTGTTATTGTAATGAGGATGTGTGTGTGTGTGTGTGTGTGTGTGTGTGTGTGTGTGTGTGTGTGTGTGTGTGTGTGTGTGTGTGTGTGTGTGTGTGTGTGTGTGTGTTATTGTAATGAGGATGTGTGTGTGTGTGTGTGTGTGTGTGTGTGTGTGTGTGTGTGTTATTGTAATGAGGATGTGTGTGTGTGTGTGTGTGTGTGTGTGTGTGTGTGTGTGTGTGTGTGTGTGTGTGTGTGTGTGTGTGTGTGTGTGTGTGTGTGTGTGTGTGTGTGTGTTATTG
The DNA here is from genome assembly GCA_023634145.1 of Thymallus thymallus. Taxonomy (NCBI): domain Eukaryota; kingdom Metazoa; phylum Chordata; class Actinopteri; order Salmoniformes; family Salmonidae; genus Thymallus; species Thymallus thymallus. The sequence continues at coordinate 33,788,616 of CM042387.1, read as the reverse complement.
TAATGAGGATGTGTGTGTGTGTGTGTGTGTGTGTGTGTGTGTGTGTCTGTGTGTGTGTGTGTGTTATTGTAATGAGGATGTGTGTATACAGTATATTATAGGAGAAGAGAAGAGGTTGATTCATCCCTCCATCCTCTCATCACTCCATCCTCCCATCACTCCATCCTCTCATCACTCCATACTCTCATCACTCCATCCTCTCATCACTCCATCCTCTCATCACTCCATACTCTCATCACTCCATCCTCTCATCACTCCATCCTCTCATCACTCCATCCTCTCATCACTCCATCCTCTCATCACTCCATCCTCTCATCACTCCATCGTCTCATCACTCCATCCTCTCATCACTCCATCCTCTCATCACTCCATCCTCCCATCACTCCATACTCTCATCACTCCATCCTCCCATCACTCCATCCTCTCATCACTCCATCCTCTCATCACTCCATCGTCTCATCATTCCATCCTCTCATCACTCCATCCTCTCATCACTCCATTCTCTCATCACTCCATCCTCTCATCACTCCATCCTCTCATCACTCCATCCTCTCATCACTCCATCGTCTCATCACTCCATCGTCTCATCACTCCATCCTCTCATCACTCCATCCTCTCATCACTCCATCCTCTCATCACTCCATCCTCTCGTCCTCTCTTGCTTCTGTATTGTGAGTGTAGGTCTTATGGGTAATAAACCTTCTGTATTGTGAGTGTAGGTCTTATGGGTAATAAACCTTCTGTATTGTGAGTGTAGGTCTTATGGGTAATAATCCTTCTGTATTGTGAGTGTAGGTCTTATGGGTAATAAACCTTCTGTATTGTGAGTGTAGGTCTTATGGGTAATAAACCTTCTGTATTGTGAGTGTAGGTCTTATGGGTAATAAACCTTCTGTATTGTGAGTGTAGGTCTTATGGGTAATACACCTTCTGTATTGTGAGTGTAGGTCTTATGGGTAATAAACCTTCTGTATTGTGAGTGTAGGTCTTATGGGTAATAAACCATTCTAGAGGGTCTCAGCTGAGACCAGGAGAGCCATAGAGGTTATGGTAATTGGTATGCAGTGGTTTACTGCAGCAACCACTCACATCCTTATAGCAGGCATCAGAGAGTAGTAGTGAGGCTTAACACAGCCAGCCAACCATCCACAGTCTGAATGTGTCTGTCTGTCCTTGGAGTGCAGGACGGTTCAAACGGAAGCCTACACTTTGTTGTATGATTGTTGTTTTAAAGTTGTTTTTGCCCTGACTGCTCTACACATTTCCAATTGGGACAATATAAAGATTGATTGATTGATTGATAAGACAATGTTTCAAAGAAACCTTTAGGGTAACCTGTATTGAATTGGTATAGGCAACTATAAAACTATATTTTTAATTGAAGTATTATTGTTATTATTATTTTTATTAGTTTCTGTTTGTGAAATCGTGTGATGGTGTTTTGTGAGTTGTATCAGACAGCATAAAATTAAATCCCACATAGCAATTAATTTTGTAGCCCAGTCTCCCAGTGTGCCTGTGTGTGCGTGCGTGCGTGTGCGTGCGTGTGTGTGTGCGTATGTGTGTGTGTGTGCGTGCGTGCGCGTGCGTGTGTGCGTGCGTATGTGTGTGTGTGTGTGTGCGTTTGTGCGTGTGTGTGTGCGTGTATGTCCCAGTGTGTGTAGACTGTCACCTCTTCTTAGCAGGCAAAATTTGATTTCAAATCACTTTCTGGATGACCAGTTACTGTTTCATTGAAATAAAATGTCTTGTCACCTTTGTTAATTGTTGTAGTAACTGACAACAGTGGTAATAGGCGTTGAAATGTACATTGCTCTCTGCTGCTGCTGTAATTAATATTATTCTTACAACTAGAACTAGACATGGGGAGAAAAAATAAATAAATAAAATGCTTCTGGATGGATTTATACAGCCCAGCTAGCATATTTGGTTCCTTGGACGTTGTGGGAGCGTACGTTTTTCTGGGAACAAAGCCAGCCAACGTTTAGAGAATGAAAGTGGAAATTTAGCCTGTTCTGGGAACATACATTTGTAGGTTTCAGGGAGAACATTTTACTGTGGTTTCCTGGGAGGTTTTACTAACGTGCTGAGAAGGGAAATTAGAGGTTATTTTCTTACTTAACTTTCACTGAATGTTTCAATAAGACTTTTAATAACCTTGCTAACTTATTTTGGGTTAGCGTTTTTGAACTCCAAGCACAGATGGGACACATAGAAATATATTTCCTTAGGCATTAATCATGTAAACACATACAACATTTATTTTGTGACACGGCATCAGTGAGATTCCAACGTATCTGTTCTCTATCCATGGAATTAGTCCACTGCGTCACCAGGATGGAGCTAGCACGGTATGTTTTGGTTTTACTTATACAAAGCTGTTCATTATAGTTTATTCAAACAGAACCCATTTCAAAGGAAACAAGCTCTCATTAAGATCAGGTGTGGCCAATTAGTGGGCGCGGCCAACACACCTGAACACACTTAACAAGATAGAGGATTGAGAGAGTTTTGATGTTGAGAACGGAATGTATATGTTTTTAAATAACATTCTTGTGTTTTTTATGGAATGTTTTCTTAACGTTCTCGGAACAATTTGATACAATGTCTTTAAATAGAACCATGAGGAAACCTGTGGGAAACGCTGAAGTTCTGAAATTCCCACAGAAGAATTTTGTTTCTTAACATTCTCTGAACTATTTGAGAACGTTCCCAATATCAAACCAGTTGGAGAACGTTCCTAGAACATTATTGAAAAGGAATGTAACCATGTTTGAACTTTTAGGAAAGATTATTTTAAAGTACTATTCAATAGTGTCATTTGGGACGCAACCAGAGCACTTCTAAATTCATGTAGATGTCTGCTCTGACTTCTGTACTTGGCAGAGAGGAGAGATTATATCCTCATCTTTCTGAGCGCTCATCTGTAGACGAACTCCTAAAAAGAGCAAACCCACTGGGCACAGATGTCAGTTCAACGTCTAGTTTTGATTTACATTTGGTTGAGTTATCAACTACCGTGATTTTAATGTGAAAAATTTAGCTTAAAAAATACTGAATTCCCTTATGTTGTTGACTTCTTGCAAATCTAATCAGTTTTCCATGTTGATTCAACATCACATAGATTTTTCTGGGTTTAAATAATGTGGAAACAACATTGATTCAACCAGTTTCTGCCCTGTTGGAGGCTTTGTGAATAATGCTTTACTTCCACTCATGATTCATCATTATATAATAACTTTGAAAGTGTGAAATGAAGCCTAAAGTGTATAAGGAGTAGAGTTGAATATGTCATTGCTGTTGGAACAGACTCAGAGCCTTCCCTATATTAGCGGTGATTGAGCTCTAGCCTGGTTAGAAGGGTCCCAATATTATCTGTCCTGTCTTGTCTTGCTATCCTGCTCCAAATAAATACATAAATAAGTATTGGGACGTTAGCTACCGCCGGCACCATAGTGATACAGCTGCCCAGTGGAAAGCAACTTACGCCGGACAGCACCTCCATACAACACCGGTGGTCATTCATGTTAGCTATTTGGCATGTTTGTGTCAGAACGCTCACCACACATCGGCTATAAGGTGGGGAGGTGAGGAGTGAAAATGGGGCCAGGTTGAGAATTTAGCCAAGAAAGCTACTCTCTCCAGGGCAATGTCCCCTTCACTGCCATGGAGCATTGGGATCTCCTTAGAGCATAGGGAAGAGTGCCCCTACTGGCCCTCCGACACCACTTCAACCCTTCAGCCTGTGATACAGCCCAGACTATATCCAATAAGAAACACTGTCAGAGCCTGGATATGCCACCCGAACCCCCAGAGGCCCCATGCAGAGGGTCTACATGAGTAGTCTGTCTCTCTGTCTCTCTACACATTCTCTCCCTCACACCCTAGACACAGTAGACATCTGACTGAAAAGCTCTCCATCTTTGTTTTTCTCTCTCTCTATCGCTCTCTATCTATCTCTCTCTCTCTCTCTCTCTCTCTCTCAAACATGAACCCCCCTCTCTCGCCTCCCCCTCCCTCCCTCCTTCCCCCAGTGCAGACAGCCAGTCCCCATCCACCAGGACCTAGAGTAATTGGGAGGGTAGTCAGAGTCAGTGTCAGACAGGGACATCATGTAAAGGAAGGAAACACCCTCTCTATCCCCACAGTGTTCCAGCTCTACTCCTATCTCCTAGCCCCTACACCCAAGGTCAACTAATGTTCACCCCTCGGCACTCCTGTAGATCAGAGAAGATTGGATAGACACTGTATAAGCTTTATGCTGATGAATTCATCTTGTCTTCTGATTGGCTAGCTGGAAATGTGACCATGTTGCTCCCATCTAGCCAATCCTCTCAGATCTATAGACGTATCTTGGGGTCCATTTCAAATGTATAAAGCTCCCATTGAACAGGTGTCCTATCAGAACTGACAGACAGACAGGAGAACAGACACTGAGCACTGAGCCCACAGTCTGTCTGTACTATGTATGCATTCTTCCTGATAACCTGCAGGGGGCACTGTAGTTCCATGGCTAAATTTACATCACTGCGAACAAGGATAGGGCTGGCTGCAGTGGAAAGGAGTGGTGAGGAAGGTGCTGCTTGGTGCATTTTAAACTGTCTAAATCTATTCTGTATTCTCACTGCTCTCACTTCATGCTGTCTGCCTTGTTCTTGTTCTTCAATGTCTGGGATTGTCTCTGGTCTTGAAACCAGAACTTGAGGCTCTAAAATAGGGATTACAGCAGGAAAAAGAGAGAGAGACCCAGACATGTTTGCTCAGTGCTGTTGAGAGTTTGACTGTTGAGCAAGAGTGGTGGTGAATTATATTTTGTGTGTGTGTGTGTGTGTGTATGTGTATGTGTATGTGTGTGTGTGTGTGTGTGTGTGTGTGTGTGTGTGTGTGTGTGTGTGTGTGTGTGTGTGTGTGTGTGTGTGTGTGTGTGTGTGTGTGTGTGTGTGTGTGTGTGAGAGAAAATGTCTACAGTTTGCAGATTATCTGGTGCTTCTGTCCCCAACCAAGATAATGAGGTAATTGGGTTACTGGCCCTGCGGTGGCAAGGTTAACTGTAATGTGTTCTCAGCTCGTCTATATAATGGCTAACACAACAAATATGTGAACATTGATAAACCACTAAAGACCTTGTTGAGTTTCTTCCAAGTCTGCTGCTGTTGGAAATTAAAACTGAGGAAAATCTAATAGACGTCTGTAAAAGCTGGCCCTCTGGTGGGTGTCGTCGTGGTGACGTGGTGGTAGAAATAAAATAAAATAATTCAACATTCATTGGTTTATAACTTCTTTATAACTCTCATCCATTATCGATCATGACAATAATATAATCTGCCACCTAGCAAACGCCTTATCCAAAGCGACTTACAGTCATGCGGATTTCGTCTTTCTTCACATATGGGTGACCACAGCGGGAATCAAACCCACAACCTTTGGCGTTGCAAGCTCTTCTGCTACTACTTGTTATGTTTGACATCTTACTAGGGTTGGGCGGTGTACAGACTTCCATCGCTCCATACCGGGCTGTACGGTGTTACCGGAGGTAAGGCCGCATTTCTCTATACAACTATTTTTTTCTTTCGCACAAAACACTTTTAGGCAGCAGGGATCTTGATCCAGGAGGGGGTTGAATGTCTCTGCTGTAATCAAGAAGCTTGATATCTAGCCACTTAGCTAGCAAGTTAGCAAACCAAATCCATAGCAGGAGTCCTGAGCTAGAGATAATTTGTTTGGCACATTTTGGATAGTTAACTTATAGTTCTAAACAGTGGTGTAGCAGGAACCCCCTTAGCTTTAGGGCGCCCCAAACAATACCCGGGTATATAGTATATACAGTATACGGCACAAGTCTCAACATCCTACATTAACCAGATACTACACATCACAACAATCTCAGGTTGCTTCATTATGAGCTAATCTACATTATGTTCTATTCTCTGTTTGGTTGGCATCTTACTTCCATCATCCTTGGCTTCATGATCCTACATGTAGTTCAGTTAGTAGAACATGGTCCTCTGTAGTTCAGTTAGTAGAACATGGTCCTCTGTAGTTCAGTTGGTAGAACATGGTCCTCTGTAGTTCAGTTGGTAGAACATGGGCCTCTGTAGTTCAGTTGGTAGAACATGGGCCTCTGTAGTTCAGTTAGTAGAACATGGTCCTCTGTAGTTCAGTTGGTAGAACATGGTCCTCTGTAGTTCAGTTGGTAGAACATGGGCCTCTGTAGTTCAGTTAGTAGAACATGGTCCTCTGTAGTTCAGTTAGTAGAACATGGTCCTCTGTAGTTCAGTTAGTAGAACATGGTCCTCTGTAGTTCAGTTAGTAGAACATGGTCCTCTGTAGTTCAGTTAGTAGAACATGGTCCTCTGTAGTTCAGTTAGTAGAACATGGTCCTCTGTAGTTCCGTTGGTAGAACATGGTCCTCTGTAGTTCAGTTGGTAGAACATGGGCCTCTGTAGTTCAGTTGGTAGAACATGGGCCTCTGTAGTTCAGTTAGTAGAACATGGTCCTCTGTAGTTCAGTTAGTAGAACATGGCACTCTGTAGTTCAGTTAGTAGAACATGGTCCTCTGTAGTTCAGTTGGTAGAACATGGTCCTCTGTAGTTCAGTTGGTAGAACATGGGCCTCTGTAGTTCAGTTAGTAGAACATGGTCCTCTGTAGTTCAGTTAGTAGAACATGGTCCTCTGTAGTTCAGTTAGTAGAACATGGTCCTCTGTAGTTCAGTTAGTAGAGCATGGTCCTCTGTAGTTCAGCTAAGTTTACACATACATTTTATTCAATCGTTCGCATCAACGAGTGTAGCCATTTGCTAAAATAGAAGTCCTGCCTCTCCCATCTCTTCATTTTCAGGTCCTGACTGAGGCCAGGTTTTTGGCTCCCTCTAGTGGAAGTCGTATGGCCACAGTCAGGACCTGACAATAGTATTCAGGTATTTAATGCTTTTCGACCCTAAATGAATATAGTTGGTTCAGAGTTTTTAATATTTCAACCTGATGGCGTCTGGTGTGGGTGGACAAAATCAACATGCGCACAATGTTATTATCACAATACTGTATATACAAGGAATGTAAATTAACCAGTTATCATTTCAGTTCCCTGAAATTGAATATTTTTCACCTCAAAGACTGTCTTCTTCTTAGCAGCTAAGTCAACCTTGGTGTGTGTCTTTGTGTGTCTGTGCAATAAGATTCTATTAAAGTGATTCAATTGTTTTCATAGCCAACTGCACCATCAAAGATGGACAGAAACAGCCGCCAGGCATCCCACCACACTTGAGAGGGGCTCAGGCACTCAGCTATTTCATCATGCTAATAGCTGTAGCCATCCTCCCGTTACAGGCCTGCAGCAGTCTGGCGGAGGGGAGGTTAAACTAATGCAGTTGGTTTAAGGTCACTGCTTTTAAATCAGGTTACACCTGTGCATCCCAAATGACACTCTATTCCCTATATAGTGCACTTCTTTTGAACAGGGCCTGGTCAAGAGTAGTGCACTACATAGGGAATAGGGTGCCATTTCGGAGGCAGACACTGCTCTCCTCTCCGCCCGTTGTATTACGTACATCATGACAAACCATCAGCTGGTCTATAACCACTCTATATTAACAGAACCCTACTTTATACTCTCTCCCCCACATCTCTCCCCCCCCCCGCATCTCTCTCTCTCCCCAACATACCTCTCCCCCCCCCGCATCTCTCTCTCCCCCCAACATACCTCTCCCCCCCCCCGCATCTCTCTCTCCCCAACATACCTCTCCCCCCCCCCCGCATCTCTCTCTCCCCCCCACATCTCTCTCTCTCCCCCCCACATCTCCCCCCCCCCGCATCTCTCTCTCCCCCCGCATCTCTCTCTCTCCCCCCCACATCCCCCCCCCCCCCCGCATCTCTCTCTCCCCCCCACATCTCTCCCCCCCCACATCTCTCTCTCTCCCCCCCACATCTATCTCTCTCTCCCCCACACATCTCTCTCGCTCCCCCCCACATCTATCTCTCTCTCCCCCACACATCTCTCTCTCTCCCCCACATATCTCTCTCTCTCCCACACATCTCTCTCTCCCCCACATCTCTCTCCCTCTCTCCCCCACATCTCTCTCTCCCCCACATCTATTGCTCTCTCTCTCTCTCCCACATCTCTCTACCACATGTCTCTCTCTCCTCCACATCTCTCTCCCCCCCAGAACTCTCTATCTCTCTCACATCTCTCCCACATCTCTCTCCTACATCTCTCTCTCTCTCCCACATCTCTCTACCACATGTCTCTCTCTCCTCCACATCTCTCTCCCCCCCAGAACTCTCTATCTCTCTCACATCTCTCCCACATCTCTCTCCTACATCTCTCTCTCTCTCCCACATCTACTTCCCTCTCTCTCCCCCACATCTATTTTTCTGTCTCCCACATGTATCTCTTTCTCTCCTCCACATCTCTCTCACATCTCTCTCTCTCACATCTCTCTCTCTCTCACACATCTCTCTCTCTCTCACACATCTCTCTCTCTCTCACACATCTCTCTCTCTCTCACACATCTCTCTCTCTCTCACACATCTCTCTCTCTCTCACACATCTCTCTCTCTCTCTCCCACATCTCTCTCTCTCTCCCACATCTCTGTCTGTCTGTCTGTCTGTCTGTCTGTCTGTCTGTCTGTCTGTCTGTCTGTCTGTCTGTCTGTCTGTCTGTCTGTCTCTCTCTCTCTCTCTCTCTCTCTCTCTCTCTCTCTCTCTCTCTCTCTCTCTCTCTCTCTCTCTCTCTCAGATGTATCTAAAACCCATAATTTGATACACAGACACATTTCTGGGGCTCTGCTGCATCCCAGATTGAATACCCCACATTCTTCCAGGCAGAATTCATTGAATGAATTAGCGAGTGTTTATTTGTTAACAATTAAACCCTGAAAGTGGATTCCCTTGTAAATAATGCCTCTTTAAACTCATTAAAAACAGGTCAATTTGGATAAATTTATTTAATTTAAACAATCCTTCTCCCTCCGTGTGACCAAAGGATCCAATTACCCAACATAGCAGAAGCTATGAGATCATACTATAAGTGAAAGAGGGTGTGTTCTGAAAACCCATATACTGTATGTGCATGGGATGTGTGACCACAAACTAAGTTGTTATCACTGTTGTTATCATTGCAGTATGTAGAGTAGCAGTATTCTAAGTAGTCCTTATGTTACAGCTGATATTGTCTGCAATGATGAGTCCTTGAGTAGACCAACACAGTGAAACAGAGGGTGAGTTCTGAAAACCCATAGACCAACACAGTGAAACAGATGGTGTGTTCTGAAAACCCATAGACCAACACAGTGAAACAGAGGGTGTGTTCTGAAAACCCATAGACCAACACAGTGAAACAGAGGGTGTGTTCTGAAAACCCATAGACCAACACAGTGAAACAGATGGTGTGTTCTGAAAACCCATAGACCAACACAGTGAAACAGAGGGTGTGTTCTGAAAACCCATAGACCAACACAGTGAAACAGATGGTGTGTTCTGAAAACCCATAGACCAACACAGTGAAACAGAGGGTCAGGAAACATCCTAGCGGAAAACCTGGTTCAGTCTGCTTTCCACCAGACACTGGGAGATGAATTCACCTTTCAGCAGGACAATAACCTAAAACACAAGGCCAAATATACACTGGAGTTACTTACTGAGAAGACATTGAATGTTCCTGAGTGGCCAAGTTACAGGTTTGACTTAAATCAGCTTGAAAATCTTTAAAATATATTTTAAACAACCAACTTGACAAAGCTTCGAAGATGGAATATTGGTAAAATCTTAACATGTGATTTGGTAACAATGTGATTTACCATAAGAACGTGGAACTAGAAGAAAGAACCATGTTTGTCATTTAGCTGTTTGTAGCTGGTCGCTGTAATGCTGACAAGCAGCAAGATGTAGATTTAGAGTTATTCTTTCAGACGCTGCCAGGACTGCAGGAGAGAGGAGTAGAGATGATGATGATGATGATGATGATGGAGGGAGGGAGGGAGGGAGGGAGGGAGGGAGGGAGGGAGGGAGAGATCGAGATGGAGGAGTGAGGAGGGAGAAGGGTGGAGGAGAAAGGAAATGTAGTGACAGGCAGAGAACTGAGAGGAGAGGAGAGGAGAGGAGAGGAGAGGAGAGGAGAGGAGAGGAGAGGAGAGGAGAGGAGAGGAGAGGAGAGGAGAGGAGAGGAGAGGAGAGGAGAGGAGAGGAGAGTGGATTGTGATGAGGGGAGTACTGTGTAGCGACAGACAGGAAGTACTTTAACGGATTACATTTAGAAAGTAACCTACCCAACCCTGTAAACAGCACGGTTGTAGGCTCCTTGGCTGTTATGCTTTTGATGTGCTAGGCTGTAGTGTTATGCTGAGTGTTTAGGCTGTAGATGCAGTGGCTACCCCTCATTCAGGGCAGGTGGAGCAGAGCCCCACCTGTTTAGCAAAAATATATAATGTAGCCTACCCTGAATACAACACACAGCTTGACTCCCAGCCTACCCTGAATACAACACACAGCTTGACTCCCAGCCTACCCTGAATACAACACACAGCTTGACTCCCAGCCTACCCTGAATACAACACACAGCTTGACTCCCAGCCTACCCTGAATACAACACACAGCTTGACTCCCAGCCTACCCTGAATACAACACACAGCTTGACTCCCAGCCTACCCTGAATACAACACACAGCTTGACTCCCAGCCTACCCTGAATACAACACACAGCTTGACTCCCAGCCTACCCTGAATACAACACACAGCTTGACTCCCAGCCTACCCTGAATACAACACACAGCTTGACTCCCAGCCTACCCTGAATACAACACACAGCTTGACTCCCAGCCTACCCTGAATACAACACACAGCTTGACTCCCAGCCTACCCTGAATACAACACACAGCTTGACTCCCAGCCTACCCTGAATACAACACACAGCTTGACTCCCAGCCTACCCTGAATACAACACAGACTGGCTTAGACACCATTTGGTGTTACAGTGATACGTTTCAGAGGGGAAGGAGAATGTATTTGTGGATAAGCTGAAATAAGGGGAAACATTTACTATGTTGCCTATGTTAAGATTTTAAAATCTGTTCAACAGTTTTTTATTGTTTTGTTTACACTTCTATGACACTATGTGCGTCATGTACTATAAGATAAAGACGTGTTAAACTCAAACACAACACCCATAAATATGTACAGGCTTCAAGTACACAGCTCTTCTGTTAATGTCTGTTCTGACTGGGGAGAGAACAGTGATGTGTAACTGTGGGTGGGATGACATCGGTAAGAGGTGATAATAACATGTTCTCTAACGTGTTACACATAATTTGAATAATATACAGAAATACAGAAAACCACTCAGTTAGACAATCATTTTCACCTCATTTAACTTCTGCTGGGCTGCACCTGTTTTCAGTGTAAAATAACAGAGGATAGAGAAGAGAAGGAGGAGAAAGGGATGTAACATTGATGGTTTGGTCTGTAATGAATTGTGTTGATTAGAAAACACCTTTACAACAACACACTGTTGTCTCGTTTGTGTTTTACATCTCAAGCTCTCAGAGAGGAAGGACAGAGATAAAGAGTTCATCAGGGTTTAATTGAATGTTCTGCTCCTTTAATAGGAAGTGTTCAGAGTGAAAGCTGATTGGCAGCAGAACATGTTAACACCAGTTACACAGTGCTGCTTCACTTTGTGACAGATAGATAGATAGATAAGACAGGTAAGTGAATATTTTGCATGGTTAAATTAACTGTACAGGTAAATGACAGGAAGAGATACTTAAATAGCTAAATGTGTGTATGATATAATTTGGGGTAATAATAGTAATTCCCTTAAAATACAGTCCTTAGTGCGCAGGGTTTAATTACAGATAAATGCATTAATTAAACATTCGATATACTAAAAGCAATGAAAAAATATACTACTGACAGGATACTAGTATACAGTCCTGAGTGAATGACTACGTATGTTCAGTCCAAGAATTACTTACAATATTGCACGTAATATGATATAAAAACTCTACATGAATATGTATATACAGTCCTCTGCATCATAACCATGGCATGCAGAGGGTTGGTGACGTTGTCCATGCAGCAGTTTGGCCAGGGTCCGTCTCTCCGCCACCTCCTCTAGAGTGTCAAGGCTAATCCCCAGGATAGAGCTAGCCTTCCTGATCAGCTTATTTACCCGAGAAGCATCACCGGCCTTTATGTTGGCACCCCAGCACACCACTGCAAAAAAGATGGCACTGGCCACCACAGACTGGTAGAAGGTATGCAGTAGTTTACTGCACACGTTGAAGGACCTGAGCCTCCTCAGAAAGTAGAGTCGGCTCTGGCCCTTTTTGTACAGGGCCCCGGTGTTACCAGCCCATTCCAGCCTGTTGTCCATATGGACTCCCAGGAACTTGTATGACCCACTTTCATCCTCTTCATCTTCTCACCCAGTAGCAGGGGCTGAATGGTGTTAAAGGCACTGGAGAAGTCAACAACATAACCCTCACAGTGCAACCTGCTTTGTCCAGGTGAGAGTAGGCCCCCTGCAGAAGGTAGATGATTGCATCATCCACCCCAATGTTGCGCTGGTATGCAAACTGCAGGGGGTCCAGTACCATCAACTGAGTCCTTTAGGGATGAGAAGTAAAGACATGATAATGTCTCTCCTGTTAACCACCAGTCATCTCTAAATGTGTGGTGTACAGCTGAAGTAATCACATGATAATGTCTCTCAGACCCCTGTTAACCACCAGTCACCTCTAACTGTGTGATAATGTCTCTCAGACTCCTGTTAACCACCAGTCACCTCTAACTGTGTGATAATGTCTCTCAGACTCCTGTTAACCACCAGTCACCTCTAACTGTGTGATAATGTCTCTCAGACTCCTGTTAACCACCAGTCACCTCTAACTGTGTGATAATGTCTCTCAGACTCCTGTTAACCACCAGTCACCTCTAACTGTGTGATAATGTCTCTCAGACTCCTGTTAACCAGCAGTCACCTCTAACTGTGTGATAATGTCTCTCAGACTCCTGTTAACCATCAGTCACCTCTAACTGTGTGGTGTACAGCTGAGCACTGTGTGTGTATGTGTGTGTGTGTGTGTGTGTGAGATTTATCTCAGTTCTGCAGTGTGGGAGAGTTTAAACAGACTGAGAAACCAACAGACAGACACACAGAATGGGTCAGAGCCACAGCGACACAGAGGGAGGGTGCTGAGTTTGCTCAGGGACAACTACTCTAAATAAAACAACACTTCCCAGAATTCTCAGTGAGCCCACTTGTGTTTTGATTGGCAGGTAGACTGCTGTCTTTGGTTGTATCAGAGAGAAAGAGGCAAAGTGAGAGGTTTCACTCCCGTCAAATTC
>CM042387.1:33767775-33770275 GCA_023634145.1 Thymallus thymallus | reverse complement strand
CACACACACACACAGCACTCTACACACACACACACACACACACAGCACTCCACACACACACACACACACACACACACACACACACACACACACACACACACACACACACACACACACACACACACACACACACACACACACACAGCACTCTACACACACATACATACACATACATTGTGACATTGTTGTATGATGGTATTAAACATGTGGTGTAATAATGTTATATGATGTACTGTTTTATATGTAATGTAATGGTGGTATTATACATGTTGTATTGTAGATATGTAGTGGTGTAATAATGTTATATGATGTACTGTTTTATATGTAATGTATTGGTGGTATTATACATGTTGTATTGTAGATATGTAGTGGTGTAATAATGTTATATGATGTACTGTTTTATATGTAATGTAATGGTGGTATTATACATGTTGTATTTTAGATATGTAGTGGTGTAATAATGTTATATGATGTACTGTTTTATATGTAATGTAATGGTGGTATTATACATGTTGTATTGTAGATATGTAGTGGTGTAATAATGTTATATGATGTACTGTTTTATATGTAATGTAATGGTGGTATTATACATGTTGTATTTTAGATATGTAGTGGTGTAATAATGTTATATGATGTACTGTTTTATATGTAATGTAATGGTGGTATTATACATGTTGTATTGTAGATATGTAGTGGTGTAATAATGTTATATGATGTACTGTTTTATATGTAATGTAATGGTGGTATTATACATGTTGTATTGTAGATATGTAGTGGTGTAATAATGTTATATGATGTACTGTTTTATATGTAATGTAATGGTGGTATTATACATGTTGTATTGTAGATATGTAGTGGTGTAATAATGTTATATGATGTACTGTTTTATATGAAATGTAATGGTGGTAATTATACATGTTGTATTGTAGATATGTAGTGGTGTAATAATGTTATATGATGTACTGTTTTATATGTAATGTAATGGTGGTATTATACATGTTGTATTGTAGATATGTAGTGGTGTAATAATGTTATATGATGTACTGTTTTATATGTAATGTAATGGTGGTATTATACATGTTGTATTGTAGATATGTAGTGGTGTAATAATGTTATATGATGTACTGTTTTATATGTAATGTAATGGTGGTATTATACATGTTGTATTGTAGATATGTAGTGGTGTAATAATGTTATATGATGTACTGTTTTATATGTAATGTAATGGTGGTATTATACATGTTGTATTGTAGATATGTAGTGGTGTAATAATGTTATATGATGTACTGTTTTATATGTAATGTAATGGTGGTATTATACATGTTGTATTGTAGATATGTAGTGGTGTAATAATGTTATATGATGTACTGTTTTATATGTAATGTAATGGTGGTATTATACATGTTGTATTGTAGATATGTAGTGGTGTAATAATGTTATATGATGTACTGTTTTATATGTAATGTAATGGTGGTATTATACATGTTGTATTGTAGATATATAGTGGTGTAATAATGTTATATGATGTACTGTTTTATATGTCATGTAATGGTGGTATTATACATGTTGTATTGTAGATATGTAGTGGTGTAATAATGTTATACGATGTACTGTTTTATATGTAATGTAATGATGGTATTATACATGTTGTATTGTAGATATGTAGTGGTGTAATAATGTTATATGATGTACTGTTTTATATGTAATGTAATGATGGTATTATACATGTTGTATTGTAGATATGTAGTGGTGTAATAATGTTATATGATGTACTGTTTTATATGTAATGTAATGGTGGTATTATACATGTTGTATTGTAGATATGTAGTGGTGTAATAATGTTATATGATGTACTGTTTTATATGTAATGTAACGGTGGTTTTATACATGTTGTATTGTAGATATGTAGTGGTGTAATAATGTTATATGATGTACTGTTTTATATGTAATGTAATGGTGGTATTATACATGTTGTATTGTAGATTTGTAGTGGGGTAATAATGTTATATGATGTACTGTGTTTATATGTAAGGGATGGGATGGTGGTATTATACATGTTGTATTGTAGATATATAGTGGTGTAATAATGTTATATGATGTACTGTTTTATATGTAATGTAATGGTGGGATTATACATGTTGTATTGTAGATATGTAGTGGTGTAATAATGTTATATGATGTACTGTTTTATATGTAATGTAATGGTGTATTATACATGTTGTATTGTAGATATGTAGTGGTGTAATAATGTTATATGATGTACTGTTTTATATGTAATGGTGGTATTATACATGTTGTATTGTAGATATGTAGTGGTGTAATAATGTTATATGATGTACTGTTTTATATGTAATGGTGGTATTATACATGTTGTATTGTAGATATGTAGTGGTGTAATAATGTTATATGATGTACTGTTTTATATGTAATGTAATGGTGGTATTATACATGTTGTATTGTAGATATGTAGTGGTGTAATAATGTTATATGATGTACTGTT
>CM042387.1:33660275-33762775 GCA_023634145.1 Thymallus thymallus | reverse complement strand
CCACTATCCTAGCATTGCAAGCGTCATGCGCTGCCAACTGAGCTACAGAGAACAATTCTCCCTCTGTCACAATAGTGGAGACACTGCTCTCAGGGCAGGCCTAGCGGTTTTGACTATCAGAAGTGTCTTTTGATTTCAGGTTAGGAGAACTTACGCAGCAGGTTACGAGAATTAACATGGCAGGTTAGGAAAATTAGGTTAAAATTAGGAAAAGTGTTATGGTTAGGGTTAGCTAAAATGCTAAACGTATCTAGCTACAACCAGGCTAATGGGATTCTGCACATTTCTCACCCAGTGTCAGCAATGTCAGCCTGGTTGTATATGAATGATGGAGGCAATGATTACCATCCGTCCGAGTTTATATTTTGCATGGTTACATTAACTGTACAGGTAAACGACAGGAAGAGATACTTAAATATCTAAATGTGCATATGATATAATTTAGGATAATAACAATAATTCCCTTAAAATGCAGTCCTTAGTAAAGGGTTTAATTACAGATAAATGCATATTAAAATGCGTATTAAACATTCGATAAACTAAAAGCAATGAAAAAAGTTACAACTGACAGTAATATGCTAATATGCATTCCTGAGTGAATGACCATGTTCAAGAATGACTTACGATATTGCACGTGATATTATTTTACAACTGTACATGAATATGTATATACAGTACTGAATGAATAAGTCCTGAGTGAATGAGTGATTACAGACCAGAGTTACTCACGGATCAGCACCTTCCCAGGCAGTGAAATATCTCCCAGCATCCCCCTCTCTCTCCGGGACAAGGAATTTGACCCTGCGGCACAGGTCATCAGTCTGAAAGAAAGAGATACTTATCTTCTACTCCCTCTTCTCTCTCCATCCCTCACTCGACTTCTCCATTCCTCCACCGACCTTCCATCCCCTCCATCCCTCAGTCCCTCTGTCCAGTTGAGCGATGACTTCTGTGAAACTTAATATCTGTGATATCATCTAGATGCTTATTCCCCCCCCCCCCCCCACTCTCTCTCTCTCCCCTTGCTCTCTCTGTCTCTCTCTCCCTATCTCCCTCCCTGGGAGGGTCAAGAGACATTACTGTCAGGGTCTGGGCAGAGGGAGAGAGGGAGGGAGAGAGAGAGAGAGAGAGAGAGAGAGAGAGAGAGAGAGAGAGAGAGAGAGAGAGAGAGAGAGAGAGAGAGAGAGAGAGAGAGAGAGAGAGAGAGAGAGAGAGAGAGAGAGAGGGAGGGAGGGAGGGAGAGAGAGGGAGAGAGAGAGACAGGGAGGGAGAGAGGAAGAGAGTGAGGGAGAGAGAGAGAGAGGGAGGGAGGGAGGGAGGGAGGGAGGGAGGGAGGGAGGGAGGGAGGGAGGGATTCTAATGGAGGTTACAGCTATGACCACAGACCAACTCCACCATCCTCTAACTCTGTGTATCACATTTATATTCTGGGCCTACACCCTATAGTGCAGCTATCAGCCTACACCCTATAGTGCAGCTATCAGCCTACACCCTATAGTGCAGCTATCAGCTTACACCCTATAGTGCAGCTATCAGCCTACACCCTATAGTGCAGCTATCAGCCTACACCCTATAGTGCAGCTATCAGCCTACACCCTATAGTGCAGCTATCAGCCTACACCCTATAGTGCAGCTATCAGCCTACACCCTATAGTGCAGCTATCAGCCTACACCCTATAGTGCAGCTATCAGCTTACACCCTATAGTGCAGCTATCAGCCTACACCCTATAGTGTAGCTATCAGCCTACACCCTATAGTGCAGCTATCAGCCTACACCATATAGTGCAGCTATCAGCCTACACCCTATAGTGCAGCTATCAGCCTACACCCTATAGCGCAGCTATCAGCCTACACCCTATAGTGCAGCTATCAGCCTACACCCTATAGTGCAGCTATCAGCCTACACCCTATAGTGCAGCTATCAGCCTACACCCTATAGTGCAGCTATCAGCCTACACCCTATAGCGCAGCATGCATTCAACACTTAACCTTAAAACCTGTCTAATGAGACTACATTCAATTTTCATGTAATGTGAGTGAATTCCTAGAAATTCAACTGGAGATTTTGCGGAGATCTTGTCAGTGTGATTGCTGTGATCTGGAAGTGGATGAGTTCTCCCCTTACTGCTTAATGCAGGAACTCCTTTATACAAATAGTAAAGAGTACTGGAGAAAGAATAGGCCCTGGGGGAACACCTGTTGCCAACGCAACATAATCATAATTAAACACCATCCACATGGATACATTGGGTTTTATTTGTGTTGTAATCCTTGAACCAGCCAATAGCACAAATACATTCTGGACTTATGAGCCCAGACAGATAAGCCTACTGAGGTGTTTCACTAATGGTAGGCCATAGCAGTGGTTCCCTAACTTAGTAGAATGCAATTTCTAAATTGGGTAGAGCATCATCAGTTCCTCTAGTCAGTCATTGCATACTTTAGAGCGCAATTTTTAACTAGCACACGTCAGCTAACATTTTTTTACTGGTTTTATTTGCCCATAGATTTTGAGTCACCCAAATATTACATGAATACACATTAGACATGGCAAAATGTTTAGAATTGCAAGAAAATTTGCTTTAAACATGCAAAACAAATTCTCAGCCAACTCGCGAGAGGTGAACAGTGCTTCTGCCTGTAGAAATAGACATGGTGCTACTATTGTTCTCCTTGTCAGTCATCAATCAACCATTCAGATGAATCCTCTCCTGGCCAATTACTCAACCATTCAGATGAAGCCTCTCCTGGCCAATTACTCAACCATTCAGATGAATCCTCTCCTGGCCAATTACTCAACCATTCAGATGAATCCTCTCCTGGCCAATTTCTCAACCATTCAGATGAATCCTCTCCTGGCCAATTACTCAACCATTCAGATGAATCCTCTCCTGGCCAATTACTCAACCATTCAGATGAATCCTCTCCTGGCCAATTACTCAACCATTCAGATGAATCCTCTCCTGGCCAATTACTCAACCATTCAGATGAATCCTCTCCTGGCCAATTACTCAACCATTCAGATGAATCCTCTCCTGGCCAATTTCTCAACCATTCAGATGAATCCTCTCCTGGCCAATTACTCAACCATTCAGATGAATCCTCTCCTGGCCAATTACTCAACCATTCAGATGAATCCTCTCCTGGCCAATTACTCAACCATTCAGATGAATCCTCTCCTGGCCAATTTCTCAACCATTCAGATGAATCCTCTCCTGGCCAATTACTCAACCATTCAGATGAATCCTCTCCTGGCCAATTACTCAACCATTCAGATGAATCCTCTCCTGGCCAATTACTCAACCATTCAGATGAATCCTCTCCTGGCCAATTACTCAACCATTCAGATGAATCCTCTCCTGGCCAATTACTCAACCATTCAGATGAATCCTCTCCTGGCCAATTACTCAACCATTCAGATGAATCCTCTCCTGGCCAATTACTCAACCATTCAGATGAATCCTCTCCTGGCCAATTAATCAACTAATCAGAACCAAGCTCCTAAAGTGTTTTAAACAATCAATCAAAAACCCTTCTCTGCTTATCGACCAATCAAAACTACAATTCACACATCAACCAATTAAAACAAGGGTGCTACCTCTCTAATCCAATCATTAAATTAACCAATTAACCACAGTCAATACCATGGAAACTCAATAGGCTACCATGGAAACGGCTGACTCAGTCCTCCATCTTTCTGACTGATTGGCCGTGTGGTCAATAGAACGTCCCATTAAGAGGTATCCATTCAGTGCTATTTAAATTATTCAGTCATGATATTCTATTGCATACATTTGTACTCAATCAAATGACTGGCTGGGTTGTGTCTGTCTGTCTATCAGTATGCAGATAAGCTATAATGACGTAGACCTATGTGTCATGTACTGTACAGAAAATAATATAATACTCATGCCTTTTCTATCCAGCTTGTCTGTTTAGTGCAGACTCTCCGTCCAGTGTGTCTGTTTAGTGCAGACTCTCCGTCCAGTGTGTATGTTTAGTGCAGACTCTCTGTCCAGTATGTCTGTTTAGTGCAGACTCTCCGTCCATAGTGTATGTTTAGTGCAGACTCTCTGTCCATTTTAACATTGCTAGTCAAAGTCTCAGATCTGAGCCACACAGTGTATAAAGATAATGGACACTTTCTTTCTTAGCTAACTCTGCTCCTCCTCTTAATCCACTTCTTCTTCTTCTCCTCTTCCTCTGGGGCTGTGGAATGTGTAATACATGTGGGGGTGTAAAGGCTGAGAGACAGCTGTGTTTCATCCTTTCAGCTCTCATGTTCTCTCCAGCCCTCTCTTGTCCTGGTAAAAGAGGGGGTGGAATGAGTGGATCAAAGACATGATGCAGACCGTGACCCTGCTGCCTGCTGCCTGCTGCCTGCTGCCTGCTGCCTGCTGCCTCCTGCTGCCTGCCTGCGCTGTGTCTGTGAGTGGCAGGGCTTGACATGGGGCCAGGGTGCGTGAGGCTTGACATGGGGCCAGGGTACGTGAGGCTTGACATGGGGCCAGGGTGTGTGAGGCTTGACATGGGGCCAGGGTGCGTGAGGCTTGACATGGGGCCAGGGTGCGTGAGGCTTGACATGGGGCCAGGGTACGTGAGGCTTGACATGGGGCCAGGGTGCGTGAGGCTTGACATGGGGCCAGGGTGCGTGAGGCTTGACATGGGGCCAGGGTGCGTGAGGCTTGACATGGGGCCAGGGTGCGTGAGGCTTGACATGGGGCCAGGGTGCGTGAGGCTTGACATGGGGCCAGGGTGCGTGAGGCTTGACATGGGGCCAGGGTGCGTGAGGCTTGACATGGGGCCAGGGTGCCTGAGGCTTGACATGGGGCCAGGGTACGTGAGGCTTGACATGGGGCCAGGGTGCGTGAGGCTTGACATGGGGCCAGGGTGCGTGAGGCTTGACATGGGGCCAGGGTACGTGAGGCTTGACATGGGGCCAGGGTACGTGAGGCTTGACATGGGGCCAGGGTGCGTGAGGCTTGACATGGGGCCAGGGTGCGTGAGGCTTGACATGGGGCCAGGGTGCGTGAGGCTTGACATGGGGCCAGGGTGCGTGAGGCTTGACATGGGGCCAGGGTGCGTGAGGCTTGACATGGGGCCAGGGTGCGTGAGGCTTGACATGGGGCCAGGGTGCGTGAGGCTTGACATGGGGCCAGGGTGCGTGAGGCTTGACATGGGGCCAGGGTGCGTGAGGCTTGACATGGGGCCAGGGTACGTGAGGCTTGATATTGGGGCCTGGGGTGCGTGAGGCTTGACATGGGGCCGGGTGCGTGAGGCTTGACATGGGGCCAGGGTGCGTGAGGCTTGACATGGGGCCAGGGTACGTGAGGCTTGATATTGGGGCCTGGGGTGCGTGAGGCTTGACATGGGGCCGGGTGCGTGAGGCTTGACATGGGGCCAGGGTGCGTGAGGCTTGACATGGGGCCAGGGTACGTGAGGCTTGATATTGGGGCCTGGGGTGCGTGAGGCTTGACATGGGGCCAGGGTGCGTGAGGCTTGATATTGGGGCCTGGGGTGCGTGAGGCTTGACATGGGGCCAGGGTGCGTGAGGCTTGACATGGGGCCAGGGGTGCGTGAGGCTTGACATGGGGCCAGGGTACGTGAGGCTTGATATTGGGGCCAGGGTGCGTGAGGCTTGACATGGGGCCAGGGTGCGTGAGGCTTGACATGGGGCCAGGGGTGCGTGAGGCTTGACATGGGGCCAGGGTACGTGAGGCTTGATATTGGGGCCTGGGGTGCGTGAGGCTTGACATGGGGCCAGGGTACGTGAGGCTTGATATTGGGGCCTGGGGTGCGTGAGGCTTGAGATTGGGGCACCTCGTTACCTTCATAATGAAATGCCATGGTTCCCCACCTTGTACTGCCGCTCTATGTGTCATGTACCGTGTATCTGTCTTTTGTGTACTTTCGTTGTGGCATTTTGCACCTGCCCTGTGTTTTTGTTGTAGCTGCTTGATAATGAAATTTCCCCCCCCGGGGGATCAATAAAGTACCTATCTATCTACCAGCCTTAGTCATGGGCCGGGGGCTAGGTGGCTGAAAGTGGTGAAGAAAGGGGTTGAATCTCAGTTGATTGGTCACATGCTTTGTAAACAACAGGTGTAGACTAACAGTGAAATGCTTACTTACTTCCCAACAATGCTGAGAGAAAACGAAGACAAAAGAAATATGAAAATGTATCCACTTACTACTGTAAGTTGCTCTGCATAAGGGTGTCTGCTAAATTACTTAAATATTAATGTAATGGGACTGGTGATTGCAGAAGTGTGTAGCATGTACAAATTGTCTGTCCTCAGTTGCTACACTCACTACTGAGTTCCAAACTGCCTCTGGAAGCAGTGTCAGCACAAGAAGATCACCATGCCAAAGGTTGGCTGGAGTGGTGTAAAGCTTGCTGCCATTGGACTCTGGAGCATTGGAAATGCATTCTCTGGAGTGATGAATCACACTTCACCAACTGGCAGACAAATCTGGGTTTGGTGGATGCAAGGAGAATGATACCTGCCCCAAAGCATATTGTAAAATTTAGTGGAGGAGGAATAATGGTCTGGGGCTGTTTTTCATGGTTCTGGCCCCTTAGTTCCAGTGAAGGGAAATCTTAATGCTACAGCATACAATAACATTCTAGACGACCTCAACCACATCGAACACCTTTGGGATGAATTGGAATGCCGACTGCAAACCAGGCCTAATCGCCCATCATCAGTCCCCAACCTCACTAATGCTCTTGTGGCTGAGCAATGTCCCCTCAGCAATGTTCCAACATCTAGTGGAAAGCCTTCCTAGAAGAGTGGAGGCTGTTATAGCAGCAAAGGGGGGACCAACTCCATATTAATGTCCATGATTTTGGAATGAGATGTTTGATGAGCAGGTGCCCACATACTTTTGGCCATGTAGTGTATGTACTGGTAGTAGTGCGTACGGCCCAGTACATCACTGGGGGGCGGGCTCTCTGCAATGCAGGACCTCTAAATCAGGTCCTAAATGTTTTTAGACTCCAACCACCCAAAATATAGACTGTTTTCTTCTCTACCTCACGGCAAGCGGAACCATGCAGAAGGAAAAGCAGCCAACAAGTGCTCAGCATATGTGGGAACTACTTCAAGACTGTTGGAAAAACATTCCAGGTGAAGCTGGTTGAGAGAATGCCAAGAGTGTGCAAAGCTGTCATCAAGGCAAAGGGTGGCTACTTTGAAGAATTTGTGGTTACTACAACACTTTTTTGGTTACTACATCATTCCATGTGTTATTTCATAGTTTTGATGTCTTCACTATTATTCTACAATGTAGAAAATAGTAAAAATAAAGAAAAACCCTTGAATGAGTAAGTATGTCCAAACTTTGAAGAAACAAACAAACTAGAAACACACAATATTTATACTATTATATACAAAAAAGCACAGAAAAAAAAACAGGAAGTAGTTTGCCATGACCTTTATTACCAGGAAAAACACGCCCATCCCCCTTAACCCCGCCTCCACATCAGAGTATCAAAACTTCCTTGAAGGAAGGTGGAAAACATTCACAATGGAATAAGTTGTTTGACCAAAGAAACTTTAAGATTGAATGCAAACATTAACTGAATGCTTTTTAAATGATTTTCAGTACGTTTGAATGCTAAATTTTTCATACAATTCAATATACAGTGAATATATCTTTGGGGTTTGTTTATTATGAATTGTTTTAACGCGCATGAACTCTTTTTACATTTGTTTTACTCAAATTAGTTCAATAATATGGCTAATAATATATATTTTTGACTGTTTGGTGTAGGAATAGAGGAGAAGGTCTTGGAACCAGTTGAATTAAAATGGTGTAAATGCCTTGTCACTCACAGAGACAGTTTTAATGGGAGGTGGGGTAGAGGGGGATGACAAAAAGAAAGATAAAACGTGGGGGATGATGACGCAGGAAGTTGTTCCCCTCAGATTATCTATGACCAGGGTTAGGGTTATGATTAGGGTAGGGTTAGGGTTAGGGTTAGGTTAGGATTAGCGTAGGTTAAGTTAGCATTAGGGTTAGGTTATGGTTGGGTTAGGTTAGGGTTGTGGTTCTGTTCGAGCAACAGATCAGAGACATTCTTTCTGACTGGGATAATCTTAATACATCTCTTTTGCAAGACAGACTGTGAGATCCAAATGAGGGAAACGTGTTATTATCCTTCTGAAATACTTGAAGTTTGTTTGTGGAAACGATGCAAAAATGCAACATTGGGCTTCAATGGTAGCAACAATTTGGGAAACTGTGAAATTATATTAAAATCACATCAAAATGGATTAAAAGCCTTTGCATGTGTTGGAAAATATTGTCTAATGGTACAGTATATACATTTGAAATGAAGTAACATTTTGTCTGAAATGGCTACATCAACTTGACCAAACCACATTTTAGTAGGCATGTTTTGCTATCAAAAACATATATTTTTGAAAGGATAAACTTTTTTGTGGGTTTTCTATGTTCGGAGAACATCTAACTGACTATTAGTAATAACCAGTTGTCTTTTCTGGCTTGATTTGGAAAGATAACATATCTTACTTATGTACCATAAAATGAATGGTCGTCAATGACAGTATTCTGACCAAATAAACCAGTGGCCACCAACCTTTTCAGGGCCAAGATCACTTTCTGAGTCAAAATGTAAGCCGAGATCTACTGCTACTACTGTTTATTTTAAAACACAACTCGTAAGCCTATGCAACATGAATCTATTAAAACAGGTCCGATACATCATCACTGTATATTGGCTACCCTTTAATTGCCCTGCCATTGTAGGTAGCCTATATGATCATACTTGCAATAGGTCATTAGTTGTATAACTTGTGTGTCACAGCTGAGTGAGCATAAAAACTTGCTATTTATTTTTATTTTACTGGACTGATGACCTGCATGGTCAGTCTGAGGGGAGGGAGGGAGGGAGGGAGCAGGGGTGGGGATGCCTCTTACCTGACTCACCCTCCCTCCTCTCTCCCTCTCTCTGCTGAGAAAAGGGGACAGTCTTCCAGCTGATGCATTATTTCTGCCTCATGCACCAATTCATGTCGTTACTCCTATGAACAGGGAAAGTGAAATATTCCTAGGTATTAAAAAAGAGACAAGCCGCTAATAACAACAATGCAATATGGATACAATTTGCTGTAGGCTACTCATTCATTGCAGCTGCAGTGCTGGCTGTAGAGCATTGTATGGCTTATAAAAGTGTTGGACAACGTGTTGACAGTGCTGAATAAACACGTACATGAACTCACTCATAAAAACAGCAGTGTTTTGCTGTAGTCGTTGAGTCTCTCTCTATTCATGGTTTTAAACGTTTTGAAATCTCACACTATCAACTTTGCTGTGTCCTTGAGTCTTCTTTTTACAGTCTATGGCTCAAGGAAACTGTGCAGACACGGTGATCTGAGATATCTGATTGGCCAGTCTGCCGGTTAGGCGGAGTTCTACCTTCAGACACATGTTCCTCAAACATGCAGTGTATGATATACCATTTTGTAGCTCTCAGTCTCTACTTTAATCCAATGTAAAAAACTGAAATTCTAATTTTGCTACATAAGACCGAGTCACAAATGGTTCAAAATGGGAACACTTTGGGTTTATCGATATTTTTTTAACATAATTGTTTGGTGATTGACTAGGAATGCCTTGGAGATCGACCAGATTGACGGGTTGTCATAAACTAAACATTGTTGTTCATTTGATGTTTAGAGGCATCAAAGTTACTCTTAAAGTATTTGGTTGAATTTGGAGGTGAAACAATTTCTCTAACTTGTCTGTCAATAAATTAATGTGGCCCTATGCCTCGATTTGGCAAACCTTTAAACCCAATGGTGTGTTTTCAACACTTGCTAAACTAGCTCAGGATATTTCTAGATGTTTTATTTTTTCATAATCAGTATATCTTAGAGAAGACAGGAACAAATATTTTGAGTGTACTTTCATAGATGGCCTACAATGTACAGTATGCTTGTGTAGGGGACCAGTGTGATGCCAGACAAGTGGACATGTTTCTATTGTTTCAGAGGCTACTGTTGCCACAATAATCATTTACATTTACGTCATTTATTATTGTGAGCCATGCTCTACCAACTGAGCTACACGGGACAGTAATCATATTAACACAACAATACTACTAAGAGATACATTACATCTGGGTCTAAGGAGATGTGTGTGTTTGACATGATTTTCTGGTTTAGGACCTGAACAGGATTCAATGTAACGTTGGGTCTCAGGGTTAAGATGTCAGAAGCATTTGGCAGATTTCCAATGATACTTTGTGGACACAATTCCACTGTGTAGCCAGTGTTGGAGAGGAAAGCCATCATGCATTGTGGCTTATTGATCAGGCGCATGTACAGCGGGTGAAATAAGTATTGACCACGTCATCATTTTTCTCAGTAAATATATTTCCAAAGGTGCTATTGACATTACATTTTTACCAGATGTTGGTAACAACCCAAGTAATCCATACATACAAAGAAACCAAAACAAATAAGTTCAAATAAGTTATGTGTAATAATGTGAAATGACACAGGGAAAAAGTATTGAACACACTGATATTTATTTAATACTTTGTACAAAAGCCTTTGTTGGTAATGACAGCTTCAGGACGCCTCCTGTATGGAGAAACTAGTCTCATGCATTGCTCTGGTGTGATTTTGGCCCATTCTTCCACACAAACAGTCTTCAAATCTTGAATGTTCCGTGGGCCTCTTCTATGAATCTTGATCTTCAGTTCTTTCCATAGATTTTAAATGGGATTTAAGTCAGGTGATTGGCTGGGCCATTCTAGCAGCTTTATTTTCTTTCTTTGAAAACAATTGAGAGTTTCCTTGGCTGTGTGTTTGGAATCATTGTCTTGCTGAAATGTCCACCCTCGTTTCATCTTCATCATCCTGGTAGATGGCAGCAGATTTTTGTCAAGAATGTCTCGGTAAATTTGCCCATTCATCCTACCTTCAATTATGTGAAGTTTGCCAGTACCATTTGCTGAAAAGCAGCCCCACACCATGATGTTCCCACCTCCAAACTTCACTGTTGGAATGGTGTTTTTAGGGTGATGTGCAGTGCCATTTCTCCTCCAAACATGGTGTGTATTATGACATCCAAACAGTTAAATTTTGCTCTCATCTGACCACACTATATTCTCCCAGTATTTCACTGGCTTTTCCAAATGTTGTGCAGCAAACTTTAAATGAGCTTCAACATGCTTTTTTTTCTTGCGTGGTGAGCGTGCATACAGGCCATGGCGGTGGAGTGCATTACTTACTGTTTTCTTTGAGACAACAGTACCTGCTAATTGCAGGTCTTTTTGAAGCTCTCCACAAGTGGTGCTTGGCTCTTGGACAACTCTTCTGATTATTCTTTTCACTCCTCGAGGCAAATTTATGGTGAAATGATTGTCTTTCCACTTCCGTATTATGGCCCCAACAGTGCTCACTGGAACATTCAGAAGCTTAGAAATGCGCCTATAACCAATGCCATCATTAAGTTTTGCAACAATTAGGTTGCGAAGGTCTTGAGAAAGCTCTTTGCTTTTACCCATCATGAGATGTGTCTTGTGTGACACCTTGGCAATGAGACCTTTTTGTAGGCCATCAGTTGGGACTGAACCAGCTGATATTAATTTGCACTGACAGGGGGCTGGATTGCTTTTTAATTACTGATAGTTTTCAGCTGTTGTCTTGGCTTTCCATGCCTTTTTGCACCTCCCTTTCTTCATGTGTTCACATTATTACACATAACTTAATTTCTGAACTAATTTGTTTTGGTGTATGTATGGATTACTTGGGTTGTTACCAACATCTGGTGAAAATTTCATGTCAATAGCAACTTTGGAAATATATTTACTGAGAAAAATGGTGACGTGTTCAATACTTATTTCACCCGCTGTGTGTTTGGGTTTATTCTTCTAGTCCAGTACCACTTTAGAACCAGGTACAATGGCCCCAGATTGTCACAAATGAAAAATAAAGCTGTGTGGGCATTCAGCTGTGTGGGTGTTCAGCTGTGTGGGTGTTCAGCTGTGTCTGACAGATGGTGCAGATCACTGTATTAAATTAGATCAATTAACACAGTGTGGGCGTTCAGCTGTGTCTGACAGATGGTGCAGATCTGTTCTTCTATAGCAGGGTTCTTCAACTTTCTACTAGGATTAAATACATTGTTTACTTTCCCAGGTATGTCAAGTGGCACTGTGTGGTGTGTGTGTGTGTGTGTGTGTGTGTGTGTGTGGTCTTATTCTCTAGTTAACCCATTTGTTTCCACATTTTTGCCAGACATGACACTATGCAAATGTTATGCCATTAGTAACCCTAACATGTAATCCATTAGTAAGTAAGTAAGTAAATTTATTTATATAGCACATTTCACAGATAAAAATCACAAAGTGCTTCACAATAAAATGAAATACAATAACAAATCTTGAAACACAAGAACACCAAACAAAAATCGAAAACATAACAAACAACCATAAAAACCCCTCGACTACCTAAAAGCCTGCTTGAAGAGCAAAGTCTTCAGTTGCTTTTTAAAAGAATCAACAGAGTTCGCAAAACGCAGAAGGGGAGGCAAAGCATTCCACATCTTAGGAGCCATTGTCTGGAATGATTGGTCCCCTCTAGTTTTAAAATGAGTGCGAGGAACAACTAATAGCCTCTGATCTAATGACCTGAGACTCCGGGTGGGAGTGTGAAGCTGTATCAAGTCAGTGATGTAAGTAGGCACTTGACCATGCAAGGCTCTGAAGGTAAGAACCAGGATTTTAAAATGAATTCTATACTGGACTGGTAACCAGTGTAATGCTGCTAAAACAGGTGTGATGTGTTCTCTTTTCTTAATGTGAGTCAAAAGCCTTGCAGCAGAGTTCTGAACAGCCTGGAGGCGATAAAGCTCCTTTTTACTCAAACAGGTAAAAAGACTGTTACAGTAATCTAAACGAGAGGAGATGAACGCATGAATGATCATCTCCAACTCACCCTTGGTCACAAATGATCTTAATTTTGAGATATTCCTCAGTTGGAAGAAACAGTTTCTAACTAATTGTTTAGAGTGGAGCTCCAAGGACATAGCTGAATCAAAAACAACACCTAAGCTCCTAAGACTCGGTTTGACAGACGAGCCTAAATCACCAATATGCTGTATTATCTTTGGGATTTTACTTTCAGGGGCGATAATTAGTGTTTCTGTTTTGTCTGAATTCAGAAGCAAAAAGTTGTCACATAACCACTGTTTGATACTAGTCAGACAGTTGATTAGGGAAGACAGTTTAGAGAACTCAGTTTCCTTAAAGGAGCAATACAGTTGTATATCATCCGCATACAGATGGTAAGATATGTCACTATACTGACTAATTATCTGTCCGAGAGGAAATATGTACAAGAGGAACAGAATAGGGCCCAGGACAGACCCCTGAGGTACCCCACATGACAACTCTGCAGTTTCAGACATGATCTGATTCACATAAACACTAAAACTTCTACCAGACAGGTAGGATGAAAACCATTTTAAAACTGATCCAGACATCCCAACCAGATCACGAAGTCTATTTATCATAATATTATGGTCAATAGTGTCAAAAGCCGATGAGAGGTCCAATAAAACCAACACTGAATATTCTTTAGAGTCAGCTGACATCATAATATCACTAGAAACTTTAAGTAACGCCGTTTCCGTGGAATGTTTTTTACGGAAACCAGACTGGAATTTGTCAAACAACTCATGTTTCTCTAGAAAAAGGGTGAGTTTCTCTGCTACAACTTTTTCTAGAATTTTTGACATGAATGGAAGTTTAGATATTGGCCTGTAACTTTTAGGTTGTAGCGGATCCAAATTGGGTTTTTTAACAGGCTTAACAACAGCATGTTTAAATAAACTAGGAACGACACCAGTTAAAAGTGAAGAATTAAGCATCTCAACAATATAGGGGCCAATGAAGTCAAAAACTTG
This sequence comes from Thymallus thymallus, assembly GCA_023634145.1. Taxonomy (NCBI): domain Eukaryota; kingdom Metazoa; phylum Chordata; class Actinopteri; order Salmoniformes; family Salmonidae; genus Thymallus; species Thymallus thymallus. Next base: position 33,748,830 of record CM042387.1, on the reverse strand, counting down.
TACAAATAGCACAGTAGGAACAACATCCATAGGACAAAATGAGGATTTCAAAGACTGTAACAGAGAAGTGATGTCATGTAATGTCACAGGAGTAAAAGTGGACCAACAATGAGCAGGAGACAAGTCACAGGCAGAGTTCTGAGACAGTGATGGTGAGATGTTTGCCCTTACATCTCTGATCTTATTAACAAAAAAGTGGAGGAATTCATTACAGTCAGATTTAGATAACACAGTTGCTTGAGGGCTAGATGGAGAAACTAATTTATTAATGGTGTCAAATAAGATTCTAGAATTGTGCTTATTCAAGGATATAAGCTGAGAAAAGAAGCAAGTTCTGGCCTTTCTCAGCATCTCATTCAAGGAAACCCTTAGATCTTTAAGGTGGAGCCTATGAACCTCCAGTTTAGAAGATTTCCAAAGACGCTCCACTTTTCTACATTTTCTCCTAAAACTTTGGATAGCTTCATCAATCCAAGGACAGGGATTTTTATGGGAGACAGTGCTTAATTTAATTGGTGCTACTTTATCTAAAATAGATAAACAATGACCATTAAAAGACTGGATAAACTCATCAACATCAGTGCATCCCATCAGAGAACATGGGTCAAACAAGGCAGAGAACCTCTCGGCAGTGTCATGATTAATAATCCGCCTTTGTGCCATAATTCTCTGGGGCGGAGGATGTTGAGGAAAGTTCATATTAAAAAACACACAGCTATGGTCACTCACATGTACATCTTCCACACGTGTATTTACTATATCTAGACCAAGAGAAAAGACAAGGTCCAGGGTGTGACCCTTAATGTGTGTGGGTCCAGTAACACGTTGAATAAAATTAAAAGAGTCTGTAATAGAAAGGAGATTAGCAGCTGTGTTACATGTAGAATCATCAATATGTAGGTTAAAGTCCCCAATAATTAAAACCTTCTCAAGTTTGATGATAGATGATAAAAAGTCAGTAAAATCAGTAAGAAAGACGCCTGCCGGGCCAGGAGGACGGTAAATTAACACACTGTAAAAAGCGTTAGAAGAGCCTACTTTGAGCATCTGTAATTCAAAAGAGGAAAAACTTTCAGAGTTTATCACTCTACATATGAAACTGTCACGCTGCACAACAGCAAGCCCACCACCACGACGTGCCATTCGGGGCATCCCAATAACAGAGCAGCCTACAGGACAGAGCTCGTTTAGGTGAAAAAACTCATTTTCCCTTTGCCACGTTTCCGTGAGGAACATAAAATCAATATACTTGTTGATAAAAAGCTCGTTAAGAATAAAAGTTTTATTAGAAATGGAACGAGCATTTAGCAAGGCAAAGTGGAGTAATGTAGGCAGACCGGCATCCTCAACAGCTGATTGTGACGGAACTGACCGTAAACAGCTGACGAGGTTACGAGATCTCCAGCTGCGGCGAGTGTTTAGTCGCTGGTCAGGCAGCGCAGTAACCATCGGTAGTGGCAGGTCCACGTTAACATCAACAAGTCGCTGGTACAAAAGAGGTTCACGTCCAACAGGTAGAAACATCCCAGGGCACTGCAGCTGGGGAGCATTATCACCCGAATTTTGGAGGGAAACCGGCCGCAGCCACCGGAATCGTTCACCGCAATACGGCCAGAGCACCCCCGTCCAGGATTGTCGCCTTCTCTTGACTTGAGCGCCAGCTCTGCAGCCCCTTTTCTTCGGTCTCTTTTAAGGATTACCAGGGCCCCTGGTTGTAAACAGGAGCCGGTACTCAGGTGACGAGGGAGGACGCACGAGCGGGGGCGGAAAAGTTTGACTGAAGCTTTCCCAGTTTTCAAAGACTCCTTCCATAGACACTCTGATGTCCAACAGCGAGCGTCGATCATAAGTCCGAGCAGCAGAGACACAATAGTCAGACGATAGGGCTAATATGGCAACATACAAGGTGAGTACAAACAAAAAAAGTTGACATAGATGCGATGCAGCAGCGGCCAAGCCAAACACAGGCGCCATGACACATCAAGCGTTAAAGAGACAGACCTCTTAAAAAGCCAGTAACCCTAACATGTAATCCATTAGTAACCTTAACATGTAATCCATTAGTAACCCTAACATGTAGTACATTAGTAACCCTAACATGTAATCCATTAGTAACCCTAACATGTAATCCATTAGTAACCCTAACATGTAATCCATTAGTAACTCTAACATGTAATCCATTAGTAACCCTAACATGTAATCCATTAGTAACCCTAACATGTAGTACATTAGTAACCCTAACATGTAATCCATTAGTAACCTTAACATGTAATCCATTAGTAACCCTAACATGTAATCCATTAGTAACCCTAACATGTAATCCATTAGTAACCTTAACATGTAATCCATTAGTAACCCTAACATGTAATCCATTAGTAACCCTAACATGTAATCCATTAGTAACCCTAACATGTAATCCATTAGTAACCTTAACATGTAATCCATTAGTAACCCTAACATGTAATCCATTAGTAACCCTAACATGTAATCCATTAGTAACCTTAACATGTAATCCATTAGTAACCCTAACATGTAATCCATTAGTAACCTTAACATGTAATCCATTAGTAACCCTAACATGTAATCCATTAGTAACCCTAACATGTAATCCATTAGTAACCTTAACATGTAATCCATTAGTAACCCTAACATGTAATCCATTAGTAACCTTAACATGTAATCCATTAGTAACCCTAACATGTAATCCATTAGTAACCTTAACATGTAATCCATTAGTAACCCTAACATGTAATCCATTAGTAACCTTAACATGTAATCCATTAGTAACCCTAACATGTAATCCATTAGTAACCCTAACATGTAATCCATTAGTAACCCTAACATGTAATCCATTAGTAACCCTAACATGTAATCCATTAGTAACCCTAACATGTAATCCATTAGTAACCTTAACATGTAATCCATTAGTAACCTTAACATGTAATCCATTAGTAACCTTAACATGTAATCCATTAGTAACCTTAACATGTAATCCATTAGTAACCCTAACATGTAATCCATTAGTAACCTTAACATGTAATCCATTAGTAACCCTAACATGTAATCCATTAGTAACCCTAACATGTAATCCATTAGTAACCCTAACATGTAATCCATTAGTAACCCTAACATGTAATCCATTAGTAACCTTAACATGTAATCCATTAGTAACCCTAACATGTAATCCATTAGTAACCTTAACATGTAATCCATTTGTAACCCTAACATGTAATCCATTAGTAACCCTAACATGTAATCCATTAGTAACCTTAACATGTAATCCATTAGTAACCCTAACATGTAATCCATTAGTAACCCTAACATGTAGTACATTAGTAACCCTAACATGTAATCCATTAGTAACCCTAACATGTAATCCATTAGTAACCCTAACATGTAATCCATTAGTAACCCTAACATGTAGTACATTAGTAACCCTAACATGTAATCCATTAGTAACCCTAACATGTAGTACATTAGTAACCCTAACATGTAGTACATTAGTAACCCTAACATGTAATCCATTAGTAAACCTAACATGTAATCCATTAGTAACCCTAACATGTAGTACATTAGTAACCCTAACATGTAATCCATTAGTAACCCTAACATGTAATACATTAGTAACCCTAACATGTAATCCATTAATAACCCTAACATGTAATCCATTAGTAACCCTAACATGTAATCCATTAGTAACCCTAACATGTAATACATTAGTAACCCTAACATGTAATACATTAGTAACCCTAACATGTAATCCATTAGTAACCCTAACATGTAATCCATTAGTAACCCTAACATGTAATCCATTAGTAACCCTAACATGTAATCCATTAGTAACCCTAACATGTAATCCATTAGTAACCCTAACATGTAATCCATTAGTAACCCTAACATGTAATCCATTAGTAACCCTAACATGTAATCCATTAGTAACCCTAACATGTAATCCATTAGTAACCCTAACATGTAGTACATTAGTAACCCTAACATGTAATCCATTAGTAACCCTAACATGTAATCCATTAGTAACCCTAACATGTAATCCATTAATAACCCTAACATGTAATACATTAGTAACCCTAACATGTAGTACATTAGTAACCCTAACATGTAGTACATTAGTAACCCTAACATGTAGTACATTAGTAACCCTAACATGTAATCCATTAGTAACCCTAACATGTAGTACATTAGTAACCCTAACATGTAATCCATTAGTAACCCTAACATGTAATCCATTAATAACCCTAACATGTAATCCATTAATAACCCTAACATGTAATACATTAGTAACCCTAACATGTAATACATTAGTAACCCTAACATGTAATCCATTAGTAACCCTAACATGTAGTACATTAGTAACCCTAACATGTAATACATTAGTAACCCTAACATGTAATACATTAGTAACCCTAACATGTAATACATTAGTAACCCTAACATGTAGTACATTAGTAACCCTAACATGTAGTACATTAGTAACCCTAACATGTAATCCATTAGTAACCCTAACATGTAATCCATTAGTAACCCTAACATGTAATCCATTAGTAACTCTAACATGTAATCCATTAATAACCCTAACATGTAATACATTAGTAACCCTAACATGTAATCCATTAGTAACCCTAACATGTAATCCATTAGTAACCCTAACATGTAGTACATTAGTAACCCTAACATGTAATACATTAGTAACCTTAACATGTAATCCATTAGTAACCCTAACATGTAATCCATTAGTAACCCTAACATGTAGTACATTAGTAACCCTAACATGTAATCCATTAGTAACTCTAACATGTAATCCATTAGTAACCCTAACATGTAATCCATTAGTAACCCTAACATGTAGTACATTAGTAACCCTAACATGTAATACATTAGTAACCTTAACATGTAATCCATTAGTAACCCTAACATGTAATCCATTAGTAACCCTAACATGTAGTACATTAGTAACCCTAACATGTAATCCATTAGTAACTCTAACATGTAATCCATTAGTAACCCTAACATGTAATCCATTAGTAACCCTAACATGTAGTACATTAGTAACCCTAACATTTAATCCATTAGTAACCCTAACATGTAATCCATTAGTAACCCTAACATGTAATCCATTAGTAACCCTAACATGTAATCCATTAGTAACCCTAACATGTAGTACATTAGTAACCCTAACATGTAATCCATTAGTAACCCTAACATGTAATCCATTAGTAACCCTAACATGTAGTACATTAGTAACCCTAACATGTAATCCATTAGTAACCCTAACATGTAATCCATTAGTAACCCTAACATGTAATCCATTAGTAACCCTAACATGTAATCCATTATTAACCCTAACATGTAATCCATTAGTAACCCTAACATGTAATCCATTAGTAACCCTAACATGTAATCCATTAGTAACCCTAACATGTAGTACATTAGTAACCCTAACATGTAGTACATTAGTAACCCTAACATGTAATCCATTAGTAACCCTAACATGTAATCCATTAGTAACCCTAACATGTAGTACATTAGTAACCCTAACATGTAATCCATTAGTAACCCTAACATGTAATACATTAGTAACCCTAACATGTAATCCATTAGTAACCCTAACATGTAGTACATTAGTAACCCTAACATGTAATCCATTAGTAACCCTAACATGTAATCCATTAGTAACCCTAACATGTAGTACATTAGTAACCCTAACATGTAGTACATTAGTAACCCTAACATGTAATCCATTAGTAACCCTAACATGTAATCCATTAGTAACCCTAACATGTAATCCATTAGTAACCCTAACATGTAATCCATTAGTAACCCTAACATGTAATCCATTAGTAACTCTAACATGTAATCCATTAGTAACCCTAACATGTAGTGCATTAGTAACCCTAACATGTAATCCATTAGTAACCCTAACATGTAGTACATTAGTAACCCTAACATGTAATCCATTAGTAACCCTAACATGTAATCCATTAGTAACCCTAACATGTAATCCATTAGTAACCCTAACATGTAATCCATTAGTAACCCTAACATGTAATCCATTAGTAACCCTAACATGTAATCCATTAGTAACCCTAACATGTAGTACATTAGTAACCCTAACATGTAATCCATTAATAACCCTAACATGTAATCCATTAGTAACCCTAACATGTAATCCATTAATAACCCTAACATGTAATACATTAGTAACCCTAACATGTAATACATTAGTAACCCTAACATGTAATACATTAGTAACCCTAACATGTAGTACATTAGTAACCCTAACATGTAGTACATTAGTAACCCTAACATGTAATCCATTAGTAACCCTAACATGTAATCCATTAGTAACCCTAACATGTAATCCATTAGTAACCCTAACATGTAATCCATTAATAACCCTAACATGTAATACATTAGTAACCCTAACATGTAATCCATTAGTAACCCTAACATGTAATCCATTAGTAACCCTAACATGTAGTACATTAGTAACCCTAACATGTAATACATTAGTAACCTTAACATGTAATCCATTAGTAACCCTAACATGTAATCCATTAGTAACCCTAACATGTAGTACATTAGTAACCCTAACATGTAGTACATTAGTAACCCTAACATGTAATCCATTAGTAACTCTAACATGTAATCCATTAGTAACCCTAACATGTAATCCATTAGTAACCCTAACATGTAGTACATTAGTAACCCTAACATGTAATACATTAGTAACCTTAACATGTAATCCATTAGTAACCCTAACATGTAATCCATTAGTAACCCTAACATGTAGTACATTAGTAACCCTAACATGTAATCCATTAGTAACTCTAACATGTAATCCATTAGTAACCCTAACATGTAATCCATTAGTAACCCTAACATGTAGTACATTAGTAACCCTAACATTTAATCCATTAGTAACCCTAACATGTAATCCATTAGTAACCCTAACATGTAATCCATTAGTAACCCTAACATGTAATCCATTAGTAACCCTAACATGTAGTACATTAGTAACCCTAACATGTAATCCATTAGTAACCCTAACATGTAATCCATTAGTAACCCTAACATGTAGTACATTAGTAACCCTAACATGTAATCCATTAGTAACCCTAACATGTAATCCATTAGTAACCCTAACATGTAATCCATTAGTAACCCTAACATGTAATCCATTAGTAACCCTAACATGTAATCCATTAGTAACCCTAACATGTAATCCATTAGTAACCCTAACATGTAATCCATTAGTAACCCTAACATGTAATCCATTAGTAACCCTAACATGTAGTACATTAGTAACCCTAACATGTAGTACATTAGTAACCCTAACATGTAATCCATTAGTAACCCTAACATGTAATCCATTAGTAACCCTAACATGTAGTACATTAGTAACCCTAACATGTAATCCATTAGTAACCCTAACATGTAATACATTAGTAACCCTAACATGTAATCCATTAGTAACCCTAACATGTAGTACATTAGTAACCCTAACATGTAGTACATTAGTAACCCTAACATGTAATCCATTAGTAACCCTAACATGTAATCCATTAATAACCCTAACATGTAATCCATTAGTAACCCTAACATGTAATCCATTAGTAACCCTAACATGTAGTACATTAGTAACCCTAACATGTAATCCATTAGTAACCCTAACATGTAATCCATTAGTAACCCTAACATGTAATCCATTAGTAACCCTAACATGTAATCCATTAGTAACTCTAACATGTAATCCATTAGTAACTCTAACATGTAGTACATTAGTAACCCTAACATGTAATCCATTAGTAACCCTAACATGTAATCCATTAGTAACCCTAACATGTAGTACATTAGTAACCCTAACATGTAATCCATTAGTAACCCTAACATGTAATCCATTAATAACCCTAACATGTAATCCATTAGTAACCCTAACATGTAATCCATTAGTAACCCTAACATGTAATCCATTAGTAACCCTAACATGTAGTACATTAGTAACCCTAACATGTAATCCATTAGTAACCCTAACATGTAATCCATTAGTAACCCTAACATGTAATCCATTAGTAACCCTAACATGTAGTACATTAGTAACCCTAACATGTAATCCATTAGTAACCCTAACATGTAATCCATTAATAACCCTAACATGTAATCCATTAGTAACCCTAACATGTAATCCATTAGTAACCCTAACATGTAATCCATTAGTAACCCTAACATGTAATCCATTAGTAACCCTAACATGTAGTACATTAGTAACCCTAACATGTAATCCATTAGTAACCCTAACATGTAATCCATTAGTAACCCTAACATGTAATCCATTAGTAACCCTAACATGTAATCCATTAGTAACCCTAACATGTAATCCATTAGTAACCCTAACATGTAATCCATTAGTAACCCTAACATGTAATCCATTAGTAACCCTAACATGTAGTACATTAGTAACCCTAACATGTAGTACATTAGTAACCCTAACATGTAGTACATTAGTAACCCTAATATATAATCCATATAGCTTATTTTATTATTATTATTTTGAAAATTATGTAAAAAAAAAAATATATATATATATTGGTCACAATTGAGGGAAGATATAGTGCTCTGCCTATAATACAATGAACAGACATGTATTCCTCTGCCTATAATACAATGAACAGACATGTATTCCTCAGCCTATAATTAAATGAACAGACATGTATTCCTCAGCCTATAATTAAATGAACAGACATGTATTCCTCAGCCTATAATTAAATGAACAGACATGTATTCCTCAGCCTATAATTAAATTAACAGACATGTATTCCTCAGCCTATAATACAATGAACAGACATGTATTCCTCAGCCTATAATACAATGAACAGACATGTATTCCTCAGCCTATAATTAAATGAACAGACATGTATTCCTCAGCCGCAATATCAATATATTGTACCTCAGCCCACCTACCTACACAGCCCATTCCCTAACCCTAACACCCACATGCCAATGCCCTAATATTAATACAATAAAGTACTGATACACCCATATACTGGCCCTAAATGCACTCTTTGTTACTCATAGACCCAAGTTATTTTGACAATACACCCCAATCCCTGTTACTTGCCCATCTCAGCCCTGTTGCCCAAAGTCACCAACAGTGACTTTTGGGGCGGCAGGTAGCCCAGTGGTTAGAGTGTTGGGCCCATAACCGAAAGGTTACTGGATTGAATCCCCGAGCTGACAAGGTAATAATCTGTAGTTCTGCCCCTGAACAAGGCAGTTAATCCACTGTTCCTAGGCTGTCATTGAAAATAAGAATTTGTTCTTAACTGACTTGCCCAGTAAAATAAAGGTAAAAAAAAAAAAACAGTAACCTGTATCCAGCTATTCACTGCACATTCCAACCCTGTTTTTTGCATATCTTAGTCCTGTGACCTCTGACCTGTACACAAATTATTTCATAGATAAACTCATAGTACAGTAGTGTACTTGTTTGGACCAATTATCATTAAAACAGGTGTACTGCTACATGTCAGGCCCAATTATCATTAAAACAGGTGTACTGCTACATGTCAGGCCCAATTATCATTAAAACAGGTGTACTGCTACATGTCAGGCCCAATTATCATTAAAACAGGTGTACTGCTACATGTCAGGCCCAATTATCATTAAAACAGGTGTACTGCTACATGTCAGGCCCAATTATCATTAAAACAGGTATACACCTGTACTTCAGCTCCAATTTACATACTGTACCTACAAAGCAACCTGGGCTTGAACCCAATTAGTCATCTAAGCCAGGTGTACTGCTACATGTCAGGCCCAATTATCATTAAAACAGGTATACACCTGTACTTCAGCTCCAATTTACATACTGTACCTACAAAGCAACCTGGGCTTGAACCCAATTAGTCATCTAAGCCAGGTCTAAATGTGCCGAAGCCTGAATACTCAAACTGTAAACCAGGTCTACCCCTGCAACTCAGCTCCAGTACTCCTACAAACCTACTACACCTTTGAATGAGTCCCAATAGTAATATAAACCAGATCTACACCTGCATATCTCAGCCCAAATACCCTTAGAACCAGGTTTACACCTGTGGCTATGTCCCAATACTCTGATAAACCAGGTTTACAGCCGTGGCTATGTCCCAATACTCTGATAAACCAGGTTTACACCTGTGGCTATGTCCCAAAACTCATATAAACCAGGTTTACACCTGTGGCTATGGCCCAAAACTCACATAATCCAGATTTACACCTGTGGCTATGTCCCAATACTCTGATAAACCAGGTTTACACCTGTGGCTATGTCCCAATACTCTGATAAACCAGGTTTACACCTGTGGCTATGTCCCAATACTCTGATAAACCAGGTTTACACCCGTGGCTATGTCCCAATACTCTGATAAACCAGGTTTACACCTGTGGCTATGTCCCAATACTCTGATAAACCAGGTTTACACCTGTTTCTATGTCCCAAAACTCACATAAACCAAGTCTACTATTGTTCAAGAGACAATAAACAAACCTACTGACATTAAATACTTGTTACGTTATTACACACATTTTGTTAATGGGTCTATTCATGACCAATTCTCCCTGAAATAACAACATAGGACGTTTTACAGTCAAAGTCACTGATGTAAACATATGTATAGGATATGGATAATGGTAAAATAATCTATAAAATCATGATGATCAATTATATCCATAACCCAATTCAAATTCAATCTATTGAAAAAATAAATAATCTACTATGATTAAAAATATACAGAGTGTACAAAACATTAGGAACACTTCCCTTTCCATGACAGACCAGGTGAATCCAGGTGAATCCCTCATTGATGTCACCTGTTAAATCCACTTCAATCAGTGTAGATGAAGGGGAGGAGACAGGTTAAAGAAGGATTTTTAAGCCTTGAGACAATTGAGACATGGATTGTGTATGTGTACCGTTCAGAGGGTGAATGGGCAAGACACAAGATGTAAGTTCCTTTGAACAAGGTATGTTAGTAGGTACAAGGTGCACCGGTTCGAGTGTGTCAAGAACTGCAACGCTGCTGGGCTTTTCGTGCTCAACAGTTTCCCGTCTGTATCAAGAATGGTCCACCACCCAAAGGACCCAACTTGACACAACTTTGGGAAGCATTGGAGTCAACATGGACCAGCATCCCTGTGGAAAGCTTTTGACACCTTGTGTCACCCAACCTCTGCATGCCATGGTTATGATGCAGAGGAGCACCTTCAGTCAGACTGATCCCACCACGGTGTGCCAGAGAGCGCTACAGGAGGTCCTTCCTGCCGGCGGCTATTAGACTATATAATGCCTCTCCGGGGTGCCGTGCCGTCGGCAAAATAGATCTGGAACTGTTGGGGTCCTAGGACCTAGTTTAAAAATTATGCATCCATCCGTGAGTAACTCTGGTCCGTCAGCACTCATTCACTCAGGACTTATTTATTAATTCAGGTCTGTATATACATACTCATGTACAGTTGTTATATCATATCACGTGCAATATTGCAAGTAATTCTTGGGCTTATCGTACCTAGTCATTCACTCAGGAAGGCAGATTAGTATCCTGTCAGTTGTATCTTTTCTCATTGCTTTTAGTATATCGAATGTGCAATACTTGCTTTTATCTGTAATTAAACCCTGTGCACTAAGGACTGTATTTTAAGGGAATTACTATTATTACCCCAAATTATATCATACACACATTTAGCTATTTAAGTATCTCTTCCTGTCATTTACCTGTACAGTTAATGTAACCATGCAAGTATCCACTTACCTGTAAATATAACTGTATATTTACCTGTACAGCTAATTTAACCACGCAAAATTTTCACTTACCTGTTCATTTACCCAGTCTGTCTATTAAGTAAACTATTATTACCCTCGCTCATATCATATGCATTTTTAGCTATTGAAGTATTTCTCTGCCATCGAACTGTATAGTATAGTTAACCATCCAACATCCACCAATGTATAGTGTACATATTCAGCCAACCATCCATACTATGCAATGTCTTTTTATAGCTTTTTTGCACTCCAGATATCTTGTATTTCTATACTTTTTCATACTGCCGCTCTATGTATCATGTACCGTGTATCTGTCTTTTGTGTATTTTCGTTCTGGCATTTTGCACCTGCCCTGTGTTTTGTTGTAGCTGCTTGACAAAGAAATGTCCCCCTCGGGGATCAATAAAGTATCTATCTATCTATCTATCTATCTATCTATCTATCTATCTATCTATCTATCTATCTATCTATCTATCTATCTATCTATCTATCTATCTATCTATCTATCTATCTATCTATCTATCTATCTATCTATCTATCTGTCTGTCTGTCTGTCTGTCTGTCTGTCTGTCTGTCTGTCTGTCTGTCTGTCTGTCTGTCTGTCTGTCTGTCTGTCTGTCTGTCTGTCTGTCTGTCTGTCTGTCTGTCTGTCTGTCTGTCTGTCTGTCTGTCTGTCTGTCTGTCTGTCTGTCTGTCTGTCTGTCTGTCTGTCTGTCTAATCCATGCCCAAACAAGGCTGTTCTGAGTGCAAAAGGCGGTGCAACTCAGTATTAAGATTTGGGCCCTATCATTCACGTGGGATCTATCCTTCATGTGGGCTCTATCATTCACGTGAGCCCTCCCTCCCTCCCTCCCTCCCTCCCTCCCTCCCTCCCTCCCTCCCTCCCTCCCTCCCTCCCTCTCTACTCCTCTCTACTTCTCCCTCTCTCCCTTCGTCAGTAAAAGGCTGAGGTGAATTCACTGTATTACCACAGATGAATACATTATGCTGAAATTGCACCCTCACTGTCACATCTCCTCCATTCTTTAAATATGCAATAAGCATAAAATAATTTCTAGGCACTGCATGACTGCGCTCTTTCTTTCAGTGGAGCATTTCTCCAAAGGATCTTTACAGGGAAATGTAAGCTACATCTGTTATTTTAAGTGTCGTTCCTCCTCGCTACCCTTTCTCTTGAGATGACAGTTGAGATTCAGTCACAGACTGATCCCACCACGGTGTGCCAGGGAGTGCTACAGGAGATCCTTCCTGACGGCGGCTATTAGACTATTTAATGCCTCACCGGGGTGCCGTGCCGTCAGCAACATAGACCTGGAACTGTTGGGGTGTTAGGACCTAGTTTAACAAATATGCATCCATCCGTGAGTAACTCTGGTCCGTAATCACTCATTCACTCAGTACTTATTTACTCATGCAGGTCTGAATATACATATTCATGTACAGTTGTTATATCATATCACGTGCAATATTGCAAGTAATTCTTGGACTTAACTTACGTAGTCATTCACTCAGGAATGCATATTAGTATCAGAAATGAATAGAAATGAATAGAAACTGTCAGACTCTGACCATAGCTACAGAGAGAAAATGTCAGGGAGGAGACAGGTTAAAGAAGGATGTTTAAGGCTTGAGACAATTGAGATATGGATTGTGTATGTCTGCCATTCAGAGGGTGAATGTGCAAGACCAACAATTTACATTCTTTTCAACAAGGTATGGTAGTAGGTGCCAGGAGCATAGGTTTGTGTGAAGAACATCAACACTGCTGGATTTTTCACGCTCAACAGTTCCCCGTGTGTATCAAGAATTGTCCACCACCCATGTCAGGAAGGTGTTCCTAATATTTGGTATACTCAGTGTATATCATCTCAAAAATTGGGCAAGATGTCAAAGAAGCTAAGGGAAGAGGTATGCAGTTGAAAGATTTTCATAGATTTATTTCACTCTCGTAATGTTACATAGGATGGGTTTGTCATTGGATGATGTGTGAAGGGCAGCATCCCATACGGGACAAAGCCTTGTCATTGGATGATGTGTGAAGGGCAGCATCCCATACGGGACAAAGCCTTGTCATTGGATGATGTGTGAAGGGCAGCATCCCATACGGGACAAAGCCTTGTCATTGGATGATGTGTGAAGGGCAGCATCCCATACGGGACAAAGCCTTGTCATTGGATGATGTGTGAAGGGCAGCATCCCATACTGGACAAAGCCTTAAGTTTTTATTTGTTTTGGACTTCGGTTGTTTTTTCTGGAGACAAGCCGAAGTTCGGAGCTGAACTCTACGCCCATTTGTCAGTGATTGGTCAACAGTAGGGATTCTTCAATAAAGTCTTTGTTGTCAATCAACGAGAGATGACTCGTTTTCATGCAAAATGTTTTATTGAAAAATGCCGCTCCAAACATCTTAGTTAGATGTAAAATTGCGTGACGATATCTGTGGCAAAAACATCAAAATTAATGACAGATTTCTTGAGTTATCTAAGATTAAGAGGAAGTGTCTACGGCGTCTTAAAATGATAAACAACCAACAATGGTGAACAAAGGGCACAATTATACAATACTAATCAGGAGGGAATGGGATCCAGGTGTGCGTATTGACAGTTCAGTCACCTCTAGTTGCTGGTAACGTAGACCTCCAGAACTGGTGCACAGAATGAGCAACAGTACCGGAGGGATCCGTGACAGTCACCAAGACTGCCAGAGGTACAAAACAACCTCTCTGTTGCTATGTGGAAACAACAAGATGCCAGAAGGGTGGTACACCTATGGCTGGTCTAAACACAGAGAGAAGGGTGGTACACCTATGGCTGGTCTGAACCAAGGGTGGTACGCCTATGGCTGGTCTAAACACAGAGAGAAGGGTGGTACACCTATGGCTGGTCTAAACACAGAGAGAAGGGTGGTACACCTATGGCTGGTCTAAACACAGAGAGAAGGGTGGTACACCTATGGCTGGTCTGAACCAAGGGTGGTACGCCTATGGCTGGTCTCGAACACAGAGTGAAGGGTGGTACACCTATGGCTGGTCTAAACACAGAGAGAAGGGTGGTACACCTATGGCTGGTCTGAACCAAGGGTGGTACGCCTATGGCTGGTCTCGAACACAGAGTGAAGGGTGGTACACCTATGGCTGGTCTAAACACAGAGAGAAGGGTGGTACACCTATGGCTGGTTTGAATGCAGAGAGAAGGGTGGTACGCCTATGGCTGGTCTAAACACAGAGAGAAGGGTGGTACACCTATGGCTGGTTTGAATGCAGAGAGAAGGGTGGTACACCTATGGCTGGTCTGAACACAGAGTGAAGGGTGGTACGCCTATGGCTGGTCTGAACACAGAGTGAAGGGTGGTACGCCTATGGCTCTCTGAACACAGAGAGAAGGGTGGTACGCCTATGGCTGGTCTGAACACAGAGAGAAGGGTGATACGCCTATGGCTGGTCTGAACACAGAGAGAAGGGTGGTGCACCTATAGCTGGTCTGAACACAGAGAGAAGGGTGGTACGCCTATGGCTGGTCTGAACACAGAGAGAAGGGTGATACGCCTATGGCTGGTCTGAACACAGAGAGAAGGGTGATACGCCTATGGCTGGTCTGAACACATAGAGAAGGGTGGTACGCCTATGGCTGGTCTGAACACAGAGAGAAGGGTGGTACGCCTATGGCTGGTCTGAACACAATGAAACTGTAAAGTAATCAGCTAACACTTCACCTAAAGCCTGCAGATATAATGCTTTATATCTTGTTATAAGCATGTCTGGCTTTTGATATGTTTCTCTATTTATCGTAAGGAATTTTCTTACTTTTGTAGTCTATGAATATTGTAGATCATATATTTAAAACCATCATAAATAATAAACTCTCGTTGGATGAACTTTTGTGTGTAACGTTACTTCAGAAAGCCTCAGTTGTTATTCTGAAGTTGGTAGTTGCAGCCCTATGGGACGTATCTTCGACATGGGGGAACTAGAGGACAGATTCTGCTCTCAAACTGCCATGTTTCATTTGTCACCATCTTTTCGTAGTTTTAAGAAAAACTCTTTTTAACCATTGTTATGTAAAAAGCTTACATAATGTTAAACTCAGTTGTCACGTTCGGGTGTGTAGAGAGACCAAGGCGCAGCGTATCGATAGTTCGACATCGTTTATTAATGAATAAACTATACTTGACATCGATCTATACAAAATAACAAATATGTAATATAATATAAGGAAACACACGTAGCACGAACACGGGACAACATACGACAATGAACCACGCCAAGGGAGTGGAACATAGACATATAAGTAAGATCCCTAATTAGAGGTAATGCAAAGCAGCTGCCTCTAATTAGGGATCCCACACACAACACCACACAGACATAGAAATAATAGATCTGCCAGACTCTGACCATAGAAATATAGAGAAGCAAAGCTTCTCTATGGCCAGAGCCTGACATCAGTGAGTTTGGTGACTGGGTGGTGAAGTTCTAACATTTAATATTCAAGTTCATGTTGCTATTTGAAGTGGTGAAGTGTTTAACAGGCTGTAACCACTCTCCTCTCCTCTCCTCTCCTCTCCTCTCCTCTCCTCTCCTCTCCTCTCTAAACAGTAAGATTAGAAGGTTATTCATGAAGAATAGATGAAGTGAAATGAGCTGCTCTTTTCGCCATAATGGCCTTTTCTTATTCAGGAGATTTCTATTGTGATGTTCTGGCACCTGCTTAACTTTGAAGTTAATGAGTCTTCTTTAGTACTGTACTGCTCAGCTATGTGTGTGTGTGTGTGTGTGTTTCTGTGTCTGCCTTCTCATATGTGCAGGCATAAGAGAAATAAACATATATCAAAATAAGTCAAGCCTTGAAACAATTAAGATTTTATTTCCAACTATAACTTTGAGAACACTGGGTTTAGCTGTAACTTTGAGAACACTGGGTTTAGCTGTAACTTTGAGAACACTGGGTTTAGCTGTAACTTTGAGAACACCGGGTTTAGCTGTAACTTTGAGAACACCGGGTTTAGCTGTAACTTTGAGAACACCGGGTTTAGCTGTAACCTTTAGAACACTGGGTTGAGGCTTTGAGAACTTTTGACATTTTAGTTATTTAGCAGACACTCTTAACCAGAGCGACTTACAGGAGCAAATAGGGTTAAGTGTCTTGCTCAAGGGCACATTGACAGATTTTTCACCTAGTCGGCTCAGGTATTCAAACCAACAACATTTTGGTTACTGGCCCAATGCTCTTGAAATTAGAAATGTGGCAGTATGAATGATCTAGATTGATCAATCAATCAATCAAATGTATTTCCATCAGCAGTTGTCACAAAGTGCTTTACAGAAACCCAGCCTCAAACCCCAAACAGCAAGCAATGTAGAAACAGAGGCACAGTGGCTAGGAAAAACTCCCTAGAAAGGCAGGAACCTAGGAAGAAACCTAGAGAGGAACCAGGCTCTGACAGGTGGCCAGTCCTCTTCTGGACCTAGAGAGGAACCAGGCTCTGAGGGGTGGCCAGTCCTCTTCTGGACCTAGAGAGGAACCAGGCTCTGAGGGGTGGCCAGTCCTCTTCTGGACCTAGAGAGGAACCAGGCTCTGAGGGGTGGCCAGTCCTCTTCTGGACCTAGAGAGGAACCAGGCTCTGAGGGGTGGCCAGTCCTCTTCTGGACCTAGAGAGGAACCAGGCTCTGAGGGGTGGCCAGTCCTCTTCTGGACCTAGAGAGGAACCAGGCTCTGAGGGGTGGCCAGTCCTCTTCTGGACCTAGAGAGGAACCAGGCTCTGAGGGGTGGCCAGTCCTCTTCTGGACCTAGAGAGGAACCAGGCTCTGAGGGGTGGCCAGTCCTCTTCTGGACCTAGAGAGGAACCAGGCTCTGAGGGGTGGCCAGTCCTCTTCTGGACCTAGAGAGGAACCAGGCTCTGAGGGGTGGCCAGTCCTCTTCTGGACCTAGAGAGGAACCAGGCTCTGAGGGGTGGCCAGTCCTCTTCTGGACCTAGAGAGGAACCAGGCTCTGAGGGGTGGCCAATCCTCTTCTGAACCTAGAGAGGAACCAGGCTCTGAGGGGTGGCCAGTCCTCTTCTGGACCTAGAGAGGAACCAGGCTCTGAGGGGTGGCCAGTCCTCTTCTGGACCTAGAGAGGAAC
This sequence comes from Thymallus thymallus, assembly GCA_023634145.1. NCBI lineage: Eukaryota > Metazoa > Chordata > Actinopteri > Salmoniformes > Salmonidae > Thymallus > Thymallus thymallus. The sequence goes on along the minus strand of CM042387.1, from coordinate 33,730,901 downwards.
TAGGCTCTGAGGGGTGGCCAGTCCTCTTCTGGACCTAGAGAGGAACCAGGCTCTGAGGGGTGGCCAGTCCTCTTCTGGACCTAGAGAGGAACCAAGCTATGAGGGGTGGCCAGTCCTCTTCTGGACCTAGAGAGGAACCAGGCTCTGAGGGGTGGCCAGTCCTCTTCTGGACGTAAGAGGAACCAGGCTCTGAGGGGTGGCCAGTCCTCTTCTGGACCTAGAGAGGAACCAGGCTCTGAGGGGAGGCCAGTCCTCTTCTGGACGTAAGAGGAACCAGGCTCTGAGGGGTGGCCAGTCCTCTTCTGGACCTAGAGAGGAACCAGGCTCTGAGGGGTGGCCAGTCCTCTTCTGGACCTAGAGAGGAACCAGGCTCTGAGGGGTGGCCAGTCCTCTTCTGGACCTAGAGAGGAACCAGGCTCTGAGGGGTGGCCAGTCCTCTTCTGGACCTAGAGAGGAACCAGGCTCTGAGGGGTGGCCAGTCCTCTTCTGGATGTACCAGGTGGAGATTATAAAGTTCATTAATGTTAATGTACTGAGTTTACTGAGATTGATTATCACACAGCTCTTCTTCTCCTTCATTCAGCATTAACATCAGCAAACAGCTGGGTCAGAAATGAAAATGTTTATTTTTTCAATATGCCTGGATGCTTCATTCAGAAGCACAATAATGAAGATATTTTCCCAGAGAAGAGAGAGAAGAGAGAGATGCAGACAAATCAATATTGATATCTTTGAGAAAAATTCAGCTGCTATACAATCCCTGGTTGCGTCCCAAATGGCACCCTATTCCCTGTATTGTGCCCTACTTTAGACTATGGCCCATAAGGCTCTAGTTGAAAGGAGTACACTATATAGGGTGTATTGTGCAGTTTGGGATGCACACAAAGTCTACTGCTATGCAATCCCTCTGGGGGCTGGAAGGGCTTCATTTATCTTTTTTATGCTTTCACTACACACACACACTCTGCTCACACACAGGCACACACTCTGCTCACACACAGGCCCACACTCTGCTCACTACACACCCACACTCTGCTCACACACAGGCACACACTCTGCTCACACACACCCACACTCTGCTCACACACACACCCACACTCTGCTCACACACAACCACACTCTGCTCACACACACCCACACTCTGCTCTCACACACACCCACACTCTGCTCACACACACACCCACACTCTGCTCACACACACACCCACACTCTGCTCACACACAGGCACACACTCTGCTCACACACAGGCACACACTCTGCTCACACACACCCACACTCTGCTCACACACACACCCACACTCTGCTCACACACAACCACACTCTGCTCACACACAGGCCCACACTCTGCTCACACACAGGCCCACACTCTGCTCACACACACCCACACTGTGCTCACACACACACCCACACTCTGCTCACACACAACCACACTCTGCTCACACACAGGCCCACACTCTGCTCACACACAGGCCCACACTCTGCTCACACACACCCACACTGTGCTCACACACAGGCCCACACTCTGCTCACACACAGGCCCACACTCTGCACACACACAGGCACACACTCTGCTCACACACAGGCACACACTAGAGGTCTTCACGGATCCACCTGTACCCGAATAACTGAGACCTGATCCGGGACCTGAGCGGGTCCAGATCCAAAATTCTAAATAACGTAATGGTTCTGGGTTGGATCTGATATGATTGTCACGGGTCTCGGGTATGTGTAATTTCAACTGACTTGTCCGGAAGGGCCCGTATAAATCTTTTCACCAGAGTGGAGCGTGTATATTGTTGTTGTTGTTGGCCAATCAGAAGTAATCAAAGCAGCAATAGGCTACAGTCATAGAGCCTCAACAGTTAGGATATACAGTATCTAGTCAGTTAAAGGGGAAGGACAACCGGCTGCTACTTTACATTCTGAATGGAGTTGTTGTTATCTGTAATTGTAGCTAGCTTAACTAGCGTGTCTCGGTCTAATGCAGTCAGACAGCTGCTACATAATCATATTGGATGATAAATAAGGGTCAGTGCTATCTGGGATCCTTGGGATGTCAGAACACACACACACACACACACACACCCACACACACACACACACACACACACACACACACACAGTCTTGTATAACTAATCTTGTGGGGACATACAATTCAGTCCCATTCAAAATCCTTTTTTCCCTAACCCCTAACCCTAACCATAACCCTTACAATAACCCTAACCTTAACTGTAACCCGAACCCTAACCATAGCCCAAAAACCTAACCCTAACCCTAACCTTAGACGTAAGTCTAACCCTAACACTAATTCTAAACTTAACCTTAACACTAAACCCCCTAGAAATAGCATTTGACCTTGTGGGGACTAACAACATGTCCCCAGTTGGTCACATTTGTGTTTATTTACTTCTAGTCCCCAGTATAGTTAAACACACACACACGGGATCATTCATCTCCATCCTCTCCCCTGTAACTATTCCCCAGGTCCTTGCTGTAAATGAGAATGTGTTCTCAGTCAACTTACCTGGTAAAATAGGGGTTAAATCAAATAAAAAGCATACAGATGTAAATCACTATTAATGGATGAGGGCCTTTGAAAGCACCTGCATATGTGATGTTAAATGCTCTGCTACACACAATCCAACATCTGAAAGGATGGAATGAGATGCCCTCAATGTATCACACAGACACACCTGTATCACATGCCTTTGAGGTGAAAAGCTCTATTTTGTATTTTTCACGCTTGTTGTGTTTCAATGCAAGACGGGGCAAGCTTGTTTTGGTTCTTCTTACTTACCAAACCCCTGACCTGACCCATCAAATATAAAACCCCTGACCTGACCCATCAAGTATAAAACCCCTGACCTGACCCATCAGGTATAAAACACCTGACCTGACCGATCAGGCATAAAACCCCTGACCTGACCTATCAGGTAGGAGGGGGGAGATAAAGGAAGGAGAGAGGAGACAGAGGAAGGAGAGAGGAGACAGAGGGATGAGAGATGGGGGAGATAAAGGGAGGAGAGAAGAGACAGAGGAAGGAGAGAGGAGATAGAGGAAGGAGAGAGGAGACAGAGGGATGAGAGATGGGGGAGATAAAGGGAGGAGAGAAGAGACAGAGGAAGGAGAGAGGAGATAGAGGAAGGAGGGAGGAGAGATGGGGGAGATAGAGGGAGGAGAGAGGAGATACAGGAAGGAGAGAGGAGACAGAGGAAGGAGAGAGGAGACAGAGGGAGGAGAGATGGGGAGATAGAGGGAGGAGAGAGGAGACAGAGGGAGGAGAGAGGAGACAGAGGGAGGAGAGAGGAGACAGAGGGAGGAGAGAGGAGATAGAGGGAGGAGAGAGGAGACAGAGGGAGGAGAGATGGGGGAGATAGAGGAAGGAGAGAGGAGACAGAGGAAGGAGAGAGGAGACAGAGGGAGGAGAGAGGAGATAGAGGATGAGAGAGGAGAGAGGGAGGAGAGAGGAGATACATCACACACACACACACATCACACACACACACACATCACACACACACACACACATCACACATCACACATCACAGTCCCACAGCAATGAATTCCTTTCAAGCAGACTGTAGTTTTGGAGATTAAATGTTTTCTAACCGATTCGTCTCTTAATAACGTTTTTTTTTACAAAGTTGTTGGGTATGCTTTTCCCATCACCTGGTAAGTGATAAGTGATAATTGAAAAGCGATAAGGATAAGCGATAAGCGATAAGTGATAAGTGATAAGTGATAAGTGATAAGTGATAAGCGATAAGGATAAGCGATAAGTGATAAGTGATAAGTGATAAGCGATAAGCGAAAGTGATAAGTGGTAAGCGATAAGTGATAAGTGATAAGCGATAAGTGCTAAATGATACATGCACTCCTTTAACCAAACACACACACACACTCTACAATGATCCCCTTACCCATAATGCCCTCTGCTGTACCAGTGGTTTATTAATGTGTTGGGGAAGTCTCTCCCCCCCAGCCCTCCCATTGCTCTGACAATCCCTCATCTCTATGAGATGGTAATTGATCACCAATTCAATTTCTAACTGGAGAAAATTGATTTTGGAGCCCTAACATTGTTCGTTAACCGTGGTGCCGATGGGTTGGTGGTCTAGATGGATGATTATGGGATGGCAGAGATATCTCTGAGAGGGACCGGTGATTAGATTAGCTCCAGACAGAGAGATTGCTTGGGTAAACCAGCCTGAATGCTTTGAAACAAAATGGAGGTCAGTGTTCAGGGTTGTGTAACCAGGCTCTGGGAAAGTAGCCAGTCAAATTGTTGTGGGGAAATACTTAATAGAAACCCCACAAGGACCATTATCAGGGAAATGTTTGTCTGGGTGCTCTGCCTCTCAATTTACTGGAACTGTAGGTAGGCAGTCTACCATTTACTATAGTCTCTCTCTCTTTGTCTCTCTTTATCTCTCTTTATCTCTCTCTCTCTCTCTCTCTATCTCTCTATCTCTCTCTCTCTCTCTCTCTCTCTCTGTATCTCTCTCTCTCTCTCTCTGTATCTCTCTCTCTCTCTCTCTCTGTATCTCTCTCTCTCTCTCTCTCTCTCTGTATCTCTCTCTCTCTCTCTCTTTCCCTCTCTCTCTCTCTCTCTTTCTCTCTCTCTCTCTCTCTCTCTCTCTCTCTCTCTCTCTCTTTATCTATCTCTTTCTCTCTCTCTCTTTCTCTCTCTCTATCTCTCTCTCTTTATCTCTCTCTCTCTCTCTCTCTCTGCTGTATGGAGACCATAGTGGGAAAGCTCCCATTGGTTGTGCGTTAATTGTTGTTTTAGTATGTTTTACGAAAGTTTTAACGGTCCTTTTTATCACTGAGGCACTTTTTATTTTTCTCAGCGCCGAACGTACACGCAGTCCTCAATTATTTACAACCAAGCCCAGATTCTGGATTTAGCACACTCAGCATAGTGGGCTGGTCCATGGATTAAGAGAAAACCGGGAAGCTAGCCTATTGTGCTTTACTGAAACATGGCTAAATGATAACATCCCCATAGAGAACGTCACTATCGGCGGTTTCCAGGGATAGCATTTCTTCCGGTAAGGGTAAGGGAGGGGCTCTGGCTTTATTTGTTAACCCACGACCAACCAAGTGAAGAGAGAGCTGGAGAGACTACATCAGTGGAAAGCGGCGGGCCCTGATGGCATCAGCCCAAGGGTGCTTAGCGACCCTTCAACCTTAGCCTGAGCCTAGAAAGGGTCCCTGTGCTGTGGAAAACATCCTGCCTCGTCCCAGTGCCCAAGAAGGCACACCCCACTGTCCTGAATGACTTCAGACCTGTAGCGCTAACATCCCACATCATGAAGACCCTGGAAAGGTTAGTCCTCGCTCACCTCAGACCCCTGGTGTGTACATCACTGGACCCCCTGCAGTTTGCATACCAGCGCAACATCGGGGTGGATGATGAGAGGACATTTTATTTAACCATTAAAACATGTACCTGTTCCTCTAGGGGTTATTTAACCGTTAAAACATGTACCTGTTCCTCTAGGGTTTATTTAACCATTAAAACATGTACCTGTTCCTCTAGGGGTTATTTAACCGTTAAAACATGTACCTGTTCCTCTAGGGGTTATTTAACCATTAAAACATGTACCTGTTCCTCTAGGGGTTATTTAACCATTAAAACATGTACCTGTTCCTCTAGGGGTTATTTAACCATTAAAACATGTACCTGTTCCTCTAGGGGTTATTTAACCATTAAAACATGTACCTGTTCCTCTAGGGGTTATTTAACCATTAAAACATGTACCTGTTCCTCTAGGGGTTATTTAACCATTAAAACATGTACCTGTTCCTCTAGGGGTTATTTAACCATTAAAACATGTACCTGTTCCTCTAGGGGTTATTTAACCATTAAAACATGTACCTGTTCCTCTAGGGGTTATTTAACCATTGTTCTGTTCCTTCACCTTCTTTATTTTGGAAGGAAAAAACACTTTCAGTGGTATGAAAAGTGCTATGTAAAAACCCAGTGGTAGGAATGGAATTAAGAATATTTACATATTTGGGTGAGAAATGTCGGAGTATAGAATAGTATAGAATACAGTATATACATATGAGATGAGTAATGCAAAATATGTAAACATTATTAAAGTGACTAAGATACAGTATAATAGTATAGAATACAGTATATACATATGTGATGAGTAATGTGAGATATGTTTTAGTTTTTATTATTTCTTACTCTTTAGAACTCGTTTGGTATGAATAGTGTTATCTTAAAACCCACAGTGGTATGAATAGTGTTATGTAAAAACCCACAGTGGTATGAATAGTGTTATGTAAAAACCCACAGTGGTATGAATAGTGTTATGTAAAAACCCACAGTGGTATGATAAGATGACTAGATGTTGTGATGTTCAATAGCAGGGGATGGAGTATAACATGACTAGATGTTGTGATGTTCAATAGCAGGGGATGAAGTATAACATGACTAGATGTTGTGATGTTCAATAGCATGGGATGGAGTATAACATGACTAGATGTTGTGATGTTCAATAGCAGGGGATGGAGTATAACATGACTAGATGTTGTGATGTTCAATAGTAGGGGATGGAGTATAACATGACTAGATGTTGTGATGTTCAATAGCAGGGGATGGAGTATAACATGACTAGATGTTGTGATGTTCAATAGTAGGGGATGGAGTATAACATGACTAGATGTTGTGATGTTCAATAGTAGGGGATGGAGTATAACATGACTAGATGTTGTGATGTTCAATAGTAGGGGATGGAGTATAACATGACTAGATGTTGTGATGTTCAATAGCAGGGGATGGAGTATAACATGACTAGATGTTGTGATGTTCAATAGTAGGGGATGGAGTATAACATGACTAGATGTTGTGATGTTCAATAGTAGGGGATGGAGTATAACATGACTAGATGTTGTGATGTTCAATAGCAGGGGATGGAGTATAACATGACTAGATGTTGTGATGTTCAATAGCAGGGGATGGAGTATAACATGACTAGATGTTGTGATGTTCAATAGTAGGGGATGGAGTATAACATGACTAGATGTTGTGATGTTCAATAGCAGGGGATGGAGTATAACAAATCAACTTGTATTGGTCACATACACGTGTTTAGCAGATGTTAATGTGAGTGTAATGAAATGCTTGTGTTTCTAGCTCCGACAGTGCAGAAATATCTAACAAGTAATATCTAACAAGTAATATCTAACAAATTCACAACAATACACACAATACACACTCATCTTAAGTAAAGGAATGGAATTAAGAATATTTACATATTTGGGTGAGAAATGTCGGAGTATAGAATAGTATAGAATACAGTATATACATATGAGATGAGTAATGCAAAATATCTAAACATTATTAAAGTGACTAAGATACAGTATAATAGTATAGAATACAGTATATACATATGTGATGAGTAATGTGAGATATGTTTTAGTTTTTATTATTTCTTACTCTTTAGAACTCTCATTTGGCATCTTATCGGCAAACCCCAAAACAAAATAATTATTGTTATCATGTCAAAAACAAAATGAAGAGGAGGGAGGGAGATGAGGAGGAGGGAGGGAGATGAGGAGGAGGGAGGGGGATGAGGAGGAGGGAGGGAGATGAGGAGGAAGGAGGGAGATGAGGAGGAGGGAGGGAGATGAGGAGGAGGGAGGGAGATGAGGAGGAGGGAGGGAGATGAGGAGGAAGGAGGGAGATGAGGAGGAGGGAGGGAGATGAGGAGGAAGATGAGGAGGAGGGAGGGAGATGAGGAGGAGGGAGGGGGATGAGGAGGAAGATGAGGAGGAGGTACGGTAAGGAAGGATGGGGATGAGGAGAGGGAGGGAGATGAGGAGGGGGGAGGGGGATGAGGAGAGGGGGATGAAGAGAGGGAGATGAGGAGGAGGGAGGGAGATGAGGAGAGGAAGATGAGGAGGAAGGAGGGAACATTTCCCTTTCCTCTCTCATCCTCTCATGATCAGTTGTCAGTATGTTTTAACGTCAGAAAGCACGTCGAGTTTAGTCCAACTGGTGCTGCTACCGCTGTTGCTGTTATACTGCTCTGGTTACATCTTTCTGAATTCTGTATCATTCTGCTGTTGTCTGTCCTGGGTTACTGTTAGGGTCTGGAAGCTGTGGCTGGGTTACTGTTAGGGTCTGGAAGCTGTGGCTGGGTTACTGTTAGGGTCTGGAAGCTGTGGCTGGGTTACTGTTAGGGTCTGGAAGCTGTGGCTGGGTTACTGTTAGGGTCTGGAAGCTGTGGCTGGGTTACTGTTAGGGTCTGGAAGCTGTGGCTGGGTTACTGATAGGGTCTGGAAGCTGTGGCTGGGTTACTGTTAGGGTCTGGAATCTGTGGCTGGGTTACTGTTAGGGTCTGGAAGCTGTGGCTGGGTTACTGTTAGGGTCTGGAATCTGTGGCTGGGTTACTGTTAGGCTCTGGAAGCTGTGGCTGGGTTACTGATAGCTTCTGGAAGCTGTGGCTGGGTTACTGTTAGGGTCTGGAAGCTGTGGCTGGGTTACTGTTAGGGTCTGGAATCTGTGGCTGGGTTACTGTTAGGGTCTGGAAGCTGTGGCTGGGTTACTGTTAGGGTCTGGAATCTGTGGCTGGGTTACTGTTAGGCTCTGGAAGCTGTGGCTGGGTTACTGATAGCTTCTGGAAGCTGTGGCTGGGTTACTGTTAGGGTCTGGAAGCTGTGGCTGGGTTACTGTTAGGGTCTGGAAGCTGTGGCTGGGTTACTGATAGCTTCTGGAAGCTGTGGCTGGGTTACTGTTAGGGTCTGGAAGCTGTGGCTGGGTTACTGTTAGGGTCTGGAAGCTGTGGCTGGGTTACTGTTAGGGTCTGGAAGCTGTGGCTGGGTTACTGATAGCTTCTGGAAGCTGTGGCTGGGTTACTGTTAGGGTCTGGAAGCTGTGGCTGGGTTACTGTTAGCGTCTGGAAGCTGCTGATGGGTTACTGTTAACGTCTGGAAGCTGCTGATGGGTTACTGTTAGGGTCTGGAAGCTGTGGCTGGGTTACTGTTAGGGTCTGGAAGCTGTGGCTGGGTTACTGTTAGGGTCTGGAAGATTTGTCTGGGTTACTGTTAGGGTCTGGAAGCTGTGGCTGGGTTACTGTTAGGCTCTGGAAGCTGTGGCTGGGTTACTGTTAGGGTCTGGAAGCTGTGGCTGGGTTACTGTTAGCGTCTGGAAGCTGCTGATGGGTTACTGTTAACGTCTGGAAGCTGCTGATGGGTTACTGTTAGGGTCTGGAAGCTGTGGCTGGGTTACTGTTAGGGTCTGGAAGCTGTGGCTGGGTTACTGTTAGGGTCTGGAAGCTGCTGATGGGTTACTGTTAGGGTCTGGAAGCTGTGGCTGGGTTACTGTTAGGGTCTGGAAGCTGTGGCTGGGTTACTGTTAGGGTCTGGAAGCTGTGGCTGGGTTACTGTTAGGGTCTGGAAGCTGTGGCTGGGTTACTGTTAGGGTCTGGAAGCTTTGTCTGGGTTACTGTTAGGGTCTGGAAGCTGTGGCTGGGTTACTGTTAGGGTCTGGAAGCTTTGTCTGGGTTACTGTTAGGGTCTGGAAGCTTTGTCTGGGTTACTGTTAGGGTCTGGAAGCTTTGTCTGGGTTACTGTTAGGGTCTGGAAGCTGTGGCTGGGTTACTGTTAGGGTCTGGAAGCTTTGTCTGGGTTACTGTTAGGGTCTGGAAGCTGTGTCTGGGTTACTGTTAGGGTTAACTGGATCCAGCCTCTCTGCCTGAGGACCAGGTCCCACAGTGAACCTGCTTAGGCTCAAGACTTCAGGGATGGTCCCCATCATTTTGGCCCACCTCTCCTTCAACCCAAAACACTGGTAATCTATCCACCTTTCAATCCTGGAAGAATGTAAAAGAAGTTGCTTGTTTTACATATTAGTAATCAGAGGGCCTTTGTCTCTGGGAGAGGAGCCTGGTTGAAGTGTGATCTGCTGCAGCTTTGAACCTGGCTCTGTCCATTTTCTACTACTGCCATTGGGATCTGGTCAAAAGTAGTGCACTATATAGGGAACAGGGTGCCATACATCTACAGTTGCTGCTCAGCCTTTATCTCACACAGGTAGACATCGGATCTCTCTACAGCTTGGGGATCAGGGTGAAAGCTGAACTGAACCAAGCCAAGTTGTACTGTACTGATCAGAGTTGCTGGAACCATGCTGGAAATATTAGAGCCAGCAGTACAGTTTGGGTCTGCTCAATATTGTGAAATGGGTAGAGGAGGGTTAATAGACAAATAGACCTCTCCTCTCCTCTCCTCTCCTCTCCTCTCCTCTCCTCTCCTCTCCTCTCCTCTCCTCTCCTCTCCTCTCCTCTCCTCTCCTCTCCTCTCCTCTCCTCTCCTCTCCTCTCCTCTCCTCTCCTCTCCTCTCCTCCATTCAGACTAATTGACTTTCATTTGTCTTCTTCACCCTCCTCTAGTGTCGTGTACCTTTTGAATTTGTCAGTCGTAGCAAGTTGTCAATTAAAAAGGCATCACCCACTAAAACTGATGGCTGACTTGATGTTAATTAATATCTGGGCTTTATGATGTGTGATACAGGCCCCAGCACAGCCCTTTGGCATGCGATGACCATTTAGTAAATGCAGTTATAGGCTGAGTCCCAAATTACACCCTATAGGGATATGGTCAAAAGTAGTGCACTATTTAGGAAATATGGTGCCATTTAGGATGCAGACAAAGCCACATTCTGGAAGCTAAAACCTACTGATGCTCCTCTGTTGAAATGAAGACAGACGGTGAAATGGTCTTAAAGGGACAGTTCGGGATTTTACCAATGAAGTAGAGGCATATGTGATGCAGTTCACTTGCCATCCATGGTCCTAGCTATAATCTAAGAAATAGCCTAGGTTAAATTACCAGAGATTCTTAAATGGACCATTATATTAGGCTGTCGGTATTACTGGGCTATATCAGCCATGAGGATAGACGTAGTTTGAAGAAAGCAGAGTTAAAGAGACTTGCACTTTCTCTTGAGCTATTTTTATAGCCTACCTTTTAGGAGTGGGAATATTTTCAGGCGGAGACTAATATGGGTGATCAATATTTATTTCTAGCCAATGCATTAAACTATAGCCTAATCATATTTAGATAAGTACATTTCCGTGGAAAGATAACTGCTCCGTGCTTCTCTGTCCATGCATAGGCTATAGCCTAATCATATTTAGCTGAGAACTCACACGCACCTGATCTCACACCTATGGCTACTGAACTGGAAGCAGCTAGAATGATGACAGCGGACACTTGCACTTTCTCTTGAGCTACATTAGCATATAGGATATAGCCTACCTTTTAGGAGGACGATTAGCATATAGGATATAGCCTACCTTTTAGGAGGAAGATTAGCATATAGGATATATCCTACCTTTTAGGAGGACGATTAGCATATAGGATATATCCTACCTTTTAGGAGGAAGATTAGCATATAGGATATAGCCTACCTTTTAGGAGGAAGATTAGCATATAGGATATATCCTACCTTTTAGGAGGAAGATTAGCATATAGGATATAGCCTACCTTTTAGGAGGAAGATTAGCATATAGCAGTGGTCACCAACCGGTGGATCGCGATTGACTGGTCGATCTCCAAGAAATTTGTGTAAAAAACTAAGTGATAAAGCCGATAAAGCCTTGTGTTCCTATTTATTTTATTAGTCTCGGGCTGTTGGCGGTCGGTTCACCCGATTCAGCTGCCCTGCTGCCTGAAAGGCCAACTGTTGCCATTTTGAACCATTTCATGTGTCTGAAGGTACAGACTCTGCCTTCCCGGAGAGTAAATCAAGTGTACAATAAATCTACTGCTGGCCAATCAGATGGCTCAGATTACCGTGTCTGCAGTAACGTTACAGGCTTAAAAGAAAGCTACAGAAAAGTTGATACTGTGAGATTTCAAAACGTTTAAAACCATGACTAGAGAGAGACTGTCAACGAATACAGCAAAGAGCTGCTGTTTGTATGAGTGACTTCATGTTGAAGTTCTTACTGTCAACACTTTGTATTCAACAAATTTGTGTTCTTCCTGTTTCCATTCAGCGCTAGAAGAAGCACTGCAGCAGTAACGAATGATTAGGACAGTGTATCTATAGGCTTGAGTTGTTGTTATTAGCAGCTTGGGTCTTTTTTAATATCTAGGAATATTTCACTTTCTCTGTTCAGAGGAGTAACAACATGAATTTATGCATGAGGCAGAAATAATGCGGTGGGACTCGAGTTGTGTTATCAGCTGGAAGACGGTGTCCCTTGTTGGTCAGTGTCAGTGGAGGAAAGGGAGAGGAGGGATGTTGAGAGGCGGACCCTCAGTCTGCTGCTCTCTCCCTCCACTGAGACTGACCATCAGATGCAGGCACCATCAGCCCAGTATAAAACATTTAAATGTATAGTCGCTCAGCTGTGCCTTGCAAATAATACAACAACGGATCTATTACCGGTAAAGCCTGCCTCAAATTGTTAAATATAATTTCAATAAAAATGGCCAAAACAACAATGCATTCATTGGCAGGCAGTTCAATCAAAGCCAATATGAGGTGATGATGTATTGGGTCCATAGCTTACAGCACAAACCTCATTACTACTGTTTTATGCACATGCTTATGTTTTTTAAATCATGTTAAAAACAATCAGATCTCTAATTACATTTACACTCAGAAAGTGATCTTTACTCAGAAAAGGTTGGTGACCCCTGGTATATAGGATACAGCCTGCCTTACTGTAATACACCACCCTACTGTAATACACCGCCCTACTGTAATACATAACTCTACTGTAATACATAACTCTACTGTAATACACCACCCTACTGTAATACATAACTCTACTGTAATACACCACCCTACTGTAATACACCACCCTACTGTAATACATAACTCTACTGTAATACACCACCCTACTGTAATACACCACCCTACTGTAATACACCACCCTACTGTAATACATAACTCTACTGTAATACACCACCCTACTGTAATGCACCACCCTACTGTAATACATAACTCTACTGTAATACACCACCCTACTGTAATACATAACTCTACTGTAATACACCACCCTACTGTAATGCACCACCCTACTGTAATACATAACTCTACTGTAATACACCACCCTACTGTAATACACCAACCTACTGTAATACATAACTCTACTGTAACACACCACCCTACTGTAATACATAACTCTACTGTAATACATAACTCTACTGTAACACAACACCCTACTGTAATACATAACTCTACTGTAATACATAACTCTACTGTAACACACCACCCTACTGTAATACATAACTCTACTGTAACACAACACCCTACTGTAATACATAACTCTACTGTAATACACCACCTTACTGTAATACACCACCTTACTGTAATACATAACCGTACTGTAACACAACACCCTACTGTAATACATAACTCTACTGTAACACACCACCCTACTGTAATACACCACCCTACTGTAATACATAACTCTACTGTAACACAACACCCTACTGTAATGCATAACTCTACTGTAATACATAACTCTACTGTAATACACCACCCTACTGTAATACATAACTCTACTGTAACAAACCACCCTACTGTAACACATCACCCTACTGTAACACACCACTCTACTGTAATACATAACTCTACTGTAACACACCACCCTACTGTAATACATAACTCTACTGTAACACACCACCCTACTGTAACACACCACCCTAATGTAACACACCACCCTACTGGACCAAGCCATGTTCTTGCCATCGTATTATCTGGGTAAGGACACATCGTTATTGTCTGTTAGCCAACTCAAGACTACTCTCTAGTTTACACAACGGGATATCATGGTCTATTAGTGCTGAAACCTGGCAGAGGAAGGACTCACACAGTAGAAAATAGATATTCTGTGGAAAATGGGTGTTGCAGTCAATTAAGGGACCACCAACCTCCTGTGGTAGCAGTATCTGTCTTGATGTTACTTTTTCATATGGAATCTTTAGTTTTGAGTATTGAAAAAGTAGACAGTTATAGACTTTAGATCGATGCATTGAACTGACACAAAGGTATAATACGTCTACATGGTATTTTGCTGAAAGTTAAAACCAGTAATATTACTAATACCTAAGGTTGTTTGTTCAAAGGCAGCAGCACCTGTCCCAGAATATCCAAGCTACAGTCTTTTCAGACCAAGTATACTTTACAGTAGAACATCTTAATCTTTTCTAATAAACCTGGCAGAGAGATGGGTGGGTCAGTCAGTGAAGATTTCTTATTCTTCTCTCTCTCTCTCTTCCTCTCTCTCTCTTCCTCTCTCTCTCTCTTCCTCTCTCTCTCTCTCTCTCTCTCTCTCTCTCTCTCTCTCTCTCTCTCTCTCTCTCTCTCTTCCTCTCTCTCTCTCTCTCTCTCTCTCTTCCTCTCTCTCTCTCTCTCTCTCTCTCTCTTCCTTTCCTCCTCTCTCTCTCTCTCTCTCTCTTCCTTTCCTCCTCTCTCTCTCTCTCTCTCTCTCTCTCTCTCTCTCTCTCTCTCTCTCTCTCTTCCTCTCTCTCTCTTCCTTTCCTCCCCCCTCTCTCTCTCTCTCTCTCTCTCTCTCTCTCTCTCTCTCTCTCTCTCTTCCTCTCTCTCTCTCTCTCTGAAGGTGTATCTCTCTCTCATTTCCTCTCCTCTCTATCATTAGAGTGTGAGCTACACATTCTTCACGTATGAAAAAGAGACCCTGTAGCAGTATTTTGCAGCAACCATTTTCTATGAATATGTATACCAGCTGGGGCATGGTGCATGTTATGCTGTCTCCATTAATGTATTAGCGGTCTGAACCAACTGAAGTAGCAGACACACAACCTTCACTTCCCGTCCGTTAGATAGACTGATGTTCTATTCATGTAATACCCACTAGAACATGCTTCTCGTTTACATTGTTAAATGGATGCTCTTGACTGGTGGGACTCAGCATGGGGTGTTTTGTCAGCCAGAGACTACAGGGACTCAGCATGGGGTGTTTTGTCAGCCAGAGACTACAGGGACTCAGCATGGGGTGTTTTGTCAGCCAGAGACTACAGGGACTCAGCATGGGGTGTTTTGTCAGCCAGAGACTACAGGGACTCAGCATGGGGTGTTTTGTCAGCCAGAGACTACAGGGACTCAGCATGGGGTGTTTTGTCAGCCAGAGACTACAGGGACTGTCCATTTCACAATATAATGGAACCAGGCAGCTAGCAGGTATTGCTGTGCTCAGAGCCGGTTGTGCTAGTACTGGCTGAGGCTGCCTGTACTTCACCTGTGTCTGTGTTAGTACTTGCTGAAGATGGCTGTATTGGGTCTGTGTTAGTATTTGCTGAAGCCAGCTGTATTGGGTCTGTGTTAGTACTTGCTGAAGATGGCTGTATTGGGTCTGTGTTAGTATTTGCTGAAGCCAGCTGTACTGGGTCTATGTTAGTACTTGCTGAAGATGGCTGTATTGGGTCTGTGTTAGTATTTGCTGAAGCCAGCTGTACTGGGTCTATGTTAGTACTTGCTGAAGCCGGCGGTGCTGGGTCTCAGTTAGTACATGCTGAGGCTGGATGTGGATCAACTGAGTCTGTGCTTGTACTGGCTGATGATCCAGCATCTCCTCTACTGACAAACTTAAGCATAGCACCTGTAAATTATAGATAACAATACTATTATACATTTTATCAGCTGCATCAGATCCATTCAAACTGGCTCCCCCAGATTTCCTTTTATACATTTTCAAATATAAAATACTATTTATACTATGGCTTGGCTGAATACTTTATGGTTATTATTTACTGAGAGATGTGCATCCATATTGCCCAGTATACCCAGCTAATCAACATTTAAAATGTAATATATAAATCAATAGTCAATGTCAATCCACTGCTTTCCATCTTGCATTAGTCCAGAGATGTAACTAAACCTTGACTGAGAGACTAGACAATCATTATCTTGTTTTAAAATGATGTGCTCCTATGAGGAGTGCCATCACGCCCATGTATTGTCTGGACTGGTCGCCACAGAGGTTGCTGCTGGAAAGCGCGAGTTTCATTTCGTGCACGCGCGTATAATGCATGTTCACGTGCGACGCGGTTATCTTTTCCGAGCTGCAGTTTATAGGTCAGTTAGGATCACCACATTATTTTAAGAATGTGAAATGTCAGAATAATAGTAGAGATAATTATTTATTTCAGCTTTTATTTCTTTCATCACATTCCCAGTGGGTCAGAAGTTAACATACACTCAATTAGTATTTGGTAGCATAGCCTTCAAATTGTTTTACTTGGGTCAAACGTTTCGGGTAGCCTTCCACAAGCTTCCCACAATAAGTTGGGTGAATTTTGGCCCATTCCTCCTGACAGAACTGGTGTAACTGAGTCAGGTTTGTAAGCCTCCTTGCTCGCACACACTTTTTCAGTTCTGCCCACGACTTTTCTATAGGATTGAGGTCAGTGCTTTGTGATGGTCACTCCAATACCTTGACTTTGTTGTCCTTAAGCCATTTTGCCACAACTTTGGAAATATGCTTGAGGTCATTATCATTTGGAAGACACATTTGCAACCAAGCTTTAACTTCCTGACTAATGTCTTGAGATGTTGCTTCAATATATCCACATAATTTTCCTTCCTCATGATGCCATCTGTTTTGTGAAGTGCACCAGTCCCTCCTGCAGCAAAGCACACCCACAACATGATGCTGCCACCACCGTGCTTCACGGTTGGGATGGTGTTCTTCGGCTTACAAGCCTCCCCCTTTTTTCTCCAAACATAACGATGGTCATTATGGCCAAACAGTTCTATTTTTGTTTCATCAGACCAGAGGAGATTTCTCCAAAAAGTACGATCTTTGTCCCCATGTGCAGTAGACTGGCTTTTTTATGGCAGTTTTGGAGCAGTGGCTTCTTCCTTGCTGAGCAGCCTATAAAAAATGTATTTCACCTTTTTTTAACCAGGTCGGCCAGTTGAGAACAAGTTCTCATTTACAACTGTGACCTGGCCAAGACAAAGCAAAGCAGTGCGACAAAAAACAACACAGAGTTACACATGAGAATAAACAAACGTACAGTCAATAACACAATAGAGAATCTATATACAGAGTGTGCAAATGTAGTGCTTAGGTTATGTCGATATAGGACTCGTTTTACTGTGGATATATATATACTTTTGTACCTGTTTCCTCCAGGATCTTCACAAGGTCGTTTGCTGTTGTTCTGGGATTGATTTGCACTTTTTGCACCAAAGTACGTTCATCTCCTGAGCGGTATGACGGCTGCATGGTCCCATGGTTTTTATACTTACAGATGAACGTGGTACCTTCAGGCGTTTGGAAATTGCTCCCAAGGATGAACCAGACTTGTGGAGGTCTACAATCGTTTTTCTGAGGACTTGGCTGATTTCTTTTGATTTTCCCATGATGTCAAGCAAAGAGGCAGAGTTTGGAGATAGGCTTTGAAATACATCCACAGGTACAGCTCCAATTGACTCAAATTATGTCAATTAGCCTATCAGAAGCTTCTAAAGCCAAGAATTTTCCAAGCTGTTTAAAGGCAGTCAACTTAGTGCATAAACGTCTGACCCACTGGAATTGATATAGTGAATTATAAGTGAAATAATCTGTCTGTAAACAATTGTTGGAAGAATGACTTGTGTCATGCAGGAAGTAGATGTCCTAACCGACTTACCAAGACTATAGTCTGTGGAGTGGTTGAAAAATTAGCTTTAATGACTTCAACCTAATTGTATGCAAAAGTCCGACTTCAACTGTATATGGACGAGCGATATCAGAGTACGACCCCTGGGAAGTTCTCTTTCTTTTTACATATTTGGACAGATGGATATGTAATCTTTACTTCAACATTATTGACAGATAAAGGTTACCCAATTTAACAAATCACACACAAAAATGGATCCAGCCTTCCATAAAGATAAGAAAATGGTCTGGTTTGGTCTTAACCATATGGGTGTGTGGTAACACATCATTCAAAGATCAAAAGACCTACCGAGGCCCTCAGAAGAAAGATTATTGATGCCCATGAGTCTGGGAGGGGTTACAGTCTGGGAGGAGTTACAGTCTGGGAGGAGTTACAAATCCATTTCCAAGCAATTCGAAGTACATCATTCCACTGTCCGACGAAAATTCCAGACTACCTAGGACAGGTCGTCCCAACAAAGTCAGCCCAAGAGCTGACCGAAAGATGCTAAGAACCCCAGGGTAACATCAAGGGATCTACAGGCCTCTCTTGACACAATCAATGTTGAAGTGCATGGGTACACTGTCAGAAAGAGACTGAATCTATCTATCTATCTATCTATCTATCTATCTATCTATCTATCTATCTATCTATCTATCTATCTATCTATCTATCTATCTATCTATCTATCTATCTATCTATCTATCTATCTATCTATCTATCTATCTATCTATCTATCTATCTATCTATCTATCTATCTATCTATCTATCTATCTATCTATCTATCTATCTATCTATCTATCTATCTATCTATCTATCTATCTATCTATCTATCTATCTATCTATCTATCTATCTATCTATCTAAAGAGACTGAATAAACTTGGCCTACATGGGAGGTCAGGAAGGAAGAAGCCTCTGCTCTCAAAAAATAATATCAAGACACAACTGACTTTTGCCAGACATCACCTGGGTAAAGTCAGTTTTTCACATGACTGTACATATTAGATGATTAATACCAGATATGTAAACATTATTAAAGTGACTAGTGTTCCATTTCTTAAAGTGGCCAGTGATTTTTAATCTATGTCTTTAGGCAGCAGGCTCTGACGTGCTAGTGATGGCTATTTAACAGTCTGATGGCCTTGAGATAGAAGCTGTTTTTCAGTCTCTCGGTCCCAGCTTTGATGCACCTGTACTGACCTTACCTTCTGGATGTTGGCGGGGTGAACAGGCAGTGGCTCGGGTGGTTGATTTCCTTGATGATCTTTTTGGCCCTCTTGTGACATCGGGTGCTGTAGGTGTCCAGAGGGCAGGAAGTTTGCCCCCGGTAATGCATTCGGCAGACCGCACCACCCTCTGGAGAGCCTTGCGGTTGTGGGCGGAGCAGTTGCCGTACCAGGCGGTGATACAGCCCGACAGGAAGCTCTTAATTGTGCATCTGTAAAAGTTTTGTGAGGGTTTTAGGTGTTAAGCCAAATTCCTTTATCCTCCTGAGGTTGAGGGAGCTCTGTTCTGTTTGGTTTTAATAGTCACAGTGGGTACAACATCTCCTATGCACTTCTTGATAAACTCAGACACTGTATCGGTATATGTGTTAATATTATTTTCTGCAGCTACCCGAAATATATCCCAGTCCACATGATCAAAACAATCTTGAAGGCATTTGAGTGTTATATAATATCCTTATATAACCTGACAGATATAACAGACATTGCTGCATTACTAATTTCATCTTCAGTCATATTTCACAGATTTGACAGAAAACATTAGCAAAAATTATACAATTTTTACAATCATTTTAGGAGTTACTTATTGCTGCTTTGTTCCAGAAGCCTGTCAACTTCAGAATTCAACAGGATGAAATCTCTTGTCATCCTCTCACCCCCGCCACGTGGGTTGTCACTTGCTGTCACTTGTGTTGTATTTCAGCTTAATGTTGTATTATTTTCAAAGAACCCACGCACTGGCGTGGTAGCAGAGTAACACTGACTCTTTCTTTCACCATTAGGTAACGTCACAAAGTGTGAAGATGAAGGCAGTGAGTCATCGTTCTCTGAGACCGTGGTCAATGGTTTCAGTTTCAACGTGTGGATGTTCAACCCCCTCTCTCTGCCTCTCCGTCTCTCTCTCTCTATGTCTGTCTCTCTCTCTGCCTCTCCCTCTCTCTCTCTCTCTCTCTTTATGTCTGTCTCTCTCTCTGCCTCTCCCTCTCTCTCTCTCTCTCTCTCTCTCTCTCTCTCTATGTCTGTCTCTCTCTCTGCCTCTCCCTCTCTCTCTCTCTCTCTCTTTATGTCTGTCTCTCTCTCTGCCTCTCCCTCTCTCTCTCTCTCTCTCTATGTCTGTCTCTCTCTCTGCCTCTCTCTGCTGAGACTGTGGTCTGAGGATAGACACCACACACATAGAAGACAGACAGACAGGTGTATGAAAGCTTGGAGCTTGTTACCCGTTAAACAGAGAACACGTACAAAAGACCAGACGACAGTTGGCCAATAACGGCTTAAAAGGCTTTAGAAAGATGGGGTGCGTCCCAAATGGCACCCTATTCCCTATACAGTGCACTTCTTTAGACCGTGGACCATATGGAGGAGGGTACCATTCCTCTACAGAGAAACACTTCAGTGTACCTCCAAAGACACTAAGGCTGTGTCCCAAATGGTACCTTATTCCCTTAGGGCCCTTGTCAAAAGTAGTGCACTATATTGGAAATAGTGTACCATTTGGGGACGTAGACAATAACTCTTCGACCTCCATTAAATCTATTCAGAGAGGAATCCTCCTTCTTCGTCTCAGACTACATCCCATAGTCTGAGACATCCCATAGTCTGAGACATCCCATAGTCTGAGACATCCCATAGACTGAGACATCCCATAGACTGAGACATCCCATAGACTGAGACATCCCATAGTCTGAGACATCCCATACACTGACACGAAATGCACATAGTGCACAGCTTTTGACCAGAGCCCTATGGAACGGTCATTAAATGTTAGGAACGGTCATGCTATGTTAGGAACAGTCAAGGTATGTTAGGAACGGTCATTAAATGTTAGGAACGGTCATGGTATGTCAGGAACGGTCATGGTATGTTAGGAACAGTCATGGTATGTTAGGAACGGTCATGGTATGTTAGGAACAGTCAAGGTATGTTAGGAACGGTCATTAAATGTTAGGAACGTTCATGGTATGTCAGGAACAGTCAAGGTATGTTAGGAACGGTCATTAAATGTTAGGAACGGTCATGGTATGTCAGGAACGGTCATGGTATGTTAGGAACAGTCATGGTATGTTAGGAACGGTCATGGTATGTTAGGAACGGTCATTAAATGTTAGGAACGGTCATGGTATGTTAGGAACGGTCATGGTATGTTAGGAACGGTCACATTCTGACTGACTGGCACTCTGACTGACACCAACACACACCAATGCATGCGCACACACACAAACACACACACTTTGAACAAAATCAAAACGGCAATGTTCTTGTAATGCTTTTTGTAATGATATGTTATGAACAGTCATGGTATGTTAGGAACGGTCATGGTATGTTAGGAACGGTCATGGTATGTTATGAACAGTCATGGTATGTTAGGAACGGTCATGGTATGTTAGGAACGGTCATGGTATGTTAGGAACGGTCATGGTATGTTAGGAATGGTGATAATATGTTAGGAACGGTCATGGTATGTTAGGAACGGTCATGGTATGTTAGGAACGGTCATGGTATGTTAGGAACGGTCATGGTATGTTAGGAACAGTCATGGTATGTTAGGAACGGTCATGGTATGTTAGGAACGGTCATGGTATGTTAGGAACAGTCATGGTATGTTAGGAACAGTCATGGTATGTTAGGAATGGTCGAATGATCATGTGGTCGAATGGTCATGTGATGAGGTAGCTCCACCTGTGTTGTCCCTCTTGGTCGAATGGTCATGTGATGAGGTAGCTCATCCTGTGTTGTCCCTCTTGGTCGAATGGTCATGTGATGAGGTAGCTCCACCTGTGTTGTCCCTCTTGGTCGAATGGTCAAGATGTTGGCTTCTCTTGTGAGAGACCTGAGTTCTAATCCCCCACACATTTGAAATGTATAATATCACGTGACATTTTTGGGAAACATTAACATGTGAAACTCACGTGCCCGAAAACCACGTCTCTTTTTCCCACGTAAACATTTTCACGTGCTTTGTTCACGTGAACATTTTCATGTGGAACGTCATACGTGTCACTGTTGGGGTTTTAAATGATGTTACCAGGATAAACTATGTCTGTTGAAAGGTTCAATGAATCACCCTTAAAGGACTTTCTCTAAAACCTTCTCAAGGATTTCTCCATTTGAATGTAGCTATAACACACTTAATATTCCAACGACACTCTGGGTGTGAAATGCAAGCTAATAACAAATGACAGATTTCCCTCAAAAGCAGAGCATAGAATCCATTGCTGATAATACAATTTGTACGCTCTGTCAAATACATATTAAGACTGCTGGTAGTAACTGCTACTGTGTTGCCTCAGGACAAATCCAAATGGCATCCTGTTATGCACTATATTTGAGCCCTATGGGCCCTGGTCAAAAGTAGTTAGATGTAGGGAATAGTGTGTAATTTGGAATGCAGCCCAAGTCAGTAAGTTGCTGTGTTGAACACTTCAGCCATAGACAGTAATGGGGGGTCATCAAATATGTCTAAAACAGAAGGTCAAAGTTTCAATGTTCAGTAATCTCATTTGAAATGGATCACATTCACCAGTAAATGCTGGCCTTTACAGTACATTTCAGTCATAACATATATTTCAAACATAAGCAGGCCCAAATGTTCTGTGTAAAACACGGATCTCATTGGAAATTCATCCCATTTACCATCCAGACTTTGGCTTTGTGTCTGTGAGGCTGTCAGATTCAGCTTGTGGCCATTCTGCTGGGTTCTGTAGTGACAGACGGTAGCTTTGTGTGTGTGTGTGTGTGTGTGGTCAGGGAGTGTGTGTATGTATGTGTGTGGTCAGGGAGTTGGCAGATGACCCTAGAGGAAGCCCTCCTGGACAGATCTGGACCTGCTGCTCACTGCCACTTCGTCAGGCCTTTGGGCTTGTGTTTTGGCATGAACACACACACACACACACACACACACACACACACACACACACACACACACACACACACACACACACACACACACATACATGCACTCACACGCCAAACTCACCCGAAGCTGTGTCCCAGTCTTCATCTCTCCCCTCTGAAGAAGAATGTCTGAAGAAGAATGGAGCTGGCAGGTGTGTGTGTGTGTGTGTGTGTGTGTGTGTGTGTGTGTGTGTGTGTGTGTGTGTGTCAAACTCAAGCCCAAATGCCTGACTAAGTGAGTGAGTAGCGGGTCACACGCCCACATGTACACACATGCACACACACACACACTCGCGCACGCACACACCACACACACACACACACACACTACCTCTGTCCACTGACAGGGCAGGGCTGTGTTTGAGGCCGACCCTAGGGACGTGTAACCAGTGGAGGCTGGTGAGGGGAGGACGGATCATAATAATGTCTGGAAGGGAGTGAATGGAATGTGTTTTATGTATTTGATACCATTCTGCTCCAGTCATTACCACAAGCCCCTCCCCAATTAAGGTGCCACCAGCCTCCTGTGAACTAAACTTATGTCCGTGTGTGTGTGTGTGTGTGTGTGTGTGTGTGTGTGTGTGTGTGTGTGTGTGTGTGTGTGTGTGTGTGTGTGTGTGTGTGTGTGTGTGTGTGTGTTATCTAATAATGCTCCGGCCAGGCTGATTAAAAGACAAAGCATGACTTATTCCTGAAAAAGCCTTCACCATCTTGTTTATGATGTCCTTGTTTCAATTAGCATTAGAAGTTGACACAGTCTGGCAGCAACTGACATCCACGATCCACCACTAACAAAGGCTAACTAACAACACACATCGTTGTCAAGCCTGAGTCCCAAATGGCACCTAAATACTTATCTAGTGCATTACTTTTGACCAGGGCGCATAGGGTTCTCCTCTCTCAGTGAGAGGTTGCAAAGCCATAGGGCTCTGGTGATTGGGAACAGGGTGCTGTTTGGGACGTAACCATTGTTGTGTTGTAATTCATGCTAGTAGACCATAAGGGACCAGATCAATGAGGTATATAAACCCTGGACTGCTGGTGTTATATATTGGCCGTTGAAAGGCTTTGAAGCCACCGGTCGGCCATCTTGCCCCTCCCAGTAGGATCAGCCCTCCATAAGAATTAATGGAGTTCTACAGTATTTCAGTTACATGTTTCAAGGACAATTAAATATATTTAAGTAAGTTTTTGTTGTAGTGGGGAAAGTAACATTTGTCATCTAGAAATATATATACTTTAAGGAAAAAAAAATATTATTATATATTTTTTTACATTTTTTGTTTGTATTTTTAGCTCACATAATATAATTTAAAATAAAGCATTAAGTAGTTTGTAATATAATAAATATGGCAAAAACAAATGTAGACATTAATAAATACATTTCTATAGCTTCTAAAATAATGTTTTACACTGGTGGGGGAGTGGCAAGATGGAGGCAGGTGGCTTCAACACAGCATCCCCTATCAGTCATCTAGTGTATATATAAACCATTGAACCAGATATATTCTGAACAAAGGGACCTCTTCATTCAACTCCATTGGTGCTCCTGGGGTGAGGGACCTCTTCATTCAACTCCATTGGTCCTCCTGGGGTGAGGGACCTCTTCATTCAACTCCATTGGTCCTCCTGGGGTGAGGGACCTCTTCATTCAACTCCATTGGTGCTCCTGGGGTGAGGGACCTCTTCATTCAACTCCATTGGACCTAACGTGGGCATGATACTAGCACGCACACAGACATAAAATAATCAAATGTTTTACTGTCTAGTCAGCCTTTGAGTAATATTTCATAAGAATGGATATATGTTAGTGAAATAACTGCTACCGCTAGTAGAGATTCTGGATGGCCTGGTCTTCATACTGAAATTATGTTTTTGTAATGAATTAGCCGAATCCTTACTGAAATAGTACCATCAGCATAGCAGAGCAGCATGCATTTTCCTAATTTCTTTAGCACAGTATTTCCATCAGTCTTTTTCATCACTTATCTCCTCATGGCTAATAATAATCTAATTTATAATTAGAACATGAAAAATGGCCCTGCCATCACTAGCTACTAGCATTATTTTTTGAAAGAGACGATTGTCCCAAATGGCACCCTCTTCTCTATGGACCCTGGTCTAATGGCACCCTCTTCTCTATGGACCCTGGTCTAATGGCACCCTCTTCTCTATGGACCCTGGTCTAATGGCACCCTCTTCTCTATGGACCCTGGTCTAATGGCACCCTCTTCTCTATGGACCCTGGTCTAATGGCACCCTCTTCTCTATGGACCCTGGTCTAATGGCACCCTCTTCTCTATGGACCCTGGTCTAATGGCACCCTCTTCTCTATGGACCCTGGTCTAATGGCACCCTCTTCTCTATGGACCCTGGTCTAATGGCACCCTCTTCTCTATGGACCCTGGTCTAATGGCACCCTCTTCTCTATGGACCCTGGTCTAATGGCACCCTCTTCTCTATGGACCCTGGTCTAATGGCACCCTCTTCTCTATGGACCCTGGTCTAATGGCACCCTCTTCTCTATGGACCCTGGTCTAATGGCACCCTCTTCTCTATGGACCCTGGTCTAATGGCACCCTCTTCTCTATGGACCCTGGTCTAATGGCACCCTCTTCTCTATGGACCCTGGTCTAATGGCACCCTCTTCTCTATGGACCCTGGTCTAATGGCACCCTCTTCTCTATGGACCCTGGTCTAATGGCACCCTCTTCTCTATGGACCCTGGTCTAATGGCACCCTCTTCTCTATGGACCCTGGTCTAATGGCACCCTCTTCTCTATGGACCCTGGTCAAAAGAAGTGCACTATAGAAGGAATAGGCTGCCATTTGAGATGCATATTTTTGTGTTTAATTGAAATGTCTGCATATTTAAGTAGTTAGGAATAATGAGTGGCCTAGCTAAAAGCTTGTGGTCATATTACATTTTAATTTAGTTTTATTTTTAATTCTAGAGATAGACCTTATTCGCGTTCATTGCTTGATGTCTGTTGGGAACGAAGGATAAAGGAACAAAGTTTCCTACATGTGAAATGTCAGGAAAAATACTTATAAAGCATATCATGAATGCTAGTTGTATATTCTGGTATAGCATATCCTGATATAGTATATTCTGATATAGTATATTCTGATATAGTATAACATTATATAGTATATCCTGATATTGCATATCCTTATATAGTATATCCTGATATAGTATAACTTTATATAGTATATCCTGATATAGCATATCCTTATATAGTATATTCTCATATAGTGTATCCTGATATATTATATTCTGATATAGTATATCCTGATATAGCATATCCTTATATAGTATATCTTTATATAGTATATCCTGATATAGTATAACTTTATATAGTATATCCTGATATAGCATATCCTTATATAGTATATTCTCATATAGTGTATCCTGATATATTATATTCGGATATAGTATATCCTGATATAGCATATCCTTATATAGTATATCCTGATATAGCATATCCTTATATAGTATATCTTTATATAGTATATCCTGATATAGTATAACTTTATATAGTATATCCTTATATAGTACTGTATATCCTGATATATTATATTCTGATATATTATATCCTGATATAGCATATCCTTATATAGTATATCCTTATATAGTGTATCCTGATATAGTGTATCCTGATATAGTATAACTTTATATAGTATATCCTTATATAGTATATCCTTATATAGTGTATCCTGATATAGTGTATCCTGATATAGTATAACTTTATATAGTATATCCTTATATAGTATATCCTTATATAGTATATCCTGATATAGCATATCCTTATATAGTATATCTTTATATAGTATATCCTGATATAGTATAACTTTATATAGTATATCCTTATATAGTACTGTATATTCTGATATATTATATCCTGATATAGCATATCCTTATATAGTATATCCTTATATTGTATATTCTCATATAGTATATCCTGATATAGTACAGTGGCTTCGGAAAGTATTCAGACCCTTTTGACTTTTTCCACATGTTGTTACGTTACAGCCTTTTCCTCAGCAATCTACAAACAATACCCCATAATGACAAAGTGAAAACTGTTTTTTAGAAATTTTTGCAAATGTATTCAAAATAAAACAGAAATACCTTATTTACATAAGTATTCAGATCCTTTACTATGAGACTCGAAATTGAGCTCAGTTGCATCCTGTTTCCATTGATCATCCTTGATGTTTCTATAACTTGATTGGAGTCCACCTGTGGTAAATCCAATTGATTGGACAGGATTTGGAAAGGCACACGCCTATCTATATAAGGTCCCACAGTTGACAGTGCATGTCAGAGCAAAAACCAAGCCATGAGGTGGAAGGAATTGTCTGGAGAGCACCGAGACAGCATTGTGTCGAGGCACAGATCTAGGGAAGGGTACCAAAACAATTCTGCAGCATTGAAAGTCCCCAATTACATAGTGGCCTCCATCATTCTTAAATGGAAAAAGGTTGGAACCACTAAGACTCTTCTTAGACCTTGCCGCCCGGCCAAACTGAGCAATCGGAGGAGAAGGGCCTTGGTCAAGGAGGTGACGAAGAACCCGATGGTCACTCTGATAAAGCTCTAGAGTTCCTCTGTGGAGATGGGAGACAACCAGGACAACCATCTCTGCAGCACTCCACCAATCAGGCCTTTATGGTAGAGTGGCCAGACGGAAGCCACTCCTCAGTAAAAGGCACATGACAACCCGATTGGAGTTTTCCAAAAGGCACCTAAAGACTCTCAGACCATGAGAAACAAGATTCTCTGGTCTGATGAAACCAAGATTGAACTCCGAATGCCAAGCATCACGTCTGGAGGAAACCTGGCACCCTCCCTACGGTGAAGCATGGTGGCGGCAGCATCATGGTGTGGTTATGTTTTTCAGCGGCAGTGACTGGGAGACTAGTCAGGATCGAGGTAAAGATGAACGGAGCAAAGTACAGAGAGAATGAAAACCTGCTCCAGAGCACTCAGACTGGGACGAAGGTTCACCTCAACAGGACAACGACCCTAAGCACAAAGCCAAGACAACGCAGGAGTGGCTTCAGGACAAGAATCTGAATGTCCTTGAGTGACCCAGCCAGAGCCCAGACTTGAACCCAATCGAACATTTCTGGAGAGACCTGAAAATAGCTGTGCAGCGACGCTCCCCATCCATCCTGACAGAGCTTGAGAGGATCTGCAGAGAAGAATGGGAGAAACTTCCCAAATACAGGTGTGTCAAGCTTGTAGCGTCATACCCAAAAAGACTCAAGGCTGTAATCACTGCCAAAGGTGCTTCAACAAAGTACTGAGTAAAGGGTCTGAATACTTATCTAAATGTGATATTTCAGTATGTTCTTTTTTATATACATTTGCAAATATTTCTAAACCTGCTTTGCTTTGTCATTATGGGGTATTGTGTCATTATGGGGTATTGTGTGTGGATTGATGAGGATGTTGTCTTTGTCATTATGGGGTATTGTGTCATTATGGGGTATTGTGTGTGGATTGATGAGGATGTTGTCTTTGTCATTATGGGGTATTGTGTGTGGATTGATGAGGGAAAAAACTATTTAATACACTTTAGAATAAGGCTGTAACATAACAAAATGTGGATAAAGTCACTATTATTACAGTATATGGTATATCTCTATATTGCATATACTTATATAGTATATCCTTATATAGTATATCCTGATATAGCATATCCTGATTTTATTATATCCTGATATAGTATGTCCTGATATTTTATATCCCTATATATCATATACTTATGTAGTATATCCTGATATAGTATATCCTGATATAGTATATCCTGATGTAGTATGTCCTGATGTAGTATGTCCTGATATATTATATCCTGATATAGTATGTCCTTATATAGCAAATCCTTATAAAGTATATCCTAGTATATCCTGATATAGTATATTCTTATGTAGTATTTCTGATATAGTATGTCCTGATATAGTATATCCTTATAAAGTATATCCTAGTATATCCTGATATAGTATATCCTGATAGGATATAGTATATCCTTATAAAGTATATCCTAGTATATCCTGATATAGTATATCCTGATATGATATAGTATATCCTTATAAAGTATATCCTAGTATATCCTGATATAGTATATCCTGATGTCCTTCTATGTTCCATAGTCTGTGTGGTCAGTCAATGAATCACATGATGTGTGTGTGTGAGCCTGTTGTTTATGATTTTCACTAGATTATATTAGACATGTTAGCATATTGCAAACAATCATATGACGTCAGACATATGAAGTATTAAACATATTCAGATCATCCAACATCTCATATTGTAAACATTTGTATAATAAATCCTGTATTGGCCGTAACTCTTAAGGTGTATACATGGCTGTCAATAGGAAATGACTAATAATAATAATAGCAGATTGTGATCTGCAGTTTAACATGGGCTCCACTTGTGATTTGTATAGACTGTATGTAGTCTAGTCTGTGCTTTGTCTCTCTAACTTACCTTCATACACTTTTCAAGTTTTCATTCCATTTTTCTGTGACATTTTCTTGATTTCTTTAAATGGATTTATCTGTGTGAGTAGGAAAGGATTCTCTAAGAGAAGTGTGGGAGAAAGTCATAGTCGTAGTGAATTGACAGCTGTCAGTCTAAACCATGTGTGTGTGTGTCGGAATGTCTACAAACTCCACTTTGCCACGAAGATATTCTCATCTGCAGCCACAGGCAGGGAGGGTTTCTAAAAGAGGACAGGATTACACTGGATTAGATATCCTGCTGAATCTCTGGATTGAAATTGCTTCACTGGACTTTTATTTAAAAGACAGGATTTCTTATTTGCCTGCCTGCCTGCCTGCCTGCCTGCCTGCCTGCCTGCCTGCCTGCCTGCCTGCCTGCCTGCCTGCCTGCCTGCCTGCCTGCCTGCCTGCCTGCCTGCCTGCCTGCCTGCCTGCCTGCCTGCCTGCCTCCCTCCCTCCCTCCCTCCCTCCCCCCCTGCCTCCCTCCCTCTCTCTGCCCCTCATCCTCTACTTTACCCCAGTGTCAAAAAATCCCTGAGATGACAAATGTATCCCTTCTTTCTTTCTCTCTCCTTGTGCAGCAGACAGGGTCCCGTTGTGTCAATGTGCAGGAAATTAGAAATGGGTGTTGAGAAGGGGTTGCTGACTCTCTCACATACACAGAGATCTCAGTGATCTGATCATCTGGCAGGCTGCTTGTTGTGGGGTCACGTGTGTGTGAGTGTCTGTGTTTGTGTGGTGTAACAACATATTTTCCTTGGACAAGTGAGGGTAATACCTGCTAATTAGTGAGGGTAATACCTGCTAATTAGTGTGGGTAATAACTAATCAATTAAGCAATGCCGGCCTACCATAAACACCGGGGTGGGCGCTTCACACGGAACTAGCTGGAGCTCGGCAGCATCCTCTCTGCTGGGGGTTGGCAGCATCCTCTCTGCTGGGCTTGGCAAAATCCTCTCTGCTGGGCTTGGCGGCGGCCTCTCTGCTGGGCTTGGGGGCGGCCTCTGTGCTGGGGTTGGGGGTGGCCTCTCTGCTGGGCTTGGTGGTGGCCTCTCTGCTGGGCTTGGGGGCGGCCTCTCTGCTGGGCTTGGCGGTGGCCTCTCTGCTGGGCTTGGGGGCGGGGTGTCTCAGTGGGTGTCTCAGTATTCAGTAGGGCAGTTTTG
Organism: Thymallus thymallus; assembly: GCA_023634145.1. NCBI lineage: Eukaryota > Metazoa > Chordata > Actinopteri > Salmoniformes > Salmonidae > Thymallus > Thymallus thymallus. The sequence continues at coordinate 33,700,463 of CM042387.1, read as the reverse complement.
AGGCCAGCATGGAGGGCAGTTCTGAGGTCCAACAGTTCTGAGGTCCAGCAGTTCTGAGGTCCAGCATGGAGGGCAGTTCTGAGGTCCAGCAGTTCTGAGGTCCAGCATGGAGGGCAGTTCTGAGGTCCAGCAGTTCTGAGGTCCAGCATGGAGGGCAGTTCTGAGGCCACTTCTCAGATGCATACTTCGTTTGAACACATTTGTAAGCATACATCGATATAGGCTTCAAATGGAATATTCCCACAATTGTTGATGTAATATGATGCAAACCACGTAAAAAACAACGCAACATTTATTGAAAACATTGGGCAGCTGGTTTTGAGCTGTAGCGAAAGAGAAAAGCTAGCAACCCACAAAGAATTTATAGATAACGTTGGCCCTCTACCTTTTATAACAACATTAGTTTTAAGTTGTTTTTTACATGTACGACTAGCTGGCTAGCTATTAATGCGATTCACATATAGCTAGCTGATAAATATGAAGTTACAAGCTTGCGTTTGCTTCATGTAGTGATCTTGTTTTGTCTGTATTGGTCAACGGTAATGCAATAGCACATAGTGTAAGTGCTTCTCAAATGTAAAATGTTTTATGCATTCTCCACACTCTCGTTCTCACAAGAACGTACTCAAGAGAATGTCCTCGGAGAATGCACTCGGAGCATGAGAGTGTGGAGCATGGTAGTATGCTACTGTTATTTTTACTGTCATTTTACAGTTTTTTTATTTCTTTAGAATCTATCGTTTACCTTATTTTTTACTTAAAAACTGCACTGTTGCTTAGGGCTTGTAAGCATTTCACTGTAAGGTCTACACCTGTTGTATTGTTGGTTAAGGGCTTGTAAGCATTTCACTGTAAGGCCTACACCTGTTGTATTGTTGGTTAAGGGCTTGTAAGTATGCATTTCACTGTAAGGTCTATTCGCCCACTGTTGTTGATCCTTGCTTTTTATGCAAGGCCCTACAATCATTATTTCAATCAATCAATCCAAATGCTATACAGAAACCCAGCCTAAAACCCCAAACAACAAGCAATGCAGATGTAGAAGCACGGTGGCTAGGAAAAACTCCCTAGAAAGGCAGGAACCTAGGAAGAAACCTAGAGAGGAACCAGGCTCTGAGGGGTGGCCAGTCCTCTTCTGGCTGGGCCGGCTGGAGATTATAACAATTTATGGTCATTAAGGCCAGATTGATCTCCAAGATGTTCAAACATTCATAGATGACCAACAGGGTCAAAGACGCTGCTGCTGCTACTCTGTTTATATCCTAAAGCCTCACCTTACCCCTATACATATCTACCTCCATCACTCCAGTATCCCTGCACATTGTTAATATGGTATTGGAACTGACCCTGTATAAAACATCTTACTCTCTTGTGTTCTTCGTATTACTAATTTTTATTTCTCGTATGTTTTTGTTGTACCTTATGTTGTTTTTTTGTGTTTCTTTGTTATTGATTACTGCATTGTTGGGTTTTTGTCAGGTTCTGACTAGAGTAAGATCTCTAGGCATGTTTATGGTGTCTGGAGGTTACTGTCAGGTTCTGACTAGAGTAGGATCTCTAGGCATCTTTATGGTGTCTGGAGGTTAGATAGATAGATAGGTAGATAGATAGGTACTTTATTGATATCCCGGGGGGGAAATTTCATTGTCAAGCAGCTACAACAAAACACAGGGCAGGTGCAAAATGCCACAACGAAAGTACACAAAAGACAGATACACGGTACATGATACATAGAGCGGCAGTATGAAAAAGTATAGAAATACAGGATATCTGGAGTGCAAAAAAGCTATAAAAAGACATTGCATAGTATGGGTGGTTGGCTGAATATGTACACTATACATTGGTGGATGTTGGATGGTTAACTATACTATACAGGTCGATGGCAGAGAAATACTTCAGTAGCTAAAAATGCGTATGATATGAGTGAGGGTAATAATAGTTTACTTAATAGACAGACTGGTTAAATTAACAGGTAAGTGAATATTTTGCATGGTTAAATTAACTGTACAGGTAAGTATACAGTTATATTTACAGATAAGTGAATGCTTGCATGGTTACACAAACTGTACAGGTAAATGACAGGAAGAGATACTTTAATAGCTAAATGTGTGTATGATATCATTTGGGGTAATAATAGTAATTCCCTTAAAATACAGTCCTTAGTGCGCAGTGTTTAATTACAGACAACTGCAGGTATTGCACATTCGATATACTAAAAGCAATGAGAAAAGGTGCAACTGACAGGATACTAATATGCATTCCTGAGTGAATGCCTACGTAGGTTAGGTCCAAGAATTACCAGCAATATTGCATGTGATATGATATAACAACTGTACATGAGTATGTATATACAGACCTGCATGAATAAATAGGTCCTGAGTGAATGAGTGATTACAGACCAGAGTTACTCACGGATGGATGCATAATTGTTAAACTAGGTCCTTGCACCCCAACAGTTCCAGATCTATGTTGCCGACGGCACGGCACCCCGGTGAGGCATTATATAGTCTCATAGCCGCCGGCAGGAAGGACCTCCTGTAGCGCTCTCTGACACACCGTGGTGGGCTGTGACTGAAAGTGCTCCTCTGCGTCATAACCATAGCGTGCAGAGGGTGGGTGACGTTGTCCATGATGGCCAGCAGTTTGGCCAGGATCCGTCTCTCAGCCACCTCCACTAGTTTGAACTCTCAGAATTGTACATTTTCAACAGAGGCTGTTTGGATCAGAGAACAGCAAAGTCACAGGATGAAAATTGGGGGAAGCAAGGCTGCTAGGAGAGGATAGTTCTAACATGGATACCGTTTGAGGTCTTGGCTGTCAAACCAGGACAACCACAAGTGATTCTGTGGGTTCTCTTGTTAAGATTGTGTCGGTCTCTAAACTGTAAACATCCTGCCTTTTTATGTCCTGCTGTAGCTTCATCATCATGGTAATTGTCCCATCTCAACCGTTCAGAATGAGTTGTACACTAGCAGATGGAGAGACTCTGACAGGTTTAGAGAAAAGCTGATGTCTTGGAGGACACATGCACATGCAAAAGCACACAAACACTCTCTCTCTCTCTCAATTCAAATCAATTTCAATTCAATTGCCTGTCTTCTCTTGAGAGCCAGGTCTGCCTACGGCGGCCTTTCTCAATATGAGTCAATACGAATCACTGAGTCTGTACATAGTCAAAGATTTCCTTAAGTTTGGGTCAGTCACAGTAGTCAGGTATTCTGCCACTGTGTACTCTCTGTTTAGGGACAAATAGCATTCTAGTTTGCTCAGTTTTTTTGTTAGTTCTTTCCAATGTGTCAAGTAATTCTCTTTTTGTTTTCTCATGATTTGGTTGGGTCTAATTGTGTTGCTGTCCTGGGGCTCTCTGGGGTCTGTTTGTGTTTGTGAACAAAGCCCCAGGACCAGCTTGCTTAGGGGACTCTTCTCCAGGTTCATCTCTCTGTAGGTGATGGCTTTGTTGTGGAAGGTTTGGGAATCGCTTCCTTTTAGGTGGTTGTAGAATTTAACGGCTCTTTTATGGATTTTGATAATTAGTAGGTATCTGCCTAATTCTGCTCTGCATGCATTATTTGGTGTTTTACGTTGTACACAGAGGATATTTCTGCAGAATTCTGCATGCAGAGTTTCAATTTGTGTTTGTCCCATTTTGTGAATTCTTGGTTGGTGAGCGGACCCCAGACCGCACAACCATAAAGGACAATGGGTTCTATAACTGATTTGTTAAGACTACATGGGTTTGTTAAGACTGCATGAGTTTGTTAAGACTGCATGGGTTTGTTAAGACTGCATGGGTTTGTTAAGACTGCATGGGTTTGTTAAGACAGCATGGTTTGTTAAGACAGCATGGTTTGTTAAGACTGCATGGGTTTGTTAAGACAGCATTGGTTTGTTAAGACTGCATGGGTTTGTTAAGACTGCATGGCTGGGTTTCTGAATGCACCTATGGATGACTAAGTAGATATGTGTCTGTTCACTATTACTGTGTCGGACCCCCCTTTGCCTCCAGAACAGCCTGAATTCTTTGGGGCATGGAAACGTTTCTCAGTTGGTATCAAGGGACCTACTCTGTGCCAGGCAAACATTCCCCGCACCATAACACCATCGCCAACAGCCTGTGCCGTTGACACCAGGCAGGATGGGGCCATGGAATCATGCTGCTTACGCCAAATCCTGACTCTGCCATCAACATGACGTAACAGGAATTTGTCGGACCAGGAAATGTTTTTCCACTCCTCAATTGTCCAGTGTTGGTGATGGCGTGCCACAGGAGCCGCCACTCGCCACTAGCTGATAGGATTTGAACCTGGTGTGGGTCGTCTGCTGCAAAGTGCAAAGAACAACGACTTGTGCGCTTTGAGATGCCATTCTTTACACCGATGTTCGACCTCTCATCAACGAGCGGTTTTCACCCACAGGACTGCCGCTGACTGGATGTTTTTATGTGTCGCACCATTCTCTGTAAACCCTAGACACTGTGGTGTTGAAAAGTCCAGGAGGCTGGATGTTTCTGAGGTACTGGATCCGATGTGCCTGGCACCGATGATCATACCACGGTCAAAGCTGCTTGGATCAATCGTTCTGCCCATTCTAACATTCAATATAACAGTAACTGAATGCCTGGATGCCTATCTGCCTGATTTATATAGCAAGCCACGACCACCTGACTCACTGTCTGTAGGAGTGATCCATTTGGGTGAAACTGGGCACTGAGTGTATATCTGTATTTGTGAGGAGGGACCCTGACTGAATGAGCAGCAGCCCTGGTGTTATTGTAATCTCTGTCTCTCTTAGTCTCCACCCAGCCATGTGACGTGTAGTGACTGGTTCTACCCTCCCTCTGTACGGTGGCTCAGCCATGTGACGTGTAGTGACTGGTTCTACCCTCCCTCTGTACGGTGGCTCAGCCATGTGACGTGTAGTGACTGGTTCTACCCTCCCTCTGTACGGAGGCTCAGCCATGTGACGTGTAGTGACTGGTTCTCCCTCTGTACGGAGGCTCAGCCATGTGACGTGTAGTGACTGGTTCTACCCTTCCTCTGTACGGAGGCTCAGCCATCACACATTGTGGCTTCTCCACACAAACGACCAACCCCATCATCAAGCAGCTGTTGCTCTGTCTGTGTGTGTGTGTGTCTGTCTGTCTGTCTGTCTGTCTGTCTGTCTGTCTGTCTGTCTGTCTGTCTGTCTGTCTGTCTGTCTGTCTGTGTGTGTGTGTGTGTGTGTGTGTGTGTGTGTGTGTGTGTCTGTCTGCCCATAGCATCTCCTAGATATAAAGTTCAGTACATGTTGGAAATACAGTCAGTCAGACGTTTTATTATCCTCATCAATGTGAGTGAAATGCATTTTGAAATCGCTACAGAATATAGGTCATAGTCTGCCATTTTCCCTACTACACATTTTCATGAAGTGTGTATATGGGTGATGTCATTCACTGTTAGTTTACCAACCAGGAGAGACCGTGTGCTTTTCCGTTTTAGTGTATATTTTGCTCTCATGTAGACAATCACGTTTCACATTTGTGCATGAGTGCATTGCATTATTTTTGTTTTTCAGATTGAGAATGGGGCACAAATTGTTATTTTGAAATGTCTTGTTAGTGTTTCAGGTAAGAGAGACCAGTCTTGATATTTTTATCCATTTTTATTCTGCAATATGACCAATATTTTCTCATATTCAAGTTTATGAAAAAAAGTCACTGATTTCTTAAAAAGCTAAATACAATAAGCATTGGATCAAGGCACGTACACGACTGGCCAAGGGCATTCAATGCACTTTGGTTTTCAGTTCAGGGATTCTTGAAAGACGGAACAATTGTTTCAAGAATCCCTGAGCAACTTTGTAAAGAACAATCACTTTGTAAAGAACAATTAACTTTGTGGCAACATAGAAGTAGTGGTGTCAATCTGGAAACTGAAACAGGAAATTGGTGACACTCAGTCTGGATTCAAAAGAAAGACATTGTGTTGTTCATTTATATATATACTTTTTTCACAGACCGGTTTATATCTAAGCTATGTTTGAGGGCAACGTTTGGATGACGTATGGTGCTGTCATCCATTGTAGTTTAACCTTTAACAAATATATATAGTTGTGGTTTTGTCATAACTGTTGAGAGCATGCCCGCCCTGCATGGGTTAATCCCACCCAGGGTAAATGTCCTAAAGGTCTGTGTGCTTCATCTACCCTGTGCCCTGGCCAGCCTGACACACACACACACGCAAGCCCACACACTCACGTTTGCAAGCTCACACACACACACACACACACACACACACAGGAACCCTGCCTGGGTGTCTGTTTGATCTGCTCTGTCTGTGTTTCTGTTCTTTCCAAACAGAGGAACTAAATGAACATCAGAGAAGTAAAGCATGACAGCTCCATATCTAGTCAGATACATGTAGGACACTGCTCTCCTCTTGTCTCTCCTCAGAAGAAGAGGCCCTGGTTCTTCTTAGTTAATCAGCCGTCTCTAGTTTTGATCATCATGTCATTTGTTTTTTGCCTTTTGGTTTTTACTGAACAGCCACAGAAAGACTGTAAAGAATGACCTGTGCTTATTCTACAAGATTATCTAGTCTGATTGTTCAACACAGCAATGAAAATCCAATTTCACAGTTGACAAGTCATTATATCTCAGTAGAACAGAGTTTGTTTTTTATAGTTTGTTGTTAAGGTAACCGTAAGCCAAAACAAAATACAGTACAAATGACTACAAACCCCTAAAATATAGAATTGGCGTTTTAGTTACAACATACACTGACCTGCGGCTCAGTGATGACCCCTCTATCTGCAATGTAAACCCTGACCTGCGGCTCAGTGATGACCCCACTATCTGCAATGTAAACCCTGACCTGCGGCTCAGTGATGACCCCACTATCTGCAATGTAAACCCTGACCTGCGGCTCAGTGATGACCTCACTATCTGCAATGTAAACCCCATTTCTTCTCCTCTTTGTCATACAGTGTCCTTAAATATAAATTATATGGGAAAATGTACAGAAGAACATTGCTTCCCCACTCAGTCTTTTAGATCCAGTGTTTTATAACAAAGTCTTATAGCCACTTAGTTTCAAGTCATCAATGAACACACTCATTTATAATGAAATGTCCCGCGTTATCAATATCATGAATGGGAGTGGTCTGAATCAGGTATTCCACTGTCTCTGTAGCTCCTGTTGCTAATACTGGTCTCGCTGCGCGGGCTCTTGTACAGACTCAATCCGTTCGGAGGGAAAATCGTATGTATCACAAACTCATCTTTGGACACGGACACAGGGTTTATAGGGATCATCTGAAAAGAGGCCTCTCGTATCTCCAAGATTGAGTTATCCTTTTTCGTCCCCGCCTCAGCGTAGTCGTCCTTCCTCCGTCGACCCTTGTTGTAGTTCCTGGAAAACAGCGAACCGTTCCTGTGCACATACCAGCACACGAGTGCCAGCATTATCATTGCCAACAGAGCCACGGCCCCTCCGATGATCGCGGCTAAAGGCAGACTGGAATTGTTGTAAGGTTCCTTTTCCTGCTCTCGATTCAGTGTGGTGGTGGGGTTGTAGGCCTTCAGGGAACTGGTTTCTGTCTCTATGCAAACCGGTGTCTCATCCGTCAGGTAAATGTTACTGGTCTCCATGGGAACCATGCATATCCTGTACGAGGATTCCGGTTCTAGAGCCGTTAGGAGGTACTCCGTCCTCTCCCCCTGTACGATGGTCTCCGTGATGGAACCGAAAGAAGGGTTGTGGCCCAGTTTTAACCAGCTGAGCCTCATGGCAGTCATGGGTACAGAAACCCTCCAGGAGATGTGCACTGTCTCTGCACCGCTCGACTCCACACTGATCCTGATTATCTTTCTACCTGATGGTGTCGTAGTACTGCGGTAGTTCTTATTCCAGCCAGGCATTTTCACCACTGGTCTTTTGGTCACAAAGGAGGGCCATTGGGGTTGTGAGGGGGGTAAGGTGTTAGAGACATTGCTGGTCTCGGTAGGGCCCCCATGGCCCCTGCCTAAGTCAGAGCCTCCACAATCAAACAAGTCCATGGACAAATCCTTAATAGCCATACCCTTGACCTTGTCTGGTCCCTGGCACATAAACCCTCGGACGTTGACTTTTGTCGGCAGCGACCTTAACCAGTCTCTCACCCACTTCATCCGGCAAGTACACTGCCACGGGTTGTTACGGAGTAGGAGCTGTGTGAGGTTATCCAGGTCTTCGAACACTCCGTGAGGCAGACTGCTCAGGTTGTTGCCCGATAGATCCAGTCGATACAGCTGCCTGAGGAAAGCAAAGGCCCCGGCCGGTACCCTGTTGATGTGGTTGTCTTGGAGCTGCAGTTTCTCCAAACTGGTTCCTGGTAAGTTAGCCGGCGGCGACGTCAGGGTGTTTCTCACCAGGGAGAGCTCGGTGAGATTAATCAGGTTGATGAAGGCCATCTCGCCGATGCCGCGGTTGTTGAGCAGGTTCCCATCCAGGACGAGTCTTTTTAGGTTGATCAGGTCCTGGAGGGACGCCTCTGATATCGACGAGATGCGGTTGTCGTCGAAGCGCAGCTCCTCGATGGTCTGCGGAAGGCCGGACGGGATGGTGCTCAGGTGGTTCCTGGAGAGGAAGAGTAGTCTCAGATGGCTGCTGTCCCTGAACGCTCCTTCCTCAATGCTAACCGCCGAGACAGAGTTATCATCCAGGTGTAGCTCCTCGATCAGTGGGATCTGACCCAGCGACGTATGCGTAATCATCCGAATATTATTCTCCTGTAGATGCAGCTCTTTGACCCCTATCGGCAGGTTTTGGGGGAACTCGTCCAGATTGTTACAGTACAGATAGATCTTCTCAACGTTGTTTAGCCTCTTCAGATCTGTGGGAATCCCTGAGCTCTTGATCCTGTTGTTTTGGAGGAAGAGAACAGTAGCATCCAGCGGAATGCCAGTAGGGATAGAGGTGAGGCCTCGATCATTACAGTAGATGAAGGTCCCATCACACCGGCAGGCCGAGGGGCAGGAGGCGGAGGTCACCAGAGGGTTAGCCATACCCAGGAGTAGTCCAACCCTGGTCAAGAAGAGGAGGAAGTTCTTGCATTGGGCGGCCATCTTGTTTTGAGGTTGTGGTGTCTGGTTGAGTCTGGCAGTGTGATCACTCAGGAACCCCTGGGGAGGAGACAGAAGGGTCAAGTTAATAAACAAGGCGTCAGGCCTTGTGATGAACTGTTGTGAAATCCTGTCTCTCTGTCTCTCTCTATCTCTCTCTGTCTCTCTCTCTCTGTCTCTCTCTCTCTCTCTCTCTCTCTCTCTCTGTCTCTCTCTCTCTCTCTCTGTCTCTCTCTCTCTCTCCTTCCTCTCTGTCTCTCTCTCTCTCTCTCTCTGTCTCTCTCTCTCTCTCTCTCTCTCTCTCTCTCTTCTCTCTCTCTCTCTCTCTCTCTCTCTCTCTCTCTGTCTCTCTCTGTCTCTCTCTCTCTCTATCTCTCTCTCTCTCTCTGTCTCTGTCTCTCTCTCTCTCTCTCTCCTACATTCACATTAATTAATTAATCTGGCCTAGAGCTCACAAGGTAACTAAAGAAGAACAGAAACTAAAGAAGAAAACAGATTCTGAGTAGAAGGAGGATAGTCAGTCTTACATGGCTGATCTGTTCAGTGCTTGGCTGTGACTGGTAGCCAGAGATGTGACTGGTAGCCAGAGCTGTGACTGGTAGCCAGAGCTGTGACTGGTAGCTAGAGCTGTGACTGGTAGCCAAAGCTGACTGGTAGCCAGAGCTGTGACTGGTAGCCAGAGCTGTGACTGGTAGCCAGAGCTGTGACTGGTAGCCAGAGATGTGACTGGTAGCCAGAGCTGTGACTGGTAGCCAAAGCTGACTGGTAGCCAGAGCTGTGACTGGTAGCCAGAGCTGTGACTGGTAGCCAGATATGTGACTGGTAGCCAGAGCTGTGACTGGTAGCCAGAGCTGTGACTGGTAGCCAGAGCTGTGACTGGTAGCCAGATATGTGACTGGTAGCCAGAGCTGTGACTGGTAGCCAGAGCTGTGACTGGTAGCCAAAGCTGTGACTGGTAGCCAAAGCTGTGACTGGTAGCCAGAGCTGTGACTGGTAGCCAGAGCTTCTGATTTGACTTCAATTAAGAATTAATGTCCTCTCCTCACGTCTCATTAGAAAACACACACACACACATATTATTAGAAACCTGTGTTTAGTCAGCGAGGCGTAAAGAAGTCACCATCCAATCATACAGTAGCTGACATACCTGATTTAAAATAATCGATCTCCAGCCACCAGAGAAAATCCTTTCCCGATCCAGCAGATCCAATCAAGATGAAATCTTTCCTATTAGTCCTTTTCAGAAAGGTTACGTTTATCAGCTTAGTAAGAGAGGGAAGGTCTTTGGTTATTACCCTTGGTTGTATTGTGACCCGGGTCAGTGTGTTTGAACTAAACTGATCCGTGTTTGTTGGCTGACCCTCCTCTTGTGTTCTCAGCTGCTCAGGCCATCAAAGGCTTTGCCATGGAAGATAAGCTGGTAGAAAAAGCATCTCCACTCAAACTCAAAGACAAAGATGCAGGCGTTTCCTGTCAAAAGCAAGCATGGGGGGGTAATACAAAAAAATCTCAATGGTTGTAGTAATAGAGCCTTGTATCGTCCCACTCAGCTCAGCGACACCAATAACCCCAAATTAGATCTCTTTGTGTTACATAGAGGCCCCTCCTCTTAGGAGAGGGACTTGAGACTGCAGCCGAGGTTAGGTCCTCTCAAGAAAGGGATGGCTACCTCCAGCAGTTACAGGCTCTCCTCAGGGTCTTAGGTCAAGCAGACCAGTCATGATGAAAAGAAGGTCCAAAGCTGGACTGAGCCATGCCAACACCAACCCTGATAGTACAGGCTCACTCCAGGCCCGTATCACTTATGAAATCCAGCCCTGCAGGATTACATAAATTCTCCCTCTGTGAGCCTGCACATACATTCATCCAAGGTACTTCAGTAACAGAGTGGTACGTCCACTCAGCTACTCCTCAGGAGAGCAACGGACGACAGGACAATGAAAGGATTGTTCCTTGCAGCAGGCCCAGCCGCGTAGTGTCTTGTTCCCTCACGGTCACACTCCTGCTCTCTGGGTCATGCTGTGGTCTCCTTCTATTCCTGGAACCACCGGGTTGATTGGGTCGCTGAAAAACAGCCAAAGAGACAGAGATCGACATTATTTAAAATCCAATTAGCAGTCACTGTAACATCTGAGTTATTCAGACAGTGTTTGTAAGTATGAGGAGTGAAGAGATATCACTCTCGGTCTGTGTCCCAAATATTCACTACATATTGCGTTACTTTTGAAAAGGGAACTGGGATCAAAAGTAATTCACTGTATAGGGAATAGGATGTCATTCGGGACGCAGCCTTGGAGGTTAATGGATGTCATATGGCTTGCTGGCTGACGCAAATGCTATGCAAAGAGCCACGCAGCATGGTGCCAGTCAGTCTACCTCTGTCTGTTGATCTTCCCCTCCATACTTTCTCTCTCATCAAACAGGGAAATTCAAAGTCATTGAAAGGCGGATTCAGAAATCTCTTACAGGGAAAATGTTGTGAAGAAGCTATTTATTTTATTTTTAATCTCTGTATGGAAGGAATCTAATATCTGTGAGCAAAGATTATCAACAGCACACACACTTTGGGTCTACTACCCTGCATGTGTTTTAATATAATGGGAGTTGAGACTAAGACAGAGACTCTAATGCCTTCTGGGAGTTGAGACTGAGACAGAGCCCCTACAGCCTTATGGGAGTTGAGACTGAGACAGAGCCCCTAATGCCTTCTGGGAGTTGAGACTGAGACAGAGCCCCTACAGCCTTATGGGAGTTGAGACTGAGACAGAGCCCCTAATGCCTTCTGGGAGTTGAGACTGAGACAGAGCCCCTACAGCCTTATGGGAGTTGAGACTGAGACAGAGCCCCTAATGCCTTCTGGGAGTTGAGACTGAGACAGAGCCCCTACAGCCTTATGGGAGTTGAGACTGAGACAGAGCCCCTAATGCCTTCTGGGAGTTGAGACTGAGACAGAGCCCCTACAGCCTTATGGGAGTTGAGACTGAGACAGAGCCCCTAATGCCTTCTGGGAGTTGAGACTGAGACAGAGCCCCTACAGCCTTATGGGAGTTGAGACTGAGACAGAGCCCCTAATGCCTTCTGGGAGTTGAGACTGAGACAGAGCCCCTACAGCCTTATGGGAGTTGAGACTGAGACAGAGCCCCTAATGCCTTCTGGGAGTTGAGACTGAGACAGAGCCCCTAATGCCTTATGGGAGTTGAGACTGAGACAGAGACCCTAATGCCTTCTGGGAGTTGAGACTGAGACAGAGCCCCTACAGCCTTCTGGGAGTTGAGACTGAGACAGAGCCCCTAATGCCTTCTGGGAGTTGAGACTGAGACAGAGCCCCTAATGCCTTATGGGAGTTGAGACTGAGACAGAGACCCTAATGCCTTCTGGGAGTTGAGACTGAGACAGAGCCCCTAATGCCTTCTGGGAGTTGAGACTGAGACAGAGCCCCTAATGCCTCATTAAGTGTTTCTGTATATCAGGGGGATTTATTTAGCTTTGCCCAAATTAGCCTGCTTCTCTCTGATAGTGGGCATCGTTGGTGAGACCCAGATTAACCACCCAGTTTTTCCTCCCCTAAACCCAACCTCCCTGTGTGTGGTGTGTGTGTGTGTGTGTGTGTGTGTGTGTGTGTGTGTGTGTGTGTGTGTGTGTGTGTGTGTGTGTGTGTGTGTGTGTGTGTGTGTGTGTGTGTGTGTGTGTGTGTGTGTGTTTGCATGCTACTCTAGCTTGCCTGCCAGTGTGCTTCGGTAGAACATGGGAGAGGTAAATGGGGAAGGAGAGTGGGTCTTTAACCATTGTAGCTCCAGACAAGGAGTAGATTAGGGAATTGAGATGCTTGTAACTCGATTACAGCTCCAGTCCTGAGACGATGCTGTCTGATGACCACACACATCACTCTCTCTCTCTCTCTCTCTCTCTCCTTCTGTTCTGCTGCGTCTAAACAGTAAGAGATTAGGCGCTAGGCTATGACAGATATTATTTATAGATTATTCTGGAGGAAGACAGGAACAGATGTGATCTCTGATAAGTTTAGGAAAATATATGTGTTCATGGAGTGTTCATGGAGCAGTCTTCCTGGCTTGTCACCCAGTCTCACTCTAACATGATGACTGCCTCTGACTCAGTGTCCATACTCAAACATGATGTCTGACTCAGTGTCCATACTCTAACATGACTGCCTCTGACTCAGTGTCCAGACTCTAACATGACTGCCTCTGACTCAGTGTCCAGACTCTAACATGACTGCCTCTGACTCAGTGTCCAGACTCTAACATGACTGCCTCTGACTCAGTGTCCAGACTCTAACATGATGACTGCCTCTGACTCAGTGTGCCATACTCTAACATAATGTCTGACTCAGTGTCCAGACTCTAACATGATGACTGACTCAGTGTCCAAACTCTAACATGACTGCCTCTGACTCAGTGTCCAAACTCTAACATGACTGCCTCTGACTCAGTGTCCAGACTCTAACATGATGACTGACTCTGACTCAGTGTCTAGACTCTAACATGATGACTGCCTCTGACTCAGTGTCCAGACTCTAACATGATGACTGACTCAGTTTCCAGACTCTAACATGACTGCCTCTGACTCAGTGTCCAGACTCTAACATGACTGCCTCTGACTCAGTTTCCAGACTCTAACATGACTGCCTCTGACTCAGTGTCCAGACTCTAACATGACTGCCTCTGACTCAGTGACCAGACTCTTCCAAGATGTAAAATGGATAGCTATCTTCCAAGATGTAAAATGGATACCTATCTTCCAAGATGTAAAATGGATACCTATCTTCCAAGATGTAAAATGGATACCTATCTTCCAAGATGTAAAATGGATACCTATCTTCCAAGATGTAAAATGGATAGCTATCTTCCAAGATGTAAAATGGATAGCTATCTTCCAAGATGTAAAATGGATAGCTATCTTCCAAGATGTAAAATGGATAGCTATCTTCCAAGATGTAAAATGGATACCTATCTTCCAAGATGTAAAATGGATACCTATCTTCCAAGATGTAAAATGGATAGCTATCTTCCAAGATGTAAAATGGATAGCTATCTTCCAAGATGTAAAATGGATAGCTATCTTCCAAGATGTAAAATGGATACCTATCTTCCAAGATGTAAAATGGATACCTATCTTCCAAGATGTAAAATGGATAGCTATCTTCCAAGATGTAAAATGGATAGCTATCTTCCAAGATGTAAAATGGATACCTATCTTCCAAGATGTAAAATGGATACCTATCTTCCAAGATGTAAAATGGATAGCTATCTTCCAAGATGTAAAATGGATAGCTATCTTCCAAGATGTAAAATGGATAGCTATCTTCCAAGATGTAAAATGGATAGCTATCTTCCAAGATGTAAAATGGATAGCTATCTTCCAAGATGTAAAATGGATAGCTATCCATTTTACATCTTGGAAGATAGCTATCCATTTTACATCTTGGAAGATAGGTATTCATTTTACATCTTGGAAGATAGTTATCCATTTTACATCTTGGAAGATAGTTATCCATTTTAGGCAACAGGAAAAACAACTATCATAGAATTTAGAATTAGAATTCCCAGTATCATTTGTTTTAGAATGTAGACTGTAGGTTCTACCTTCTATTGATGTTTACCCTTCCTGTCAGGCTCTTTCCTTTCTTCTTCTGGCATTGATTTCAGAACAACCGATGATTTTTTATTCTTTAGGATAAATAATAGATTGTTACTTTACCCCGCAGGCACGTTCACCAACTGTCTCCATTTGTCACTGTTATAAGTTGTTGAAAGAGAAAGCAAGAGAGTGTGAGCGAGAATGGCTGCACAGGGCCTACTGTGGGCCTACTGGGACCCACTGGTCCTTACCCAGGCCTACTGGGACCCACTGGGCCTTACCCAGGCATACTGAGACCCACTGGGCCTTACTCAGGCATACTGAGACCCACTGGGCCTTACCCAGGCCTACCGAGACCCACTGGGCCTTACTCAGGCCTAGTGGGACCCATTGGCCCTTACCCAGACACGAAAGAACATTCATGAATGCATCTGAATTCACAGGGATACAGACAGGTTGCATTTCAAAAAGAGAATCTATCCTAGTTCAGTTTTGGTGTGTAGCCTCTCTACTGTTGGCTGGGATGAACAGATGACTGTTGCCAGCAATAGTGAGATAGAGAGGATAGGGTCTGGGGATAGGGTCTGGGGATAGGGTCTGGGGATAGGGTCTGGGGATAGGGTCTGGGGATAGGGTCTGGGGATAGGGTCTGGGGATAGGGGCTGGGGATAGGGGCTGGGGATAGGGTCTGGGGATAGGGTCTGGGGATAGGGGCTGGGGATAGGGGCTGGGGCCGACGACGGGGGGTCTATAGACGAGACAGTAAAATAGAGGAAAGGAGAGAGAGAGGTCTGTGGTAGACGGGTCTCTGTTACTGCTGTAGCAGCTGCATGCTGTTTACCACGTGGGGGTGGTAGAAACTGCAAGATGACACAAGCTAACCGTGTGTGTGGGTTGGTGTGTGTCTGTCACACAAACACACACCAACCCACACCATCTATGGACTGGTGCTTGGCTGTCTAGGCTGTAATCACCTGCCAAGGTATAGGGGCTGCTACTGTTGTAAATGACAGCAGGCTTGACATGGACAGGTATAGGGGCTGCTACTGTTGTAAATGACAGCAGGCTTGACATGGACAGGTATAGGGGCTGCTACTGTTGTAAATGACAGCAGGCTTGACATGGACAGGTATAGGGGCTGCTACTGTTGTAAATGACAGCAGGCTTGACATGGACAGGTATAGGGGCTGCTACTGTTGTAAATGACAGCAGGCTTGACATGGACAGGTACAGGGGCTGCTACTGTTGTAAATGACAGCAGGCTTGACATGGACAGCCAGGTTGCTGCATTTAGCTTAACATACTGCAAGCCTTTTAGCCTCGTTTCCATGTTAACTCTCACATATTGGACTCAAGCATCAAGAGGAATTGTTTTGTCAGAAAAGTTCATTTCCCTTCTGATATCCTTCTCTTCCCTTCATTCTCCTTCTCTCTGAATCTCTCACTGTAATTAGGGATTTCATTCTGGTGGGATTGGAATTGGTGATTAAAAATAGCCTTATTGCTTCGTTAACGATGGATGGAATTGAATTAGGCCAAAAATGTAGAGAATAATTGATTGGATTGTAGAAACAGTACAGTAAAGGGCCTTCCTATGCTAGTTATTACTGCCTCTGATTAGGTCAAAGTTAAAAAGACAACAAAGTGTGGTATTGATATTATTCTCAGTCCTTTGTCTAGATGACACGTCTGTATAGTGACCTGGGAAACCTACTAGAGTGATCTAATCCACGTATGCAGATCATATCCTGTGAAAACCAATTGACCAGTGACTTTGCCCTGCGGCGGTCCACACAGCAGTATAATAGACTACACTCTTAGAAAAAAACGTTACAAAAGGGTCCTTCGGATTTCCCCATAGGAGAATCCTTTTTGGTTCTACCTGGAACCAAAAGGGTTCTATCTGGAACCAAAAAGGCTTCTTCAAAGGGTTCTCCAATGGGGACAGCCGAAGAACCATTTGAGGTTCTAGATAGCACCTTTATTTGTAGCTCTGTCCTCCTACCCTGTCTGACAGACAGATGTAAACAAACCAGGCTATTTATTCCACTGTCTATCTCCCAATTGTACAATAGCTCAATGTCAATAGCTAGTAGCCATTTTGTTTTTAATCAGTTATTAAAGGTACCTTTCAAGATGTGCTTCCATCAGTGTAGCCCAGAGCCATTTGTTGGCAAATAGAATGCTTTTGTGTAGGCTTTTCCTTTGTTTTTCCAGCTATAGGCCTACCTTTTGGTTTTAATCAGTTGGGTATTACAGTAAAGTTACCTATCAATAACTTTCTTGTATATGTGTAATCAGTTTGTATATTGAAACCATAGGCCTAGACCTATTGCATTGATGATGTATGTCTCTAATGTTAATCTGTCCCAAATAGTAGATTGGACCTTTAACACCAAACGCCAAGATCAATGGCTGAGTTTATTTCATCACCATAGGCCTATAGGCCGACTACAAAAGCATGTGGATTGCGGCCCTAGATAGCTGTTAGCAAATATCTATGGCCTTCAATACACACGTTTGACCCTAACATCTTTGATCAAAGGAAAGGAAACGACGCATTCATTTCAAGTAGCCTTGCGATATTACCATAACGTTAGGTATTTGATCATAGTAGAGAAATAGCCAATACAAATTCTGATCATCTGTAGTATCCGCAATATTTAGTAGGTTAGACCTAATGCTCGCTTCAGTTACCTTGTGGTAATATTAGATTATATATATATCCTTATTTTGATCATCTGTAGGAAAAAAGAGAGCATTTCAATTAACGGTGGATTTGTATCCACACGGACTGCGCATCATCTAGGCAAGCTACATACAGTATGTTTTTACAATTATATATATATTTTTTAATTTAACCTTTATTTAACTAGGTAAGTCAGTTAAGAACAAATTCTTATTTACAATGACGGCCTACACCGGCCAAACCCAGACGACGCTGGACCAATTGTGCGCCGCCCTATGGGACTCCCAATCACGGCCAGTTGTGATACAGGTTGATATGTTGATAGACTTAAACATTAATGTGGGAATCTGGTTAATGTAGGTTAACTATAAACATATGATATAATCGGCTCCATCAGATAATGCTTGTGTTATTATCTATACCAAATCGCGACTCTTTTTCCTGCTAGACGCTTATTGATACCAGAGACTATAGAACATTATCTTATCTGATTGGGTCGTGAACGAGTTATGTTGTTGCCACTAGCTTATAACTCTTTTATAGTGTATTATACGAACATAATTAAGGTAATTGCTTAGGGTTGGCGTGGAAATCGGTGTGATTTTTGAGTGGGCTGGTAGGCTAGAGAGAGATGCACTGCGAAGTGCGATATGAGCGGGCTCCGGGTATGTGGCAATGGCTTGCGTAGAGGAACACACCACACAACGTAGCTTGTTTCTGGGCTACCCCACTGGTCAGAAACTGGTTGAATCAATGTTGTTTCCACGTCATTTCAAAGAACAAAACATAAATAAATATCATGACGTTGAATCAACGTCGAAAACGGATTGGATTTGCAAAAAGTAATACACTTATGGGAATTTAGATTTTTTTTACACAACTTTTAACCGAAATCCAATGACAGGCCCCCTCCAAAGGTCTAAAATGAACAGGGAAGCTGATCCATGGTGCAGAGCTTGTTGTGGCTGTGGGAGACGAGCAGAGGGGAGACAAACACCTACTAACAGGGAGAGATGCATTTAGCAGAGTTTTCCCACCGGCTTAATCTGCCCTCTGTGTTAAACCTCTGCTCTCCCTCTCTCCCCCATCAGCTAAGGAATTCCAGACACTCACTGGGGTGTCTTCCAGCTCCTCTGAAGCTTCCTACAGACAAGAGGCTTTCACGATTAATTATATTCTCCATGAGGCCTCGGTATCCCTCAGTAGCTATCCATGAGATATTTTAAATATATCGTTGATAATAAGGCATATAAAGATAACTCCGCGATCCATGTTGCTCCCCTCCGCTGACGAGTAAGAGGGCTTGGAGAGAGAGTGGCTTTACAGTGAGCCTTATGAACGAGCTAGCGGAGCGTCATTGTGGTAGTCAGTCTCCGTGTTTGGGACTTGCAATGCGGAGAGAGAGAGAGAGACAGACGGAGAACAATGCTGCATTGCCGCCGGAGGTAAAAAGGAGCTGCTGGTTTCTCTCGGAACGTGTCGTCTCACGGTTGGAGGAGCTACATATGCACACGTCTAGGATATGAGCCTTGTGTAGGCTATTGGAAAGTGAGTGGAGATAGGTAGTGTATTATTAATATGAAGAATAGTGAGGAATAGTCCTTATTTTGTTGTTTATTTTGTTTTTAGAATCTATTGCTCTAAAATAACATTTTATGAACAATTCTTAACTCTTTTCAGAACGAACTTCATTTTGCTGTTATGAGCTCTGTGTGGTTGAATAATACTATTTATAATTATATTATATTTGTATTTAATTTGTAAATGCGGTCTTACTCTCTCACCTTCAACTAAAAAAATATTATTAAAAACATTGGATTCTGATAGAAAACCTATAGCCTAGTGACGAATAAATAAACCCGGAGCTGCAGAATACTTGATGATGAAAATGTAGGCAGCTGTCCTCATTTGAAATAACCAGAAATAGATTCCTTCAAATCTGGTCACATTTATATTTCCTTCTTTAGAACAACGGGGATTGAGTAAAATAGAGAACGAAAAGGAATATAACCTCAGCACTAAAGAAATTACACTTACCTCTTGAATAAAGAACAAAAAAAGGAAAAAACGAACACTTAAATATCCTCGCTAGAAAAGCAGACTGAAAAGTCAGAATATATTCCAATAGAGAATATCTTCAGATCCAAAAAGCCCAGTCTTGAAACCCAACCGAATGCTACAGTACCTATCTATAACTCTGGTGTCCGTTCTGTAGACTGAAGCTGTAGCAGCAGTACTGGTCTGGTTTACTGGTCCTCACACACTCCACATACACAATCCAGTCTGCTGGCTGTGGTAAGGAACCCAGGAACGGTAGAACAGGCAGGACAGATCGCTTGGGCAGAGCGCACTACAAGTGTGAACTTACATCAGCCTGTAGCCCTGCTTCCATAGACCTAGATAGATTTCATCTTGGGGAGGGGCCTCGCGCTCTCTCTCTCTCTCTCGCTCTCTCTTTTTCAACCAATATCTTAATTCAATTCAATGGGCTTTATTGGCATGGGAAACATGTTTAAATTACCAAAGCAAGTGAAATAGATAACAAAAGTGACATAAACAATAAAAAATCAGATATTAACAGTTAACATTATACTCAGAAAAGTTTCAAAATAGATAGATAGATAGATAGATAGATAGATAGATAGATAGATAGATAGATAGATAGATAGATAGATAGATAGATAGGTACTTTATTGCTCCCCCAGGGGGGAAATTTCATTGTCATTTCAATTTCAAATAATAAAGGCATTTCAAATGTTATATTATGGCTATGTACATTGTTGTGAGGATGTGCAAATAGAAGTATTTGGGAATATTTACAATGGTGGTTGCCCGGTTCTTGTGTGCTGGTTGCCCTTTTCTTGTGGCAACAGGTAACAAATATCAGTGCCGTCATATTGCACACGATGGTATTTCACCCAATAGATATGGGAGTTTATCAAAATGGTATTCGTTTTCAAATTCTTTGTGGATCTATGTAATCTGAGAGAAATATGTGTCTCTAATATGGTCATACATTTGACAGGAGGTTAGGAAGTGCATCTCAGTTTCCACCTCATTTTGTGGGCAGTGTGCACATAGCCTGTCTTCTCTTGAGAGCCAGGTCTGCCTACGGCTGCCTTTCTCAATAGCAAGGCTATGCTCACTGAGTCTGTACATAGTCAAAGATGTGTTCATATTGTAGAATTTAATGACTCTGTTCTGAATTTTATCATCCTAATTCTGCTCTGCATGCATTATTTGGTGTTTTACATTGTACACAGAGGATGTTTTTGCAGAATTCTGCATGCTGAGTCTCAATTTGGTGTTTGTTCCATTTTCAGGATTGGTGAGTGGACCCCAGATTCTCTCTCTCTCTCTCTCTCTCTCTCTCTCTCTCTCTCTCTCTCTCTCTCTCTCTCTCTCTCTCTCTCTCTCTCTCTCTCTCTCTCTCTCTCTCTCTCTCTCTCTCTCTCTCGTGTTGAGGGTGGCCACTAGGGGGAGTAGAAGAAAGGGAGAGATGACATCAGGGATGCAATACTTTTGCAAGGTATTGTATTTAATTATGAAACATGTATTTTGTTTTTTTTTAATCCAAAAATACATTTGCATGTAACCGGCCGAACAGCAACAACATGTCATTAACGGTCAGAGAAACGTCTGACTTGCTGTGACAGTGATATGTGTTTATCTATCTCAGTTGAATGCACTGAAAGCGTCCCCTAAAAGAACAACATGTATATGTGAAAATGTACAACTGCAAAGCACGCTGGGTATTATTATTATTGGCATGCTCTGCAATGGTTCATTTTTACATAAATACATATTTATATTTAGTTCATGTAGCAGACACTTATAGCGCCATCAGACTTTAAAATAAAATCGAATCAAATACCAATGTAGGGGCCACAAAATTGTGATCCATGATAAAGAAATGGTATAGGGAGAAATGGGGACACTGTCCTGTCCTGCATCTAACCCAAGCACATCTCCGCTCTGGCTACCTGACTACACACACACACACACACACACACACACACACACACACACACAGACACACACACACCTCTGAGTATTCTCAGAGCTGATACAGGGAAGTCCATGGAACATCTTTTTCAGGCTCTTACTTCTCTTCTCATGCAAATAAAGAATACTCTCCAATTCATACAGAAACATCCTTTAGAAAGACAATGTAGAGAAACATCCTTTAGATGGACAATGTAGAGAAACATCCTTTAGATGGACAATGTAGAGAAACATCCTTTAGATGGACAATGTAGAGAAACATCCTTTAGAAAGACAATGTAGAGAAACATCCTTTAGATGGACAATGTAGAGAAACATCCTTTAGAGAGACAATGTAGAGAAACATCCTTTAGATAGACAATGTAGAGAAACATCCTTTAGAGAGAGAGTGAAAGAGAGAGAGGAGCAGGTAACATTGGAGAGAGAAAGTCAGGAGAGGAGAGACCTGCCTCATTCCAGACCACACAGAAGAATCAAGTGGTTTAATAAAGTTAGCTATGCTGCCCCCCCCCCGCTCCTCAAGTTGTGGTGAAAGAGGGTCGTGAGGGTCCTTCAAAGATGTGTCTGTTGTCAAAACAAACTGAGATGGTTGAGATGAACATATAATACAAGTAAATTGCATCCTTGAGAAAGACAGGGAGCCCCTACACACCACCTAAACAAGAGATGGACAGGATAGGACAGGCAGCTGTGTGTGTGTGTGTGTGTGTGTGTACTGAGGACAGCAGTGTGTGTGTGTGTGTGTGTGAGTGTTGTCTGTGAGTGGTGTGTGTGTGTGGTGTGTGTACTGAGGACAGCAGTGTGTGTGTGTGTGTGTGTGTGAGTGTTGTCTGTGAGTGGTGTGTGTGTGTGTGTACTGAGGACAGCAGTGTGTGTGTGAGTGTTGTCTGTGAGTGGTGTGTGTGTGTGGTGTGTGTACTGAGGACAGCAGTGTGTGTGTGTGTGTGTGTGAGTGTTGTCTGTGAGTGTTGTCTGTGAGTGGTGTGTGTGTGGTGTGTGTACTGAGGACAGCAGACTTCCCCCTGGTGTAGCGATAAGAGTAACTGAACCCACTGGTCCTCTGGGTGCTTCCGAGAGTGGCTCAATCAGCACACGCTGACATAGGGATTTGAGAGGCCCATGGGAACACACACACACAGGGCAGGCGGGCAAGCCGAGGGAAGTGGAAGGAGAGGACTGAGTTATCACACCAGGGGCTAGGGGCCTGCTCTGGTTTGGCCCCCAGGAGAGGACTGAGTTATGACACCAGGATGTCCAACACTGACCTCCTCTCACCTTCCTATACCCCCCGGGAGCTGGGAGCAGCAACACATGGCCATAAAGACCAACTACACAAAACCAGACCATCCTCTTCCTTAGTGAGAATTCCAGGCAACAAAGAGCACTAGAAGTCGTCATCATGTAAACTAGTAAAGAGCACTAGAAGTCGTCATGATGTAAACTAGTAAAGAGCACTAGAAGTCGTCATCATGTAAACTAGTAAAGAGCACTAGAAGTCGTCATCATGTAAACTAGTAAAGAGCACTAGAAGTCGTCATAATGTAAACTAGTAAAGAGCACTAGAAGTCGTCATAATGTAAACTAGTAAAGAGCACTAGAAGTCGTCATAATGTAAACTAGTAAAGAGCACTAGAAGTCGTCATAATGTAAACTAGTAAAGAGCACTAGAAGTCGTCATAATGTAAACTAGTAAAGAGCACTAGAAGTGGTCATCATGTAAACTAGTAAAGAGCACTAGAAGTCGTCATAATGTAAACTAGTAAAGAGCACTAGAAGTCGTCATAATGTAAACTAGTAAAGAGCACTAGAAGTCGTCATAATGTAAACTAGTAAAGAGCACTAGAAGTCGTCATAATGTAAACTAGTAAAGAGCACTAGAAGTCGTCATAATGTAAACTAGTAAAGAGCACTAGAAGTGGTCATCATGTAAACTAGTAAAGAGCACTAGAAGTGGTCATCATGTAAACTAGTAAAGAGCACTAGAAGTCGTCATAATGTAAACTAGTAAAGAGCACTAGAAGTGGTCATCATGTAAACTAGTAAAGAGCACTAGAAGTCGTCATCATGTAAACTAGTAAAGAGCACTAGAAGTGGTGATCATGTAAACTAGTAAAGAGCACTAGAAGTCGTCATAATGTAAACCACACACCACACACACACACACACACACACACACACACACACAGACACACACACACCTCTGAGTATTCTCAGAGCTGATACAGGGAAGTCCATGGAACATCTTTTTCAGGCTCTTACTTCTCTTCTCATGCAAATAAAGAATACTCTCCAATTCATACAGAAACATCCTTTAGAAAGACAATGTAGAGAAACATCCTTTAGATGGACAATGTAGAGAAACATCCTTTAGATGGACAATGTAGAGAAACATCCTTTAGATGGACAATGTAGAGAAACATCCTTTAGAAAGACAATGTAGAGAAACATCCTTTAGATGGACAATGTAGAGAAACATCCTTTAGAGAGACAATGTAGAGAAACATCCTTTAGATAGACAATGTAGAGAAACATCCTTTAGAGAGAGAGTGAAAGAGAGAGAGGAGCAGGTAACATTGGAGAGAGAAAGTCAGGAGAGGAGAGACCTGCCTCATTCCAGACCACACAGAAGAATCAAGTGGTTTAATAAAGTTAGCTATGCTGCCCCCCCCCCGCTCCTCAAGTTGTGGTGAAAGAGGGTCGTGAGGGTCCTTCAAAGATGTGTCTGTTGTCAAAACAAACTGAGATGGTTGAGATGAACATATAATACAAGTAAATTGCATCCTTGAGAAAGACAGGGAGCCCCTACACACCACCTAAACAAGAGATGGACAGGATAGGACAGGCAGCTGTGTGTGTGTGTGTGTGTGTACTGAGGACAGCAGTGTGTGTGTGTGTGTGTGTGAGTGTTGTCTGTGAGTGGTGTGTGTGTGTGGTGTGTGTACTGAGGACAGCAGTGTGTGTGTGTGTGTGTGTGAGTGTTGTCTGTGAGTGGTGTGTGTGTGTGTGTACTGAGGACAGCAGTGTGTGTGTGAGTGTTGTCTGTGAGTGGTGTGTGTGTGTGGTGTGTGTACTGAGGACAGCAGTGTGTGTGTGTGTGTGTGTGTGTGTGTGAGTGTTGTCTGTGAGTGTTGTCTGTGAGTGGTGTGTGTGTGGTGTGTGTACTGAGGACAGCAGACTTCCCCCTGGTGTAGCGATAAGAGTAACTGAACCCACTGGTCCTCTGGGTGCTTCCGAGAGTGGCTCAATCAGCACACGCTGACATAGGGATTTGAGAGGCCCATGGGAACACACACACAGACTCACACACACACACAGGGCAGGCGGGCAAGCCGAGGGAAGTGGAAGGAGAGGACTGAGTTATCACACCAGGGGCTAGGGGCCTGCTCTGGTTTGGCCCCCAGGAGAGGACTGAGTTATGACACCAGGATGTCCAACACTGACCTCCTCTCACCTTCCTATACCCCCCGGGAGCTGGGAGCAGCAACACCTGGCCATAAAGACCAACTACACAAAACCAGACCATCCTCTTCCTTAGTGAGAATTCCAGGCAACAAAGAGCACTAGAAGTCGTCATCATGTAAACTAGTAAAGAGCACTAGAAGTCGTCATGATGTAAACTAGTAAAGAGCACTAGAAGTCGTCATCATGTAAACTAGTAAAGAGCACTAGAAGTCGTCATCATGTAAACTAGTAAAGAGCACTAGAAGTCGTCATAATGTAAACTAGTAAAGAGCACTAGAAGTCGTCATAATGTAAACTAGTAAAGAGCACTAGAAGTCGTCATAATGTAAACTAGTAAAGAGCACTAGAAGTCGTCATAATGTAAACTAGTAAAGAGCACTAGAAGTCGTCATAATGTAAACTAGTAAAGAGCACTAGAAGTGGTCATCATGTAAACTAGTAAAGAGCACTAGAAGTCGTCATAATGTAAACTAGTAAAGAGCACTAGAAGTCGTCATAATGTAAACTAGTAAAGAGCACTAGAAGTCGTCATAATGTAAACTAGTAAAGAGCACTAGAAGTCGTCATAATGTAAACTAGTAAAGAGCACTAGAAGTCGTCATAATGTAAACTAGTAAAGAGCACTAGAAGTGGTCATCATGTAAACTAGTAAAGAGCACTAGAAGTGGTCATCATGTAAACTAGTAAAGAGCACTAGAAGTCGTCATAATGTAAACTAGTAAAGAGCACTAGAAGTGGTCATCATGTAAACTAGTAAAGAGCACTAGAAGTCGTCATAATGTAAACTAGTAAAGAGCACTAGAAGTCGTCATAATGTAAACTAGTAAAGAGCACTAGAAGTGGTCATCATGTAAACTAGTAAAGAGCACTAGAAGTGGTCATCATGTAAACTAGTAAAGAGCACTAGAAGTCGTCATAATGTAAACTAGTAAAGAGCACTAGAAGTGGTCATCATGTAAACTAGTAAAGAGCACTAGAAGTCGTCATAATGTAAACTAGTAAAGAGCACTAGAAGTGGTCATCATGTAAACTAGTAAAGAGCACTAGAAGTCGTCATCATGTAAACTAGTAAAGAGCACTAGAAGTGGTCATCATGTAAACTAGTAAAGAGCACTAGAAGTCGTCATAATGTAAACCACACACCACACACACACACACACACACACACACACACACACACACACACCACACACACACACACACCACACACACACACACACACACCACACACACACACCACACACACACACACCGCACACGCACACCGCACACGCACTCACACGGAGAGGGGAGAGGGGAGAGGGGAGACCAACTCTCCTGGGAAGGTTTGGTCATTTCCACATTTCCACCCACACACTGAGATACACACACACACACACACACACACACACACACTGAGATATACACACACACACACACACACACTGAGACACACACACAGAATATGCATTAGTAGGAAACTGCACACCAATTAACTGATGTGGAAGGAACACACGCAGGTGTTGCACCTGGGATACCAAGCCCCACTTCTCCACTCTCCCTGCAATTACATTGACATGATTCAACTCTTCTTCCTGTGGATGACATCACATCAGCCCACACACCCTTCCCCCTCCTCATTTGCCAAGGCATTGGTAGAAGCGTGAAATTCATCTGGGCCAGAACGGCCTGCCTCCAAGCTGGCTGGCTGGCTATCTGTCTGGCTGGCTGTCTGGCTGGCTGTTTGTCTGGCTGGCTGGCTGTTTTGTCTGGCTGTCTGGCTGGCTGTCTGGCTGGCTGTCTGGCTGGCTGGCTGTCATGGTTTGGGATTGACTTAAAACAAAAATATCAAAAACAACTTTCTATTGATGGATTTGAACTTGTAACCTTTGGAGTCAGATGCTGACGCCCATCCGTCATTCCGTCCACAATGCCACAGCAAAGTGTGCTAAAAAAGCTATAAAAAGACATTGCATAGTATGGGTGGTTGGCTGAATATGTACACTATACATTGGTGGATGTTGGATGGTTAACTATACTATACAGGTCGATGGCAGAGAAATACTTCAGTAGCTAAAAATGCGTATGATATGAGTGAGGGTAATAATAGTTTACTTAATAGACATACTGGTTAAATGAACAGGTAAGTGAATATTTTGCATGGTTAAATTAACTGTACAGGTAAATATACAGTTATATTTACAGGTAAGTGAATATTAGCATGGTTACATTAACTGTCGGATGCGGGAAGCCGGCAATGGGCTTACCGAACTGGAGAGGCGCACTGGAGGTCTGGTGTGGGAAGAAGACACAGGACGTACCGTATTGAAGGCTGGAGCTGGATATCCGGCGCGGGAATTAGGCACACTGTAACCAGAACTAAGGATGCTCACTCCGAGCACCATTATCTGCAGCTCCTCATCACTGTATCTGTCCTCCTCTCCATGCTGATGGCCTTCCTCCAGCACCTCCATCACCCTCTCCTTTAGCTACTCCTCTTACTGTGTGTGTGTGGGGGGGGGTGTGTGTGTGTGTGTGTGTGTGTGTGTGGTGTGTGTGTGTGTGTGTGTGTGTGTGTGGGGGGGGGGGGGTGTGTGGTGTGTGTGTGTGTGTGTGTGTGTGTGTGTGTGTGTGTGTGTGTGTGTGTGTGTGTGTGTGTGTGTGTGTGTGTGTGGTGTGTGTGTGTGGTGTGTGTGTGTGTGGTGTGTGTGTGTGTGTGTGTGTGTGTGTGTGGTGTGTGTGTGGTGTGTGTGTGGTGTGTGTGTGTGTGTGTGGTGTGTGTGTGGTGTGTGTGTGTGTGTGTGTGTGTGTGTGTGGTGTGTGTGTGGTCACAATGATTAACTATACTGTTTGTTAGACCATCTTCATTATCATTCAGTACAGTACCTCTGTCTCCTTCACAAGGCCTGTATTCACAACTCAAACAGCAGAGTAAAAACAGCTGTTGTCGGTCAAATGCAGAATGTTTCCAGAGGGACGAGGCATCAGTCAAAGTGATGTAATATTAGAGAGTTGAACAGCTTTACTTTAGTACAACACAACTCCCTGTGATCATAACCTCTCTGCTGGGGTTTAGTACAACACAACTCCCTGTGATCATAACCTCTCTGCTGGGGTTTAGTACAACACAACTCCCTGTGATCATAACCTCTCTGCTGGGGTTTAGTACAACACAACTCCCTGTGATCATAACCTCTCTGCTGGGGTTTAGTACAACACAACTCCCTGTGATCATAACCTCTCTGCTGGGGTTTAGTACAATACAACTCCCTGTGATCATAACCTCTCTGCTGGGACCTGGATCTCTGCCGCACGCATACAAACACTGACACAGCTTACAGTACTACACACACACACTGACACAGCTTACAGTACTACACTTAGAAAAGCAAAGGCCAGCTTTTTCAAACAGAAATTTGCATCCTGTAGTACCAACTCCAAAATGTTCTGGGACACTTAAGTCCATGGAGAATAAGAGCATCTCCTCCCAGTTGCCCACTGCATTGAGGCTAGGAAACACTGTCACCACCGATAAAAATCCACGATTATCTAAAATTTCAATAAGCATTTTGCTACGGCTGGCCATGCTTTCCACCTGATTACCCCTACCCCGGCCAACAGCTCTGTACCCCCCGCAGCAACTTGCCCAAGCCCCCCCCCGCTTCTCCTTCACCCAAATCCAGACAGCTGATGTTCTGAAAGAGCTTCTAAATCTGGACCCCTACAAATCTGCTGGGCTAGACAATCTGGACCCTCTCTTTCTAAAATTATCAGTCAAAATTGTTGCAACACCTATCACTAGCCTGTTCAACCTCTCTTTCGTATAGTCTGAGATCCCTAGAGATTGGAAAGCTGCCGCGGTCATCCCCCTCTTCAAAGGGGTAGACACTCTAGACCCAAACTGTTACAGACCTATATCCATCCTGCCCTGCCTTTCTAAAGTCTTCGAAAGCCAAGTTAACAAACAGAAAACTGACCACTTCGATTCCCACCGTACCTTCTCTGCTATGCAATCTGGTTTCTGAGCTGGTCATGGGTGCACCTCAGCTACGCTTAAGGTACTGAACGATATCATAACAGCCATCGATAGAAGACAGTACTGTGCAGCCGTCTTCATCGACCTGGCCAAGGCTTTCGACTCTGTCAATCACTGCATTCTTATTGGCAGACTCAACAGCCTTGGTTTCTCAAGTGACTGCCTTGCCTGGTTCTCCAACTACTTCTCAGACAGAGTTCAGTGTGTCAAATCGGAGGGCCTATTGTCCGATCCTCTGGCAGTTTCTATGGGGGTGCCACAGGGTTCAGTTCTTGGGCCAACCCTTTTCTCTATATACATCAACAATGTCGCTCTCGCTGCTGGTGACTCTCTGATTCATCTCTACGCAGACGACACCATTCTGTATACATCTGGACCATCTTTGGACACTGTGTTAACTAACCTTCAAACAAGCATCAACGCCATACAACACTCCTTCCGTGGCCTCCAACTGCTCTTAAATGCTAGTAAAACTAAATGCATGCTTTTCTATTGAACGTTGCCCGCACCCACCCACCGGACTATCATCACTACTCTGGACGGGTCTGACTTAGAATACGTGGACACCTACAAATACCTAGGCGTCTGGTTAGACTGTAAACTCAACTTCCAGACTCACATTAACCATCTCCAATCCAAAATTAAATCTAGAATCGGCTTCCTATTTCGCAACAAAGCGTTTTGTTACCAAAGCCCCATATACTACCCACCACTGCGACCTGTATGCTCTCGTTGGCTGGCCCTCATTACATATTCGTCGCCAAACCCACTGGCCCCAGGTCATCTATAAGTCTTTATTAGGTAAATCCCCGCCCTATCTCAGCTCGCTGGTCACCATAGCAACACCCACCCGTATCATGCGCTCAAGCAGGTATATCTCACTGGTCACCCCCAAAGCCAACACCTCCTTTGGCCGCCATTCCTTCCAGTTCTCTGCTGCCAATGACTGGAACGAATTGAACAAGTTCCTATCTCCCTCACTAACTTTAAGCATCAGCTGTCAAAGCTGCTTATCGATCACTGCACCTGTATACAGCCCTTCTGTAATTAGCCCACACTACTACCTCATCCACATATTTATTTTATTATTTTCGCTAATTTTGCACTCCAGTATCTCTATTTGCACATCATAATTTGCACATTCCATCATTCCAGTGTTAATGCTAATCTGTAATTTATTTCACCACTATGGTCTATTTATTGTCCTACCTTCCTAACCGTCAAACACTGACACAGCTTACAGTACTACACACAAACACTGACACACATACAGACACACACACAGACACACACACAGACACACAGACACACACACACACACATACACACACACACACACACACACACACACACACACACACACACACACACACACACACACACACACACACACACACACACACACACACAGGCCTGGCCCCCCCAGCACCCCCCCTGAACACCACCCACATCACATGACTAGGGTGTTTACACCAATTGACCTTAGGACCCTCCATGTTACCAAACTGTCTGCCTTTGTTCATTCATGCTTCCCATGGTGACCTGTCAGAGAGGTGACCTGTCAGAAAGGTAACCTGTCATAGAGGTGACCTGTCAGAGAGGTGAACTGTCAGAAAGGTGACCTGTCATAGAGGTGACCTGTCAGAGAGGTAACCTGTTAGAGAGGTGACCTGTCATAGAGGTGACCTGTCAGAGAGGTAACCTGTTAGAGAGGTGACCTGTCATAGAGGTGACCTGTCAGAGAGGTGAACTGTCAGAAAGGTGACCTGTCAGAAAGGTGACCTGTCAGAGAGGTGACCTGTCAGAGAGGTGACCTGTCAGAGAGGTGACCTGTTAGAGAGGTGACCTGTCAGAGAGGTGACCTGTCAGAGAGGTGACCTATCAGAGAGGTGACCTGTCAGAGAGGTGACCTGTCAGAGAGGTAACCTGTTAGAGAGGTGACCTGTCAGAGAGGTGACCTGTCAGAGAGGTGACCTATCAGAGAGGTGACCTGTCAACCCAAACAGAACAGAACAGAACAGAACAGAACAGAGCTGCAGCAGTTCTAGAAGGTTATGTCTGCACCCTGTTACTTGAGGCCAGGGCCGGATCAATAGGACTCTGGTCAAAAGTAGTGCACTATATAAGGAACAGGGTGCCATTTGGGATACAGCCTCTGTCGGGGAAATCACTCACAGAGGCTATGGAACATCTCAGGCTATAGCTACAAGATCAAAACACATCGAAGGTTCAACGTTAGAGGGGGGTGCCAAACACTCTTTTGAGCTTTGGTGTGAAAATGTTGTGTGTTTTTTCCAATAACAATTTAATCCAATTTCAATTCAGGCTGTAACACAACAAAATGTGGAATAAGTCAAGGGGTGTGAATACTTTCTGAAGGCACTTTTCCCTTTTCATGTAGATTTGTTTTGCTTTCGTGACAGATTTACTAATTCAGTCTCTATAAGCTGTAATACTACAACAGGTATGTAAGTTAGTACAATAACAATGACAACCTTCCATGTATCAGTTGACTGTGTGGAGGCAGTTTCTTGTTAATTCCACAGGATTTCACTGACGGCAGAGAAACAGCCTTTCTCATTGTTTCTCATTGTTTCTCATTGACCTCATTGTCCGAGTTGTCTGGGCACCACTTAACAATTGGTTTGAGAGTGTGTGTGTTTGGGGGTGCGTGTGTTTGTGTGTGTGTGTGACACTTAACAACACAGTATCCGAAAGGTGGCTGGTTCGAATACCTGAGCCGACAAGATGAAAAAAAAAACTGTTGATGTGTCCTTGAGCAAGGCACTTAACCCTAATTTGTAAATAAGAATTTGTTCTTAACTGACTTGCCTAGTTAAATGAAGCACTGCTGCTGCAGGTGTGTGTCTTTGGGTTCATGGTCTGTCACTGTGAGATTGGCTGTGTGTCAGACAACAAACAAGACAGGAGGAGAGAGAAGCTGGAGTGATCTCTCTCTCTCTCTCTCTCTCTCTCTCTCTCTCTCTCTCTCTCTCTCTCTCTCTCTCTCTCTCTCTCTGTCTCTCTCCCCAGCTGCTCCTAACTCTAATCTACTCAGGTAATTCTTCTCTAACCCATCGATTCCATGCAGACAATTTAATTTCATTGCATCTAAAAGAACAACCCAGCCTCTCCTTTGCAGCCACTCACAAGAATTGGCAAACAGATGCTCGGTCAAAGCCTTGGCAGGTGAGAAGTGCTTTGGCAAGCTCAAATTCATTCCTTTATGCATGTTTAGCTTTCTGGAGGCACACTAGACATTAATTAAGACACCCATCTCTCAGACTCACTCCGCTCTCTTTGTCATTGCTGTCGCCGTGCCACTCACTGTTGAGTTTTATTATATTCTAAGGCCTGGAGTCGAAAAGAGAGAATAGAGAACTGACTGAAGGAGTAGAAGTACCTGCTTTGACCTTTATGTCTGAGTGGTTGGATGGGTTCTTTTATTTAGTTATAAAATGTGTTATTAACTGGATAGCAGCTTCGCTATGAGAGAGAGAGAGAGAGAGAGAGAGAGAGAGAGAGAGAGAGAGAGAGACCTTTATCAGGGCCAGCAGTAGATATGAGCGAGAGAGAGAGATACACTAACAACTCAGCCAGCTATCCCCATCAGTACTCATCAAGTCTGGTCACTAGATGAAGTTGCTTCTACATTAGTTTTTCTTCATCCCAGATGTAGAGCAGATAGAAGATGAAAAGCCTACTTATGTATCCCAGTAGGCAAAAGTGGTTCAAATGACGTTATTAGAACCAGTTTTGTAATACTTTTCACTTACCGAATTTAGGATGTAAGATGCAAGTAACATTCATGAAGCGTCAACATTTGCAGGATATAAGATGAAACATTCATGCTAACATTTGAAGCACATTTCTGCTTTCTAAACTGCTTCAACAAATACCAATACTTTCTCCTGGCTTTCAGCCGCGATGAACAGAACAACAATATGACTATAGAACCTTTATAATCCTATCATTTATTGGACAGTTTTATGTGTTGTAAGTTATCATGTCAACACACATTAAACAGAGCTGTATGCAACTCCCCGATCCCCCTCGTCCCAGTCTGCCCTTCCCTGTAGTACTCCACCCCTCAGTTCAATACAGCCATATTAATACTCCACCCCTCAGTTCAATACAGCCATATTAATACTCCACCCCTCAGTTCAATACAGCCATCTTAATACTCCACCCCTCAGTTCAATACATCCATATTAATACTCCACCCCTCAGTTCAATACAGCCATATTAATACTCCACCCCTCAGTTCAATACATCCATATTAATACTCCACCCCTCAGTTCAATACAGCCATATTAATACTCCACCCCTCAGTTCAATACATCCATATTAATACTCCACCCCTCAGTTCAGTACAGCCATATTAATACTCCACCCCTCAGTTCAGTAGAGCCATATTAATACTCCACCCCTCAGTTCAGTACATCCATATTAACACTCCACCCCTCAGTTCAATACAGCCATATTAATACTCCACCCCTCAGTTCAATACAGCCATATTAATACTCCACCCCTCAGTTCAATACAGCCATATTAATACTCCACCCCTCAGTTCAATACAGCCATATTAATACTCCACCCCTCAGTTCAATACAGCCATATTAATACTCCACCCCTCAGTTCAGTACATTCATATTAATACTCCACCCCTCAATTCAATACAGCCATATTAATACTCCACCCCTCAGTTCAATACATCCATATTAATACTCCACCCCTCAGTTCAATACAGCCATATTAATACTCCACCCCTCAGTTCAATACATCCATATTAATACTCCAACCCTCAGTTCAGTACATCCATATTAACACTCCACCCCTCAGTTCAGTACATCCATATTAATACTCCACCCCTCAGTTCAATACAGCCATATTAATACTCCACCCCTCAGTTCAGTATATCCATATTAATACTCCACCCCTCAGTTCAGTACATCCATATTAACACTCCACCCCTCAGTTCAGTACATCCATATTAATACTCCACCCCTCAGTTCAATACAGCCATATTAATACTCCACCCCTCAGTTCAGTATATCCATATTAATACTCCACCCCTCAGTTCAGTACATCCATATTAATACTCCACCCCTCAGTTCAGTACATCCATATTAATACTCCACCCCTCAGTTCAGTACAGCCATATTAATACTCCACCCCTCAGTTCAGTACAGCCATATTAATACTCCACCCCTCATTTCAGTACATCCATATTAACACTCCACCCCTCAGTTCAATACAGCCATATTAATACTCCACCCCTCAGTTCAATACAGCCATATTAATACTCCACCCCTCAGTTCAATACAGCCATATTAATACTCCACCCCTCAGTTCAATACAGCCATATTAATACTCCACCCCTCAGTTCAATACAGCCATATTAATACTCCACCCCTCAGTTCAGTACATTCATATTAATACGCATACATAGCCCATGGTCTGTCACGGTTGGGTGCATACATAGCCCAAGGTCTGTCACGGTTGGGCGCATACATAGCCCAAGGTCTGTCACGGTTGGGTGCATACATAGCCCAAGGTCTGTCACGGTTGGGTGCATACATAGCCCATGGTCTGTCACGGTTGGGTGCATACATAGCCCATGGTCTTTCACGGTTGGGCGCATACATAGCCCAAGGTCTGTCACGGTTGGGTGCATACATAGCCCATGGTCTGTCACGGTTGGGTGCATACATAGCCCATGGTCTGTCACGGTTGGGTGCATACACAGCCCATGGTCTGTCACGGTTGGGCGCATACATAGCCCAAGGTCTGTCACGGTTGGGTGCATACATAGCCCAAGGTCTGTCACGGTTGGGTGCATACATAGCCCATGGTCTGTCACGGTTGGGTGCATACATAGCCCATGGTCTGTCACGGTTGGGTGCATACATAGCCCAAGGTCTGTCACGGTTGGGTGCATACATAGCCCAAGGTCTGTCACGGTTGGGTGCATACATAGCCCAAGGTCTGTCACGGTGGGGTGCATACATAGTCCAAGGTCTGTCACGGTTGGGTGCATACATAGCCCATGGTCTGTCACGGTTGGGTGCATACATAGCCCAATGTCTGTCACGGTTGGGTGCATACATAGCCCAAGGTCTGTCACGGTTGGGTGCATACATAGCCCATGGTCTGTCACGGTTGGGCGCATACATAGCCCATGGTCTGTCACGGTTGGGTGCATACATAGCCCATGGTCTGTCACGGTTGGGTGCATACATAGCCCAAGGTCTGTCACGGTTGGGTGCATACATAGCCCAAGGTCTGTCACGGTTGGGTGCATACATAGCCCAAGGTCTGTCACGGTTGGGTGCATACATAGCCCAAGGTCTGTCACGGTTGGGTGCATACATAGCCCAAGGTCTGTCACGGTTGGGTGCATACATAGCCCATGGTCTGTCACGGTTGGGTGCATACATAGCCCAAGGTCTGTCACGGATGGGTGCATACATAGCCCAAGGTCTGTCACGGTTGGGTGCATACATAGCCCATGGTCTGTCACGGTTGGGTGCATACATAGCCCATGGTCTGTCACGGTTGGGTGCATACATAGCCCAAGGTCTGTCACGGTTGGGTGCATACATAGCCCAAGGTCTGTCACGGTTGGGTGCATACATTCCCCAAGGTCTGTCACGGTTGGGTGCATACATAGCCCAAGGTCTGTCACGGTTGGGCGCATACATAGCCCATGGTCTGTCACGGTTGGGCGCATACATAGCCCATGGTCTGTCACGGTTGGGTGCATATATAGCCCATGGTCTGTCACGGTTGGGTGCATACATAGCCCAAGGTCTGTCACGGTTGGGTGCATACATAGCCCAAGGTCTGTCACGGTTGGGTGCATACATAGCCCAAGGTCTGTCACGGTTGGGTGCATACATAGCCCAAGGTCTGTCACGGTTGGGTGCATACATAGCCCAAGGTCTGTCACGGTTGGGTGCATACATAGCCCATGGTCTGTCACGGTTGGGCGCATACATAGCCCATGGTCTGTCACGGTTGGGTGCATACATAGCCCAAGGTCTGTCACGGTTGGGTGCATACATAGCCCAAGGTCTGTCACGGTTGGGTGCATACATAGCCCAAGGTCTGTCACGGTTGGGTGCATACATAGCCCATGGTCTGTCACGGTTGGGTGCATACATAGCCCAAGGTCTGTCACGGTTGGGTGCATACATAGCCCAAGGTCTGTCACGGTTGGGTGCATACATTCCCCAAGGTCTGTCACGGTTGGGTGCATACATAGCCCAAGGTCTGTCACGGTTGGGCGCATACATAGCCCATGGTCTGTCACGGATGGGTGCATACATAGCCCAAGGTCTGTCACGGTTGGGTGCATACATAGCCCATGGTCTGTCACGGTTGGGCGCATACATAGCCCATGGTCTGTCACGGTTGGGCGCATACATAGCCCATGGTCTGTCACGGTTGGGTGCATATATAGCCCATGGTCTGTCACGGTTGGGTGCATACATTCCCCAAGGTCTGTCACGGTTGGGTGCATACATAGCCCAAGGTCTGTCACGGTTGGGTGCATACATAGCCCAAGGTCTGTCACGGTTGGGTGCATACATAGCCCAAGGTCTGTCACGGTTGGGCGCATACATAGCCCAAGGTCTGTCACGGTTGGGTGCATACATAGCCCAAGGTCTGTCACGGTTGGGCGCATACATAGCCCAAGGTCTGTCACGGTTGGGTGCATACATAGCCCATGGTCTGTCACGGTTGGGCGCATACATAGCCCAAGGTCTGTCACGGTTGGGTGCATACATAGCCCATGGTCTGTCACTGTTGGGCGCATACATAGCCCATGGTCTGTCACTGTTGGGCGCATACATAGCCCATGGTCTGTCATGCGCTACAGCTGCCTCTAATTAGGGATCAACACAAACCACCACCAGAAACAGAAAGAAAATAGGCTTCTCTATGGCCGGAGCCTGACAGCATGACTTTATTACAATGCACTTTGTTCGTGTGTGTGTGTGTGTGTGTGTGCGTGTGTGCGTGCGTGCGTGCGCGCGTGTGTGCGTGCGTGCGTGCGTGTGTGTGTGTGTGTGTGTGTGTGTGCGTGTGTGCGTGTGTGTTTAGTAGTAGTAAACAAACATGTGACCAACATGTTGTTCGTCCCCACAAGGTCAAATGCTATTTCTAGGGTTTAAGGGTTAAGGTTAGAATGAGGGTTAGGGTTAGGGTTAGGTTTAGTCCTGTGTAGCTCAGATGGTAGAGCATGGCGCTATCAATGCCAGTGTTGTGGGTTTGATTCCCACAGGGGACCAGTATGAAAGAATATGAACATGTCTGCACTAACTAACTCTGTATAAGAGCGTCTGCTAAATTACAAAACATGTAAAATGTTTAGGGTTTAGGGAAAATAGGATATTGAATAGGACTGCATTGTATGTCCCCACAAGGTTAGTCAGTGTGTGTTCGTGCTTGGGATTTATTACGATACAGTGTACCTGTCATATCTTTTGGGCCGACCTGTAGCTTGTGAAACAGTTGTCGTATGAGAAGACAACCTTCCTGGAGAGTACTACTATGGCTAACCCTGCAGGTAGGCCGTCATTGTAAATATGAATTTGACTTGCCTAGTTAAATAAATACAAAAAATAAGGTATGGTTATGTAATGGTTAAGTTATGGTTATGTCATTTTTAAGTTATGGTTATCTAATGGTTATGTAATGGGGAAGTTATGGTTATGTAATGGTTAGGTTGTGGTTACGTAATAGTTAAGTTATTGTTATGTAATGCTTAAGTTGCATCTGTGTCACAACCGGCCGTGATTGAGTTTTCCCATAGGGCGGCGCACAATTGGCCCAGCGTCGTCCGGGTTTGGTCGGTGTAGGCCGTCATTGTAAATAAGAATTTGTTCTTAACTGACTTGCCTAGTTAAATAAAGGTTACATTTTAAAAAAGAAATACAAAAAGTAATGGTTATGTAATGGCTAAGTTATGGTTATGTAATGGTTAAGTTATGATTATGTAATTGTTAAGTTAGTGTTATGTAATGGTTACGCTTGTGGTCTTATCTCTCTCTCTCTCTCTCTCTCTCTCTCTCTCTCTCTTTAGAATAACTCCACATCAACATCTGGCCTAAGTTGCACTATAGTATGACAAGCTTTTTTTACTTAATAAACTGAGATGATTCCTCATCTAATGCCCTCCAAGGGAACAGCAAATGATTGACAGATCAAATGATTAAAGTTCAACTCAAAGGCCTTGCTTAACTGACCAGCCTGAATCTCTTCCTCTATTCCTATATCTCCTCTCACTGGCACTTTCTGGTACAGATACTCCCTAGCACTTCCTGGTACAGATACTCCCTGGCACTTCCTGGTACAGATACTCGTTGGAACTTCCTGGCACAGATACTCCCTGGAACTTCCTGGCACAGATATTACCTGGCACAGATACTCCCTGGCACTTCCTGGCACAGATACTCCCTGGCACTTACTGGCACAGATACTCCCTGGCACTTACTGGCACAGATACTCCCTGGCACTTACTGGCACAGATACTGTGCTCTTCAGAGAAACACAGTGTAGAAGAGCTCAATGCTACAGAGAGCCTGAAAACGGTCAGCAGCAGAAGAACAAAATCTCAAACGGTTGGGTACAGATGTAAAAATCCATGTACACAAACAGTGTGCATTAAAAATGGGCAAAAAACACACGTTTCTTTCCACAGGCCCGTGGGGTGAGACAGGGATGCAGCTTAAGGCCGACCCTCTTCAACATACTGTATATATCAATGAATTGGCGAGGGCACTAGAACAGTCTGCAGCACCCGGCCTCACCCTACTAGAATCTGAAGTCAAATGTCTACTGTTTGATGAGGATCTGGTGCTTCTGTCACCAACCAAGGAGGGCCTGCAGCAGCACCTAGATCTTCTGCACAGATTCTGTCAGACCTGGGCCCTGACAGTAAATCCCAGTAAGACAAAAATAATGGTGTTCCAAAAAAGGTCCAGAGGCCCAGCTTGTGATGACATGCTAGGAGGAGAGGAGAGGCCCAGCTTGTGATGCCATGCTAGGAGGAGAGGAGAGGCCCAGCTGGTGATGCCATGCTAGGAGAAGAGGAGAGGCCCAGCTGGTGATGCCATGCTAGGAGGAGAGGAGAGGCCCAGCTGGTGATGCCATGCTAGGAAGAGAGGAGAGGCCCAGCTGGTGATGCCATGCTAGGAGGAGAGGAGAGGCCCAGCTGGTGATGCCATGCTAGGAGGAGAGGAGAGGCCCAGCTGGTGCAGGAGGTTTTACTAGCTGCAGTTTGGGAAGGAGATTAGGATCGGGGTGACTACAGGAGCTAAAGTCACTCTTGCTTTCTGTTGTTGTTTTTTAATCTCCAGCCTCAGAGACAATAGGCTGCATCCTGCTGATCCCCAACCTCTCCTGATCCCAAGCCTAAACCCTGTTATGATCACAATCCATCACTTAATGCATGACCAGATCAACCACTGGACCACAAGACACCCATTAACTGATGGTAGTTTGTGAACTATCAGTTGAGGTACAATGGTATTAAGATTGTTTGTGCCTTTCAGTTTTGAGATTTTGTAAAGAGTCTTGTGTTGATGTGATTGGATTGTATCTGTGGTCTGTGAGCATCCATGTTGAATATTGAATGGCCTAGACTGGACTATTCCTGATCCATGTTGAATGGTTGGCCTGGACTATTCCTGAACAATGTTGAATGGTTGGCCTAGACTGGACTATACATTATCCATGTTGAATGGTTGGCCTGGACTGGACTATTCCTAATCCTTGTTGAATGGTTGGCCTAGACTGGATTATTCCTGATCCATGTTGAATGGTTAGCCTGTACTGGACTATTCCTAATCCATGTTGAATGGTTGGCCTGGACTGGACTATTCCTAATCCATGTTGAATAGTTGGACTAGACTGGTCTATTCCTAATCCATGTTTAATGGTTGGCCTAGACTAGACTATTCCTAATCCATGTTGAATGGTTGGCCTGGACTGGACTATTCCTAATCCATGTTGAATGGTTGGCCTGGACTATTCCTGATCCATGTTGAATGTTGAATGGCCAAGACTGGACTATTCCTGATCCATGTTGAATGGTTGGTCTGGACTATTCCTGATCCATGTTGAATGGTTGGCCTGGACTGGACTATTCCTAATCCATGTTGAATGGTTGGCCTAGACTGGACTATTCCTGATCCATGTTGAATGGTTGGCCTAGACTGGACTATTCATTATCCATGTTGAATGGTTGGCCTAGACTGGACTATTCCTAATCCATGTTGAATGGTTCGCATAGACTGGACTATTCCTAATCCATGTTGAATGGTTGGCCTA
>CM042387.1:33635275-33652775 GCA_023634145.1 Thymallus thymallus | reverse complement strand
ATTTTATAATGTTGTATGTTTTTCCCCCAACACCACTTTCCACCATTTTGTATAGCAGACCCTCATGCCACATTGTTTTAAATAAACAAAGCATGAGAAGACTTTGTTTTGATTTGTTTGTTTGTCCATGTGCAGGGTGAATACGTGGTCTGTAGTACAATAATTTGGTAAAAAGGCAATTTGACATTTGCTCAGTACATTGTTTTCACTGAGTAAATTAACTAGTCTGCTGTTAGATAGATAGATAGGTAGGTAGGTAGGTAGGTAGGTAGGTAGGTAGGTAGGTAGGTAGGTAGATAGATAGATAGATAGATAGATAGGTACTTTATTGTTCCCTGAGGGGAAATTTCTTTGTTAATGATAATGCAGAGGATTTTCCCATTGTTGCTGTTGACGCATATCCCACTGTAGTTATTGGGGAAGATGCCAGAGCTAAGGATGATGTTAACGAGTTTAAGGCCTTTTTTGGGTTGGAGGGTTTTTATTTTGTCCTGTAGTTCATTTAATGTAATTGGAGAATCCAGTGGGTTCTGGTAGGCTTTAATAGCTGATTCTAACATTTGTATTTGATCATGTACGTACAGTTGAAGTCGGAAGTTTACATACACTTAGGTTAGAAGCAATAGGCTTCTCTATGTAGCGATGGTCAGAGTCTGACAGTGTCGTTCTTTTCTGTTTCTTTGTGGGTTTTGGGTGGATCTCTAATTAGAGGCAGCTGCTACCCGTTGTCTCTAATTAGGGATCCAATATATGTTGAGTCTGTCCCTCACGCGGGTGTGGGTCGTTATCGGTATATGTCGTATATTTCGCAGGTCACGGTGAGAGGAAAGTGTGCGTGAGTTACGTCTGTTCATTCGTGTTTTTGTTTTGTGAGCGTGGCGTTTATATCTTCGTGGGTTTTGTGTTTTCAGTAGTTCGTTTTTTGGTTTTGTTATACATTGTATAATACAATCTATACATAGTAATATAAAGATGTCTAACTACTATCCCTGCGCTGCGTCTTGGTCATTCCCACACCCACATCGTGACAACAGAGAGATTATTTCACTTATAATTCACTATATCACAATTCCAGTGGGTCAGAAGTTTACATACACTAAGTTGACTGTGCCAGGCTATTGATATCATGGCTTCTGATAAGCTAATTTACATAATTTGAGTCAATTGGAGGTGTACATGTGGATGTATTTCAAGGCCTACCTTCAAACTCAGTGCCTCTTTGCTCGACATCATGGCAAAATCAAAAGAAATCAGCCAAGACCTCAGCAAAAAATGTGTAGACCTCCACAAGTCTGGTTCATCCTTGGGAGCAATTTCAAAACGCCTGAAGGTACCACATTCATCTGTACAAACAATTGTACGCAAGTATAAACACCATGGGACCACGCAGCCGTCATACCACTCAGGAAGGAGACGCGTTCTGTCTCCTAGAGATGAACATACTTTGTTGCGAAAAGTGCAAATCAATCCCAGAACAACAGCAAA
This sequence comes from Thymallus thymallus, assembly GCA_023634145.1. NCBI lineage: Eukaryota > Metazoa > Chordata > Actinopteri > Salmoniformes > Salmonidae > Thymallus > Thymallus thymallus. The sequence continues at coordinate 33,651,290 of CM042387.1, read as the reverse complement.
GGACCTTGTGAAGATGCTGGAGGAAACAGGTACAAAAGTATCTATATCCACAGTAAAACAAGTCCTATATTGACATAACCTCAAAGGCCGCTCAGCAAGGAAGAAGCCTCTGCTCCAAAACCGCTATAAAAAAGCCAGACTACGGTTTGCAACTGCACATGGGGAAAAATATTGTACTTTTTGGAGAAATGTCCTCTGGTCTGATGAAACAAAAATAGAACTGTTTGGCCATAATGACTATTGTTATGTTTGGAAAAAGGGGGAGGCTTGCAAGCCGCAGAACATGTTTTGGGGGTGCTTTGCTGCAGGAGGGACTGGTGCACTTCACAAAATAGATGGCATCAGGAAGGAAAATTATGTGTGAATATATTGAAGCAACATCTCAAGACATCAGTCAGGAAGTTAAAGCTTGGTCACAAATGGGTCTTCCAAATGGACAATCGACCCCAAGCATACTTCCAAAGTTGTGGCAAAATGGCTTAAGGACAACAAAGTCAAGGTATTTGATTGGTCATCACAAAGCCCTGACCTCAATCCTATAGAAAAGTTGTGGGCAGAACTGAAAAAGTGTGTGCGAGCAAGGAGGCTTACAAACCTGACTCAGTTACACCAGTTCTGTCAGGAGGAATGGGCCAAAACTCACCCAACTTATTGTGGGAAGCTTGTGGAAGGCTACCTGAAACGTTTGACCCAAGTTAAACAATGTAAAGGCAATTCTACCAGATACTAAGTGAGTGTATGTAAACTTCTGACCCACTGGGAATGGTGATGAAAGAGTTTCAGTGTATTTGGCTAAGGTGTATGTAAACTTCTGACTTCAACTGTGTTTTTGCTGTTTATTCTTTGTTATAGAGCCAAACAGATTGGAGAAGTGGTTTATCCAGACATCTCCATGTTGGATGGATAACTCTTCATGTTGTTTGTTTAGAGTTTTCCAATGTTCCCAGAAGTGGTTAGATTCTATTGATTCTTCATAGACATTGAGCTGGTTTCTGACGTGCTGTTCCTTATTTTTCCGTATTGTATTTCTGTATTGTTTTAGTGATTCACCATAGTGAAGGTGTATTTCTGTATTGTTTTAGTGATTCACCATAGTGAAGGTGTATTTCTGTATTGTTTTAGTGATTCTCCATAGTGAAGGTGTATTTCTGTATTGTTTTAGTGATTCACCATAGTGAAGGTGTATTTCTGTATTGTTTTAGTGATTCACCATAGTGAAGGTGTATTTCTGTATTGTTTTAGTGATTCACCATAGTGAAGGTGTATTTCTGTATTGTTTTAGTGATTCACCATAGTGAAGGTATATTTCTGTATTGTTTTAGTGATTCACCATAGTGAAGGTGTATTTCTGTATTGTTTTAGTGATTCACCATAGTGAAGGTGTATTTCTGTATTGTTTTAGTGATTCACCATAGTGAAGGTGTATTTCTGTATTGTTTTAGTGATTCACCATAGTGAAGGTGTATTTCTGTATTGTTTTAGTGATTCACCATAGTGAAGGTGTACTTCTGTATTGTTTTAGTGATTCACCATAGTGAAGGTGTACTTCTGTATTGTTTTAGTGATTCACCATAGTGAAGGTATTTTTCTGTATTGTTTTAGTGTTTCACCATAGTGAAAGTGTATTTCTGTATTGTTTTAGTGATTCACCATAGTGAAGGTGTACTTCTGTATTGTTTTAGTGATTCACCATAGTGAAGGTGTATTTCTGTATAGTTTTAGTGTTTCACCATAGTGAAGGTGTATTTCTGTATAGTTTTAGTGTTTCACCATAGTGAAGGTGTATTTCTGTATTGTTTTAGTGATTCACCATAGTGAAGGTGTATTTCTGTATTGTTTTAGTGATTCACCATAGTGAAGGCGTAGACTCAGGTTTTCTGGGTCTCTATGTTTTTGGTTGGAAAGGTTTCTCAATATCTTTCTTAGGTTTTTATATTATTCATCAAACCATTTGCCATTGTTGTTCTTCGGTTTTCTGTTTGACATTATTAGATCTGATAGAGAAGCTGAGAGGTCAAATATACTGTTGAGGTTATCTACTGACAAGTTTACACCTTCACTATTGCAGTGAAACGTTTTGTCCAGGAAATCGCTTTTTGGTAGATTTCAACACTACTTTCCTTCCATCTATAGCGTTTCTTAATATTATTAAGTTCCTTTGGCTTTGATGCCTCATGATTGATCATAGCTCTGTTCAAGTAGACTGTGATTTTGCTTTGATCTGATAGAGAGCCTCTCTCTCGCTTTATTTGTATTTCTCTCTCTCTCTCTCTCTCTCTCTCTCTCTCTCTCTCTCTCTCTCTGTCTCTGTCTTTCTCTCTCTCTCTCTCTCTCTCTCTCTCTCTCTCTCTCTCTCTAACCTTGCATTACAAGGACATATCATTTGAGTACCACTGTTCTGCGATGTATCCCTGCCCAGCGTTAACCTTACCAAGGCTGGGATGGCAGCAACCAATCAGGGCATACGAGTAAGGACAGGCCCTGAGTCCCAACGCAAAGCACAAACAGAGAGCCTCTCTCTCTACATACAGTATATACTGAATATCTCTCTGTCACTCTCTCTCTCTCTCTCTACATACAGTATATACTGAATATCTCTCTGTCACTCTCTCTCTCTCTCTCTACATACAGTATATACTGAATATCTCTCTGTCACTCTCTGTCACTCTCTCTCTACATACATACAGTATATACTGAATATCTCTCTCTCTCTCTCTCTCTCTCTACATACAGTATATACTGAATATCTCTCTGTCACTCTCTCTCTCTCTCTCTACATACAGTATATACTGAATATCTCTCTGTCACTCTCTGTCACTCTCTCTCTACATACAGTATATACTGAATATCTCTCTGTCACTCTCTCTCTCTCTCTACATACAGTATATACTGAATATCTCTCTGTCACTCTCTGTCACTCTCTCTCTACATACAGTATATACTGAATATCTCTCTGTCACTCTCTCTCTCTCTCTCTCTCTCTACATACAGTATATCTCTCTATCACTCTCTCTCTCTCTCTACATACAGTATATACTGAATATCTCTCTGTCGCTCTCTGTCACTCTCTCTCTACATACAGTATATACTGAATATCTCTCTGTCGCTCTCTCTCTCTCTCTCTCTCTCTCTCTACATACAGTATATACTGAATATCTCTCTGTCACTCTCTCTACATACAGTATATACTGAATATCTCTCTGTCACTCTCTCTCTCTCTCTCATTTGTTCATCATATTTTATTTATGGTGAAAAGCAGACATGGGAGAAAGGTTAAAACATTTCATAGGTAATTGAATTGGAAGTTTAACAACAAGAATACTTCTAATTCCGAAGGATTTGCTTTTTAAGGCTATTTGACTGAAAAAGATAAATAAAGACAGAACCAAGTTCCAATTACCTTTACTGATAGGACATCCTTCACCGTCCCCTATAACCTTTACTGATAGGACATCCCTCACCGTCCCCTATAACCTTTACTGATAGAACATCCCTCACCGTCCCCTATAACCTTTACTGATAGGACATCCCTCACCGTCCCCTATAACCTTTACTGATAGGACATCCCCCACCATCCCCTATAACCTTTACTGATAGAACATCCCCCCACCATCCCCTATAACCTTTAATAATAACTTGTCTATATACACGGAGTACCAGTACTGAGTCAATGATAACATGGCTATATACACGGGGTACCAGTACTGAGTCAATGATAACATGGCTATATACACGGAGTACCAGTACTGAGTCAATGATAACATGGCTATATACACGGAGTACCAGTACTGAGTCAATGATAACATGGCTATATACACGGGGTACCAGTACTGAGTCAAAGATAACATGGCTATATACACGGAGTACCAGTACTGAGTCAATGATAACATGGCTATATACACGGGGTACCAGTACTGAGTCAATGATAACATGGCTATATACACAGGGTACCAGTACTGAGTCAATGATAACATGGCTATATACACGGGGTACCAGTACTGAGTCAATGATAACATGGCTATATACACGGGGTACCAGTACTGAGTCAATGATAACATGGCTATATACACAGGGTACCAGTACTGAGTCAATGATAACATGGCTATATACACGGGGTACCAGTACTGAGTCCATGATAACATGGCTATATACACGGGGTACCAGTACTGAGTCAATGACAACATGGCTATATACACAGGGTACCAGTACTGAGTCAATGATAACATGGCTATATACACGGGGTACCAGTACTGAGTCAATGATAACATGGCTATATACACGGGGTACCAGTACTGAGTCAAAGATAACATGGCTATATACACGGAGTACCAGTACTGAGTCAATGATAACATGGCTATATACACGGGGTACCAGTACTGAGTCAATGATAACATGGCTATATACACAGGGTACCAGTACTGAGTCAATGATAACATGGCTATATACATGGGGTACCAGTACTGAGTCAATGATAACATGGCTATATACACGGGGTACCAGTACTGAGTCAATGATAACATGGCTATATACACAGGGTACCAGTACTGAGTCAATGATAACATGGCTATATACACGGGGTACCAGTACTGAGTCAATGATAACATGGCTATATACACGGGGTACCAGTACTGAGTCAATGATAGCATGGCTATATACACAGGGTACCAGTACTGAGTCAATGATAACATGGCTATATACACGGGGTACCAGTACTGAGTCCATGATAACATGGCTATATACACGGGGTACCAGTACTGAGTCAATGATAACATGGCTATATACACGGGGTACCAGTACTGAGTCAATGATAACATGGCTATATACACGGGGTACCAGTGCTGAGTCAATGATAACATGGCTATATACACGGGGTACCAGTACTGAGTCAATGATAACATGACTATATACACGGAGTACCAGTACTGAGTCAATGAAAACTTGGCTATATACACGGGGTACCAGTACTGAGTCAATGATAACATGACTATATACACGGAGTACCAGTACTGAGTCAATGATAACATGGCTATATACACGGAGTACCAGTACTGAGTCAATGATAACTTGGCTATATACACGGGGTACCAGTACTGAGTCAATGATAACATGGCTATATACACGGGGTACCAGTACTGAGTCCATGATAACATGGCTATATACACGGGGTACCAGTACTGAGTCAATGATAACATGGCTATATACACGGGGTACCAGTACTGAGTCAATGATAACATGGCTATATACACGGGGTACCAGTGCTGAGTCAATGATAACATGGCTATATACACGGGGTACCAGTACTGAGTCAATGATAACATGACTATATACACGGAGTACCAGTACTGAGTCAATGAAAACTTGGCTATATACACGGGGTACCAGTACTGAGTCAATGATAACATGACTATATACACGGAGTACCAGTACTGAGTCAATGATAACATGGCTATATACACGGAGTACCAGTACTGAGTCAATGATAACTTGGCTATATACACGGGGTACCAGTACTGAGTCAATGATAACATGGCTATATACACGGGGTACCAGTACTGAGTCAATGATAACATGACTATATACACGGGGTACCAGTACTGAGTCAATGATAACTTGGCTATATACACTGGGTACCAGTACTGAGTCCATGTGCAGGGGTACCAGTTCTGAGTCCATGTGCAGGGGTACCAGTACTGAGTCCATGTGCAGGGGTACCAGTACTGAGTCCATGTGCAGGGGTACCAGTACTGAGTCCATGTGCAAGGGTACCAGTACTGAGTCCATGTGCAGGGGTACCAGTACTGAGTCCATGTGCAGGGGTACCAGTACTGAGTCCATGTGCTGGGGTACCAGTACTGAGTCCATGTGCAGGGGTACCAGTACTGAGTCCATGTGCAGGGGTATGAGGTAATTGAAGTAGATATGTACATACAACTAGGAATAAAGTGTCTGGTAGTAAACATTACGGCAGCCTATGTGATGAATTTAAAAAGTTTAATTCAATACAGATAGTCTGGGTAGCTATTGGTTAACTATTTAACTAACTATTTAGCAGTCTTATGGCTTGGGGTAGAAGCTGTTCAGGGTCCTGTTGGTACCAGACTTGGTGCATTGGTACTGCTTGCCATGCAGTAGCAGAGAGAACAGTCTATGACATGGGTGGCTGCAGTCTATAACAGTTTTTAGGGCCTTCCTCTGACACCGCCTTGTATAGAGGTCCTGGGCTGTCCGCACTGCCATCTGTAGCGCTTTGTGGTCAGATGCCAAGCAATTACCACACCAAGTGATGATGCAGACAGTCAAGATGCTCTCATATAATGTGTCTGTCTGCCTGTCTGTCTGATCAGAAGGTTATGTGAACATCAAGTTAGGACGGTCTCCTTACTGCAACTTCATCTTTCAATTGTATAGTTTAAACCTCAAAAAGGGATCATTTTTGGAACAGACATTTCATCATTTCCCTAAATTTTGCAGAGAATGAGAATGATTGTGAAAGAGAGGTTAAGAGTCCTTGGTAAAATGTCTATGGGTGCATCCCAAATGGCCACCAGAAATCATCCATCTATTCAGGAAGGAGAGTATACCTATTTAAAGGCTGTCTGACTGTCCCACAGTAATATGATCTGATCCAGATCAGATCCAGCTCACATAAGGAAGTTGGATGGAAAGGGGACCCATACATACAAAAAAAAAAAGGTCTGTCCGTCCGTCTGTTTGTCCGCGTGTCTGTACATCTTGTCTGTCTGTTTTCCCATGGACTTTAATATGGATAATGCCAGTGGACTTATGGAAAGTCACCATCTGTTGAATACTTCAGTCAAACTGGTATTTTGGTGTTTGGATGATAATTGTGCAATCATAGGTCAGATTACAACATGGATGTATGTCCCAAATAGCACCCTATTCCCTGTATAGTGTACTATTGACCAGAGACACTGTATTGAGAATAGGGTGCCATTTAAGATCCACCCATTGGTTTTATTTCTGTTGGATTGAATTGGTGGAGAAAAATCTCCCTGGACTGTCGAAACATCTTGGCATGTCTTAGTGCCAAAGCTATTCCCTGATGATCTTGAAAACCAATGTAGAATGAAACATCTACTTTTAACCAGAGATGATGTAACACAATGTTCTAGCAGCAATCTGTTGGTTCCTGTCAGTCTGTCACACTGTAGTTTGATGTCTTTGATGGGTTCAGACTTGCCTCTGAGATGTAACTCCATATTTAGTTTGTCCATCAGCGAAAAGGGAAGGGAAGAGAGGATGGATGGATGGAACACAGCTGTGATCAGGCAGAGGATGGATGGAACACAGCTGTGATCAGGCAAAGGATGGATGGAACACAGCTGTGATCAGGCAGAGGACGGATGGAACACAGCTGTGATCAGGCAGAGGATGGATGGAACACAGCTGTGATCAGGCAGAGGATGGATGGAACACAGCTGTGATCAGGCAGAGGATGGATGGAACACAGCTGTGATCAGGCAGAGGATGGATGGAACACAGCTGTGATCAGGCAGAGGACGGATGGAACACAGCTGTGATCAGGCAGAGGATGGATGGAACACAGCTGTGATCAGGCAGAGGATGGATGGAACACAGCTGTGATCAGGCAGAGGATGGATGGAACACAGCTGTGATCAGGCAGAGGATGGATGGAACACAGCTGTGATCAGGCAGAGGATGGATGGAACACAGCTGTGATCAGGCAGAGGATGGATGGAACACAGCTGTGATCAGGCAGAGGATGGATGGAACACAGCTGTGATCAGGCAGAGGATGGATGGAACACAGCTGTGATCAGGCAGAGGATGGATGGAACACAGCTGTGATCAGGCAGAGGATGGATGGAACACAGCTGTGATCAGGCAGAGGATGGATGGAACACAGCTGTGATCAGGCAGAGGATGGATGGAACACAGCTGTGATCAGGCAGAGGATGGATGGAACACAGCTGTGATCAGGCAGAGGATGGATGGAACACAGCTGTGATCAGGCAGAGGATGGATGGAACACAGCTGTGATCAGGATGGGTCTATGCATGTTTTTCTCATAAGAAAATGTCTCTCTCTTTCTCTCTAATTATCTCTCCCAATCAGCTTTTCTGAACCATTACCATATCTTCTGCATCAGCTTCATCACTTCCCATTTGTACTGCAGTAATGTAACCCCTAACCATGTCTTTTGTAACTATTTCATCCCTCTGTCTCTCTCTGTCTCTCTCTGTCTCTCTGTCTCTCTCTCTCTGTCTCTCTCTCTCTCTCTCTGTCTCTCTCTCTCTCTCTCTCTCTCTCTCTCTCTCTCTCTCTCTCTCTCTCTCTGTCTCTCACTCTGTCTCTGTCTCTGTCTCTGTCTCTGTCTCTGTCTCTCTCTCTCTCTCTGTCTCTGTCTCTGTCTCTCTCTCTCTGTCTCTCTCTCTCTCTCTGTCTCTCTCTCTCTCTGTCTCTTTTTCTCTCTCTCCGTGTTTCTCGGCCCTGTCTGTCCTGCCAGATGTCTCAATTAGCGTAATGTGAGGGGGATACAGCACTTTATTTTACTGAAACTCAATTCGCACACCACACACACACAGACCGGGAACGCTTAAAACTTGGCAACTCCAGCAAATCGCAATCATGGTAAGATTAGAGTTTGGATGTTAATATTTGGATATTCACGTTGATTCCAACCACAAAACTCTAAATGTATATCAGATATCTCCCTATTCAACAAAAACACAAAACTTTTCAAAGTGTAATTGGTCTCACAAACAACTTGTTAGTTACCTGGTGACCTTTAATGTGTAGGTGTTGCTCTGTCTCTGTCTGGCACATCCAACGTTTCTGAATACACTACGTGTCAGATGTCCCTACAATGTGTCAGTCAGGATCCTGTAAGACAGCCAAGTGTCAACGTGACAGGAAAGTCACAACGTCACAGTTGTGTTGGTATTGAATGCCTATGACAGTCAACGTGAGACAGCATTTCATTCTGTGAGAGAGTAAAGGTGTGACCCATAGTGAACGTATTAATTGAATGCTGTGAGACACAATGGAGGTGTGCTAGTGTTTGATTGGGTATTTGGGGAGTGAATGGAGGTGTGCTAGGGTTTGATTGGGTATATGGGGAGTGAATGGGTCTTCTTAGTTCTGCCCCTCCCCTCTCCTTTGTGTCCTTAGCACAGGAACTCTAAACTTGACAGACCCCACTTACCACAACCGTCTCAGAGACGGGTTAGTGTCACTCTGTAAGAACTTTGTTTATTGTAGTATTACAGACTGGTCAGAACCATTGATTTTGTAAGTGAACTGTCCAGTAAAGCCACAAACAGACGAGTCTTAAACCAGTCAGTGGGTGACCGTTATCTGCAGTTCCTGCGGCGTGTCAGTGGCTTCCTGTTGCCCAGTTGTTAATGTATGTTATTCCCCCGCTGAGTTCCTCCTCACAACACAGAGGACAAGTTCTCACAGCAAAACAATGCCAGGTCTCACAGCACACACGACTGGGCGAGTACATGAAATAACAAAACTGAAAAATATAAAAATGTCTCTACAGTGAGGCACATGTACAGTGAGGCGCATGTTTGAAAGCATTCACCGAGGACTGTAAGCAGTGAGGCGGATGTCCGGGAGCATTCACCGGGGACTGTAAGCAGTGAGGAGCACGCCTGAAAGCATTCACCGGGGACTGTAAACATGTCTGTCTGACCCCGCTGAGGTAGGTATGTGCATGCACGTGGGCCTGTGACATCAGCTCTCTTTGAGTTGCCAAACCAGAAGCTTAATTTCCATCCTGAAGTTGTTCTGAAATAAGTTATAAGGCTTTTCCAATTTGATGAAAACGATTTCAACTGTCACTTAATGTTAATCGCCGTATGATTATTAATGAGAGCGGCTTCTCTCATCTGAATGTTATTAAAGTCTTCTTTCATCATGCTACCTCGTGTGCGTGCGTACTTGTGCGTGTGTGTGTGTGCGTGTGTGTCTGTGCGTGTGTGTTTGTGTGTACGTGTGTGTCTGCTTTCATCATACTACCTAGAGTAGGCTGGACAGATACACTTCTGTAAATTCTCTCCTCCTCCTCTTCCCATCCTCTTCTCCTCCTCTCCTCTTCCTCTCTTCCTCCTCTCTTCCTCTTTTCCTCCTCCTCTTCAACTGGGTAGGCTGTTAGTTTTGGAAAGTCTACTGACGGATTGGTTCACTTCCTTCTGGTTTCCCATCATTTGGCCTTGTCGGTGTCAAACAACACATTCGTTGACTTGCTAACAACATGGCAACACAGCAGCCTACAGGTTGATGTATATGTTGGGACATAGACAAACGTTTCAGAGACAGAGAGAGAGGAGAGAGAGAGAGAGAGAGAGAGAGAGAGAGAGAGAGAGAGAGAGGCTCTTTGTTTGTGCTTTGCGTTGGGACTCAGGGCATCAGAGGACGTTTGACAGAAAATGATCTGTCGTCAGTTATATGAAATAGTGCCAATATTGTACTGTCTGCAGCGACTGATGTTCTCTCCACTTGAATGCTGTTTGTCCCTGGTCTCTCTCTTTCTGTCTTGAGAAGCAGCAGCCATGCTATTCTGGATCTCAGCGTGCCCCCTATTCCCTATATAGTACACTACCTTTGAACAGGGCCTATAGGGATTGCCATTTGGGACTCTGTTATAGTGAGGAAAGATGCCCTCAGCGCTGTCTGTATGGCTGGTAACTGGAAAGATGCCCTCAGTGCTGTCTGTCTGGCTGGGAACTGGAAAGGTGCCCTCTGCTCTGCCTGTCTGACTGGTAAGTGGAAAGGTGCCCTCAGCTCTGCCTGTCTGGCTGGTAACTACAGCTGTGACTTCTGGGCTTTGAAGACCCCGAGGAGGACCCATGTGGTCTGTACAATAGCAGCCTGTGTTCATATAGTATTTGAAATAAAAAATACTTTACCTGTGCTTGATTGAGCTTGCCTAAGGCATAAAACCCCACCCACCTGGCACTCCAGGCAGTCTAAGGGAAACAAATACTGTTTGAACCCAAGTCACAGTAGCACGTCTGATCAGCAGCAGGGATTAGCCTAGGAGCTGTTGGAATACATCCAACAAGTTGACTGGATAAATCCTTATTGTGCAATGAGTCACTGGCCCAAATCCTATATAAACCCCAGAGTGAGGAACTGAACTGGGCCCTGTGAAGTCTGAAGATATTAAACCCATTTCATCTGAACCAGAAAATTATCCTCAGAAAGATAGAGAACCCTTTTAATATCTGCATGGATTTATCTTCTAGTATAAATCATGGTAATGCATTGAAAGGTCATTTTGTTTCCCACATAAACACATTATTAGTAATTGACCCTCATTACTGTGATGCCAGAGATGATGACATTCCACTCTTCACCATTGATTTTCATTTTCTAAGATGCCTATATGTCTTGCTGATGTGATACTTTGACAGAGTAGAAGGATTGAGAATGTGTGTAACCAGGTAGGCTTTCTCTCGTTGTCGTGACAGAAGTGTTGAAAATAATGTGTGACAGAATAAATCAACTACAGTTGAAAGGCATTCCTTAATGGGCCAATCAGCAGTTGAAGCAATAACAAAGCGTATTCCCTGCCCCTGTTTCTGTAAAAGGCTGTGGGATGGGGCTGTAAAAATTTAAAAACTTCTCAAATTCATAGACAGAGCTATGGATGGAAGGACACAAAAACGTCTCGGGTTACGACTATAACCCTTGTTCCCTGAGAAAGGGAACGAGAACTGCGTCGAACGAGTACCCACTATGCCATAACGAGCCCTGCCTGTCCCAGTGTGAAGCTGAGCACAGGCACACTTAGGACGAGAGCACAAGGGTGCCAGGCGTAGATGGAATGTCCAGGCTATAAAATCTAATGAAAGTATGAGGGGTGCATCGCACACTTCTTGGATCGGGGCCACTGAAAGGAGGGCTCTGGAGGATGCCATGCCTCTGTCTGAATGAGCCCTCACGGCCAAAGGTGAAGGCAAACTGCGCACCTGATATGCCATAGATATAGCTTGAACAATCCAGTTGCTAATGGTCTGCTTGGAAGCGGGAAGCCCCTTCTTGGGCGACCCGAAAAACACTAGCAACTGGTCTGACTTCCGCCATGAAGAGGACCTCTGAATATATATTTTGAGAGCTCTGACAGGGCAGAGCAAATGAAGTCTCTCTTCATCTGCCGCCCCGTGGGGTGGAGGATGCAACGCCTGCAGAACCGTAGGCCGTGCCACATTAGATGGCACCTTAGGCACATAGCCTGGCCTGGGATGCAGGATAGCTTTAATGTTGCCTGGAGTTTGCCCCTGGGATATCGAGAGCGCCTGAAGATCTCCTACTCTCCTCAGAGAAGTAATAGCCAACAAAAAAGCTACCTTTAGAGAAAGGTTCTTGGCCTCAGCCGACTCCAGAGGTTCGAAGGGGGCTTCGACCAGCCCCTCGAGAACCACTGCCAGGTCCCACGTGGGAACTCTGGTACGAGCCGCAGGTCTCATCCTCCAAGCCCCACGGAGGAAACGTACGACCAACTGATGTCTCCCCAGAGGCCAATCACCCAGAGGAGCGTGGAAAGCCGCAATGGCAGCCACGTACACCTTGAGTGTGGATGGGGTAAGACCAGCCGAGAAGCGATCTTGGAGGAACTCCAGCACTGAAGCCACCGGGCAGTTAACTGGATCCACCTCACGCTCTCTACACCATACGGTGAAAGCATTCCATTTTAGGCCGTACAATTTCCTCGTGGAGGGAGCTCTAGAGCTGAGTATGGTCTCTACTACTCCTCCTGACAGGCCAGCCTCTCGGTATTGTGCCCCCTCAGGGGCCAGACCCACAGTTTCCATAGTTCCATATATGTACCCATTGATACTTATATTCTTTAAGAATCATTTGTTCATATCATTAATAATATAGTTAATAATTAAGTCAGAAAATGTATGTATCAACTGCAGACTGCCCCTTTAATTACTCAGAAGCCTTCAAAACCTTAAATTTGATTACAATACTATTAATGTCAGCGCCAAGACGAAACGTATCATTACTGTTGTTCTCTCTCTCTGAGTAAGAGCAGTTCCCTCTATCTGAAACACCAACAAGCTGTGGAATCCAACTGTAGTTTGTTGAAAACTGAAAGTAGCATACCCATAGTAGAGGAGGTACAATTGTTGTCATTTAGAAGACTCTATTATCCAGAGCAATTAGGGCTAAGTGCCTGGCTCAAGGGCACATTGACAAATGTTTCACCTAGTCGGCCCAGGATTCAAACCTGCAACCTTTTGATTATTGGCACAACGCTCTTAACTGCTAGGCTAGCTGACGCCACTCAAGTCATGAATAATGTTTTTTTTGTTCCAGTTCTGTTTAACTGTGGGAGTGAGCGGAGCTCTAACAAGCTCATTAGCCAAAATGACTCTTCAAGGTTGGGATGGAAGTAAACAACAGAGAAAATAGATTTGAACTGAGTCTAATGAATCCTGGTTTGTTTTGTCCACTGACTTTTCTACAGGCCTCCATCCAGACTCTTTTATTAAAATCTCTTGGTATTCACATTAGTAGGGCAATTCCCCTTCTGGCAATACCCTGTATTTAATATGACCTTCAGTATAATAGAAAGGGGTTCTATTGCAAAGGCCGTCAGCAGAGGGGACATTGGACATCCCTGGCATATGCCCCTTGTTGAAAATAAACAGAGCAGATGGAGTCGAATCTAATTTATTATGTGTTGTGTGCTGCCTTCCTAGACGTCTACATAGAGACGACTTTAGTAAACTAACGTCTAGTTTTGTTAGGAGCTGGTAACACTGTTAGGAGCTAGTAACACTGTTAGGAGCTAGTAACACTGTTAGGAGCTAGTAACACTGTTAGGAGCTAGTAACACTGTTAGGAGCAAGTAACACTGTTAGGAGCTAGTAACACTGTTAGGAGCTAGTAACACTGTTAGGAGCTAGTAACACTGTTAGGAGCTGATAACACTGTTAGGAGCTAGTAACACTGTTAGGAGCTAGTAACACTGTTAGGAGCTAGTAACACTGTTAGGAGCTAGTAACACTGTTAGGAGCTGATAACACTGTTAGGAGCTGATAACACTGTTAGGAGCTAGTAACACTGTTAGGAGCTAGTAACACTGTTAGGAGCTGATAACACTGTTAGGAGCTAGTAACACTGTTAGGAGCTAGTAACACTGTTAGGAGCTATTAACTCAAGCATTTAACTGCTGCACCTGCTAAATCTACTGCTATATCACTCACATATATACTTATGTGCAATGTCTGATGATTGGACTAGATACTAAAATACACAATTAGATATCTGTCATATGGCACTAAGGGTTATAATTCATATCTAACTCATGAATAAGTATTTAGCCTACTATTTCATATTTGTATTATTATTTAACCTTTATTTAACTAGGCAAGTTAGCTGAGGCTGAGGCTGAGATAAAAAAATAAATAATAATAAATAAACATATAGGACCAAACACACATCACGACAAGAGAGACACCAAAACACTACATAAAGAGAGACACCACAACACTACATAAAGAGAGACACCACAACACTACATAAAGAGAGACACCACAACACTACATAAAGAGAGACACCACAGCACTACATAAAGAGAGACACAACAACACTACGTAAAGAGAGACACCACAACACTACGTAAAGAGAGACACCACAACACTACATAAAGAGAGACACCACAACACTACATAAAGAGAGACACCACAACACCACATAAAGAGAGACACAACAACACTACATAAAGAGATACAACACAACACTACATAAAGAGAGACACAACAACACTACATAAAGAGAGACACCACAACACTACATAAAGAGAGACACCACAACACTACATAAAGAGAGACACCACAACACTACATAAAGAGAGACACCACAACACTACGTAAAGAGAGACACCACAACACTACATAAAGAGAGACACCACAACACTACATAAAGAGAGACACCACAACACTACGTAAAGAGAGACACCACAACACTACATAAAGAGAGACACCACAACACTACATAAAGAGAGACAAAACAACACTACATAAAGAGAGACACCACAACACTACGTAAAGAGAGAAAGCACAACACTACATAAAGAGAGACACCACAACACTACATAAAGAGAGACACCACAACACTACATAAAGAGAGACACAACAACACTACATAAAGAGATACAACACAACACTACATAAAGAGAGACACCACAACACTACATAAAGAGAGACACCACAACACTACATAAAGAGAGACAACACAACACTACATAAAGAGAGACACCACAACACTACATAAAGAGAGACACCACAACACTACATAAAGAGAGACACCACAACACTACGTAAAGAGAGACACCACAACACTACATAAAGAGAGACACCACAACACTACATATAGAGAGACACCACAACACTACATAAAGAGAGACACCACAACACTACATAAAGAGAGACACCACAACACTACATAAAGAGAGACACCACAACACTACATAAAGAGAGACACCACAACACTACATAGAGAGAGACACCACAACACTACATAGAGAGAGACACCACAACACTACATAGAGAGAGACACCACAACACTACATAAAGAGACACCACAACACTACATAAAGAGAGACACCACAACACTACATAAAGAGAGACCTAAGACAACAACACAGCAAGGTAACAACACAACATGACAACAACATGGTAGCAACACAACATGGCAGCAGCACATTGTCACCAACTTCACATAGATTTCTACTTTGTTACAGATATTTGCAGTGAAGTGTAATGATTATACTGCCATCTGTTCTTATAGGATGTACTGTAGCTCTCTGAGGAAGGTGTTTTGCACCTCTAGATTGACTGTGGGTTCCGTTGGTCTGGGAACACTCCCTCTCCTCGAAACAAAAGATCACCAGAATTATCGGGCGAGGCATCGTGCACATGGGAGAAACTACATGTTTTTTTAATGTACCACAAATTAGAAATAGCTCCTCTCCTCTCCTCTCCTCTCCTCTCCTCTCCTCTCCTCTCCTC
>CM042387.1:33595275-33630275 GCA_023634145.1 Thymallus thymallus | reverse complement strand
ACCATACCCATAACATGATGCAGCCACCACCATACCCATAACATGATGCAGCCACCACCATACCCATAACATGATGCAGCCTCCACCATACCCATAACATGATGCAGCCTCCACCATACCCATAACATGATACAGCCACCACCATACCATAACATGATGCAGCCACCACCATACCCATAACATGATGCAGCCTCCACCATACCCATAACATGATGCAGCACCACCATACCCATAACATGATGCAGCCTCCACCATACCCATAACATGATGCAGCCTCCACCATACCCATAACATGATGCAGCCTCCACCATACCATAACATGATGCAGCCACCACCATACCCATAACATGATGCAGCCTCCACCATACCCATAACATGATGCAGCCTCCACCATACCCATAACATGATGCAGCCTCCACCATACCATAACATGATGCAGCCTCCACCATAACCATAATTAACTTCACCATCTGAGTTTGGATGGATGCCTGTATCTTTGTAGTGATTGGCTGTATTGATACACCATCCAAAGTGTAATTAACTTCACCACTTCATCAAAGGGATTTTCAATGTCTGTTTTTGTTATAGTCACCCATCTAGGTTCCCTTCTTGGCGAGGCTTTGGAAAACCTCCCTGGTCTTTGCTGTTGAATCTGTTAAGGTCCAGTTAACTGCTCCACTGAGGGACCTTACTAATAATGGTATGTGTTCAGAGATGAGGTAGTCATTCAAATATCCATGCAACGTATTATGTGACTTTTTTACTCCTGATCTTATTCAGGCTTGCCATAGCAACGGGGTTGAATACTTATTGACTCAAGACATTTCATTTTTTCATTTTTAATACATCTGTAAAAAACAAACAAATGAAATGTACTAACCCCTGACCTTTAACCTAACCTTAACCTTAACCCCATCCAAAATGGCACCCTATTTCCTACATAGTTCACTATCGGCCCTGGTAAACATTTTTGCACTATTCAGTCATGTGAAAAAGTAAGTTCACCCCCTGGAAAGTTCTCTTTTATTTTACCAATTTAACAAATCACACTGTGTGTAGCGGTTATGATATTAAGGTTTGGTTTGGAAACTTTTTTCATCTGGTCGCAGACAGCTGATGAGTTGTGCACTGAAGTCCACAAGCGAAGGGAGAAGGTGAGAGGAGGAGAACGCGTAGATGAGACGGGGATAAACATATATGAATTTCTCCAATAGAAACTCTGATTTGCAACTGTTGGACTAATTATTACACCCGAGTATCATGTAGTAACCTAAACCTATTGATGTTACATTGAGCTGAGTGAATCTAAATGATAGTCTGGATGATATATGCTGTAACAGAAATGAGGCCATACTCTTAAAAATAAATAATCATCCTCCCTCATATTAAATGGCATGACCATCACTGGTATACAGTAATTGGATAATGTGGATGTTATTGCTGTTGTGAAAGACAGTTGGATATGAGGGCTATTAAACATGTGCAAGTTTGCTAAGTCATCTTGGCCCATAGTAGCAATATCAAAAAAAAGAAATAGAAAAAAATATGTTTTAATTATTAGATTATGCTTACCTGACACACTTGACACCTCTCCTCTCCTCTCCTCTCCTCTCCTCTCCTCTCCTCTCCTCTCCTCTCCTCTCCTCTCCTCTCCTCTCCTCTCCTCTCCTCTCCTCGCACAGCAACTGGCTAATCACTGCTCAAACTCACTGCTGTTCAGGCACTTATGTCTTGCATCTAACAAACACTGTTATCACAAAGTCTTCACAGAGCTGGTGGAGGTGTTTCTTCAGAACATCAGCAGGCCCTCACACACGACTCATATTGTGTGTGTTTGTGTGAAGGACGTTTTTTTTCTCACACACTGATAATACTAGGAACTCCTCTGTTGTAAAACTACTGTCTGATTAAAGTGGTAGTCTAACAGTTTGGTGTGATTGTGTTTGATGATCATGCTGAATGTGGAGGAGGAGGAGGAGGAGGATGAAGGATCTTTATGTTGTCTTTTCTCTTTGTTTTCTTCTTGTTTTCCAGCAAATTCCAGTCTTCTGCGAGGTGGTGGAGGTGAGTCTTCGCCATTGCTGTTTTTGGGGGAATATTCATGGTGCTGCCCATGCTGCACACACACACACACACACACACACACACACACACACACACACACACACACACACACACACACACACACACACAGACACAGACACAGACACAGACACGCACACGCACACATACATTCATCTCTCCATCGCAATAAAATAATACATGTCAAAGTCATCATATCATTAGGCCTCTACCATAGACATGTTAATTTATTAGTCCAAGATATTAGTAGAGTGTGGACTGTGGTGTGTTTCTCACTGATTGCCTCTGTTAAATTAAATTGACTGAATTTATCAATGCTAACACTTCAGAGCGAAACATTACACGGAATGGCGTAACAGACTGATTGTGCATTGTGCCATATCGAGGCCAGACCTGATGGTCTTTACTTTACTGGCCTGTCCAGGCCTGTTATCATCAAAGCAGTTAAGGACATCTGAGGCGGCCGACCGTGCCTAGAGGGGTAAGGAGATGGGAGGGATGGGATGCGGTGAAGGGAGTCCAGAGGAACGGCTTACGGGAGGGAGGAATAATTGAGAGAAATAATAATTCCTGATATGTTAAAGGGGGAATATCTCTCTCTCCCTCTCTCCCTCTCTCCTCTCTCTCTCTCTCTCTCTCTCTCTCTCTCTCTCTCTCTCTCTCTCTCTCTCTCTCTCTCTCTCTCTCTCTCTCTCTCTCTCTCTCTCTCTCTCTCAAAATTAACAGTAAACATTACATTCAGTTCCAAAAGAATAAAGACATTTCAAATTACATTATGTCTATATACAGTGTTGTAACAATATGCAAATAGTTAAAGTACAAATGGGAAAATAAATCAACATAAATATGGGTTGTATTTACAATGGTGTTTGTTCTTCACTGGTTGCCCTTTTCTTGTGGCAACAGGTCACAAATCTTGCTGCTGTGATGCACACTGTGGTATTTCACCCAGTAGATATAATGGGAGTTTATCAGGATTGGATTTGTTTTCTAATTCTTTGTGGGTCTGTGTAATCTGAGGGAAATATGTGTCTCTAATATGGTCATACATTTGGCAGGAGGTTAGGAAGTGCAGCTCAGTTTGCACCTCATTTTGTGGGCAGTGTACACATAGCCTGTCTTCTCTTGAGAGCCAGGTCTGCCTACGGCGGCCTTTATCAATAGCAAGGCTATGCTCACTGAGTCTGCTCTAGAGCAATGGTGTCTAGATGGAATTTGTATTTGTGGTCCTGGCAACTGGACCTTTTTTGGAACACCATTATTTTTGTCTTACTGGGATTTACTGCCAGGGCCCAGGTCTGACAGAATCCTTGCAGAAGATCTAGGTGCTGCTGCAGGCCCTCCTTGGTTGGTGACAGAAGCACCAGATCACCATCAAACAGTAAACATTTGACTTCAGATTCTAGTAGGGTGAGGCCGGGTGCTGCAGACTGTTCTAGTGCCCTCGCCAATTCATTGATATATACAGTATGTTGAAGAGGGTCGGCCTTAAGCTGCATCCCTGTCTCACCCCACGGCCCTATTTAAAGAAATGTGTGTGTTTTTTGCCCATTCTAACAGCACACTTGTTGTTTGTGTACATGGATTATATAAAGTTGTATGTTTTTCTCCCAACACCACTTTCCATCAATTTGTATAGCAGACCCTCAAGCCAAATTGAGTCAAATGTTTTTTTGGAAATCAACAAATCATGAGAAGACTTTGCCTTTGTTTTGGTTTGTTTGTTTGTCAATTAGGGTGTGCAGGGTGAATACGTGGTCTGTCGTACGGTCATTTGGTAAAAAGCAGATTTGACAGTACATTATTTTTACTGAGGAAATGAACTAGTCTGCTGTTAATGATAATGCAGAGGATTTTCCCAATGTTGCTGTTGACACATATCACACGGTAGTTATTGGGGTAAAATTTGTCTCCAATGTTGTGGATTGGGGTGATCAGTCCTTGGTTCCAAATATTGGGGGAGACGCCAGAGCTAAGGACGATGTTAAAGAGTTTAAGTATAGCCAATTGTAATTTGTGGTCTGTATAGTTTAAAATTTCATTGAGGATACCATCAACACCACAAGCCTTTTTGGGTTGGAGGGTTTGTATTTTGTCCTGTAGTTCATTCAATATAATTGGAAAATCCAGTGGGTTCTGGTCTTTAATAGTTGTGATCATGTACATATTTTAGCTGTTTATTCTTTGTTATAGAGCTGTGCTCACTCTTTGATTCCGTAAAAGTCTTGCTGGAACTGCATGAGGAAGTCCTGCACCATTACTGTCCTGCACCATTACTGTCCTGCACCATTACTGTCCTAGACTGGTACACGTTGATAAATGTTGTTTCAATTTCATCAATGTCTAGTATTCTGAGTTTCCACTCTGGGCCAAAACCCTCTGTCTTGACATAGAGGTAGTGTTATCTTATAGTACTGTACCAGGCCAGGGGATGGTCTATAGAGGTAGTGTTATAGTACTGTACCAGGCCAGGGGATGGTCTATAGAGGTAGTGTTATCTTATAGTACTGTACCATGCCAGGGGATGGTCTATAGAGGTAGTGTTATACTACTGTACCAGGCCAGGGGATGGTCTATAGAGGTAGTGTTATCTTATAGTACTGTACCAGGCCAGGGGATGGTCTATAGAGGTAGTGTTATCTTATAGTACTGTACCAGGCCAGGGGATGGTCTATAGAGGTAGTGTTATACTACTGTACCAGGCCAGGGGATGGTCTATAGAGGTAGTGTTATCTTATAGTACTGTACCAGGCCAGGGGATGGTCTATAGAGGTAGTGTTATAGTACTGTACCAGGCCAGGGGATGGTCTATAGAGGTAGTGTTATCTTATAGTACTGTACCAGGCCAGGGGATGGTCTATAGAGGTAGTGTTATACTACTGTACCAGGCCAGGGGATGGTCTATAGAGGTAGTGTTATCTTATAGTACTGTACCAGGCCAGGGGATGGTCTATAGAGGTAGTGTTATCTTATAGTACTGTACCAGGCCAGGGGATGGTCTATAGAGGTAGTGTTATACTACTGTACCAGGCCAGGGGATGGTCTATAGAGGTAGTGTTATAGTACTGTACCAGGCCAGGGGATGGTCTATAGAGGTAGTGTTATCTTATAGTACTGTACCAGGCCAGGGGATGGTCTATAGAGGTAGTGTTATCTTATAGTACTGTACCAGGCCAGGGGATGGTCTATAGAGGTAGTGTTATCTTATAGTACTGTACCAGGCCAGGGGATGGTCTATAGAGGTAGTGTTTTAGTACTGTACCAGGCCAGGGGATGGTCTATAGAGGTAGTGTTATAGTACTGTACCAGGCCAGGAGATGGTCTATAGAGGTAGTGTTATCTTATAGTACTGTACCAGGCCAGGAGATGGTCTATAGAGGTAGTGTTATCTTATAGTACTGTACCAGGCCAGGGGATGGTCTATAGAGGTAGTGTTATCTTATAGTACTGTACCAGGCCAGGGGATGGTCTATAGAGGTAGTGTTATAGTACTGTACCAGGCCAGGGGATGGTCTATAGAGGTAGTGTTATCTTATAGTACTGTACCAGGCCAGGGGATGGTCTATAGAGGTAGTGTTATAGTACTGTACCAGGCCAGGGGATGGTCTATAGAGGTAGTGTTATCTTATAGTACTGTACCAGGCCAGGGGATGGTCTATAGAGGTAGTGTTATCTTATAGTACTGTACCAGGCCAGGGGATGGTCTATAGAGGTAGTGTTATCTTATAGTACTGTACCAGGCCAGGGGATGGTCTATAGAGGTAGTGTTATAGTACTGTACCAGGCCAGGGGATGGTCTATAGAGGTAGTGTTATCTTATAGTACTGTACCAGGCCAGGGGATGGTCTATAGAGGTAGTGTTATCTTATAGTACTGTACCAGGCCAGGGGATGGTCTATAGAGGTAGTGTTATAGTACTGTACCAGGCCAGGGGATGGTCTATAGAGGTAGTGTTATCTTATAGTACTGTACCAGGCCAGGGGATGGTCTATAGAGGTAGTGTTATAGTACTGTACCAGGCCAGGGGATGGTCTATAGAGGTAGTGTTATCTTATAGTACTGTACCAGGCCAGGGGATGGTCTATAGAGGTAGTGTTATCTTATAGTACTGTACCAGGCCAGGGGATGGTCTATAGAGGTAGTGTTATAGTAATGTACCAGGCCAGGGGATGGTCTATAGAGGTAGTGTTATCTTATAGTACTGTACCAGGCCAGGGGATGGTCTATAGAGGTAGTGTTATCTTATAGTACTGTACCAGGCCAGGGGATGGTCTATAGAGGTAGTGTTATCTTATAGTACTGTACCAGGCCAGGGGATGGTCTATAGAGGTAGTGTTATCTTATAGTACTGTACCAGGCCAGGGGATGGTCTATAGAGGTAGTGTTATCTTATAGTACTGTACCAGGCCAGGGGATGGTCTATAGAGGTAGTGTTATCTTATAGTACTGTACCAGGCCAGGGGATGGTCTATAGAGGTAGTGTTATCTTATAGTACTGTACCAGGCCAGGGGATGGTCTATAGAGGTAGTGTTATCTTATAGTACTGTACCAGGCCAGGGGATGGTCTATAGAGGTAGTGTTATCTTATAGTACTGTACCAGGCCAGGGGATGGTCTATAGAGGTAGTGTTATCTTATAGTACTGTACCAGGCCAGGGGATGGTCTATAGAGGTAGTGTTATCTTATAGTACTGTACCAGGCCAGGGGATGGTCTATAGAGGTAGTGTTATCTTATAGTACTGTACCAGGCCAGGGGATGGTCTATAGAGGTAGTGTTATCTTATAGTACTGTACCAGGCCAGGGGATGGTCTATAGAGGTAGTGTTATCTTATAGTACTGTACCAGGCCAGGGGATGGTCTATAGAGGTAGTGTTTTAGTACTGTACCAGGCCAGGGGATGGTCTATAGAGGGAGTGTTATCTTATAGTACTGTACCAGGCCAGGGGATGGTCTATAGAGGTAGTGTTATCTTATAGTACTGTACCAGGCCAGGGGATGGTCTATAGAGGTAGTGTTATCTTATAGTACTGTACCAGGCCAGGGGATGGTCTATAGAGGTAGTGTTATCTTATAGTACTGTACCAGGCCAGGGGATGGTCTATAGAGGTAGTGTTATCTTATAGTACTGTACCAGGCCAGGGGATGGTCTATAGAGGTAGTGTTATCTTATAGTACTGTACCAGGCCAGGGGATGGTCTATAGAGGTAGTGTTATCTTATAGTACTGTACCAGGCCAGGGGATGGTCTATAGAGGTAGTGTTATCTTATAGTACTGTACCAGGCCAGGGGATGGTCTATAGAGGTAGTGTTTTAGTACTGTACCAGGCCAGGGGATGGTCTATAGAGGGAGTGTTATCTTATAGTACTGTACCAGGCCAGGGGATGGTCTATAGAGGTAGTGTTATCTTATAGTACTGTACCAGGCCAGGGGATGGTCTATAGAGGTAGTGTTATCTTATAGTACTGTACCAGGCCAGGGGATGGTCTATAGAGGTAGTGTTATCTTATAGTACTGTACCAGGCCAGGGGATGGTCTATAGAGGTAGTGTTATCTTATAGTACTGTACCAGGCCAGGGGATGGTCTATAGAGGTAGTGTTATCTTATAGTACTGTAACAGGCCAGGGGATGGTCTATAGAGGTAGTGTTATCTTATAGTACTGTACCAGGCCAGGGGATGGTCTATAGAGGTAGTGTTATCTTATAGTACTGTACCAGGCCAGGGGATGGTCTATAGAGGTAGTGTTATCTTATAGTACTGTACCAGGCCAGGGGATGGTCTATAGAGGTAGTGTTATCTTATAGTACTGTACCAGGCCAGGGGATGGTCTATAGAGGTAGTGTTATCTTATAGTACTGTACCAGGCCAGGGGATGGTCTATAGAGGTAGTGTTATCTTATAGTACTGTACCAGGCCAGGGGATGGTCTATAGAGGTAGTGTTATCTTATAGTACTGTACCAGGCCAGGGGATGGTCTATAGAGGTAGTGTTATCTTATAGTACTGTACCAGGCCAGGGGATGGTCTATAGAGGTAGTGTTATCTTATAGTACTGTACCAGGCCAGGGGATGGTCTATAGAGGTAGTGTTATCTTATAGTACTGTACCAGGCCAGGGGATGGTCTATAGAGGTAGTGTTATCTTATAGTACTGTACCAGGCCAGGGGATGGTCTATAGAGGTAGTGTTATCTTATAGTACTGTACCAGGCCAGGGGATGGTCTATAGAGGTAGTGTTATCTTATAGTACTGTACCAGGCCAGGGGATGGTCTATAGAGGTAGTGTTATCTTATAGTACTGTACCAGGCCAGGGGACGGTCTATAGAGGTAGTGTTATCTTATAGTACTGTACCAGGCCAGGGGACGGTCTATAGAGGTAGTGTTATCTTATAGTACTGTACCAGGCCAGGGGATGGTCTATAGAGGTAGTGTTTTAGTACTGTACCAGGCCAGGGGATGGTCTATAGAGGGAGTGTTATCTTATAGTACTGTACCAGGCCAGGGGATGGTCTATAGAGGTAGTGTTATCTTATAGTACTGTACCAGGCCAGGGGATGGTCTATAGAGGTAGTGTTATCTTATAGTACTGTACCAGGCCAGGGGATGGTCTATAGAGGTAGTGTTATCTTATAGTACTGTACCAGGCCAGGGGATGGTCTATAGAGGTAGTGTTATCTTATAGTACTGTACCAGGCCAGGGGATGGTCTATAGAGGTAGTGTTATCTTATAGTACTGTACCAGGCCAGGGGATGGTCTATAGAGGTAGTGTTATCTTATAGTACTGTACCAGGCCAGGGGATGGTCTATAGAGGTAGTGTTATCTTATAGTACTGTACCAGGCCAGGGGATGGTCTATAGAGGTAGTGTTATCTTATAGTACTGTACCAGGCCAGGGGATGGTCTATAGAGGTAGTGTTATCTTATAGTACTGTACCAGGCCAGGGGATGGTCTATAGAGGTAGTGTTATCTTATAGTACTGTACCAGGCCAGGGGATGGTCTATAGAGGTAGTGTTTTAGTACTGTACCAGGCCAGGGGATGGTCTATAGAGGGAGTGTTATCTTATAGTACTGTACCAGGCCAGGGGATGGTCTATAGAGGTAGTGTTATCTTATAGTACTGTACCAGGCCAGGGGATGGTCTATAGAGGTAGTGTTATCTTATAGTACTGTACCAGGCCAGGGGATGGTCTATAGAGGTAGTGTTATCTTATAGTACTGTACCAGGCCAGGGGATGGTCTATAGAGGTAGTGTTATCTTATAGTACTGTACCAGGCCAGGGGATGGTCTATAGAGGTAGTGTTATCTTATAGTACTGTACCAGGCCAGGGGATGGTCTATAGAGGTAGTGTTATCTTATAGTACTGTACCAGGCCAGGGGATGGTCTATAGAGGTAGTGTTATAGTACTGTACCAGGCCAGGGGATGGTCTATAGAGGTAGTGTTATAGTACTGTACCAGGCCAGGGGATGGTCTATAGAGGTAGTGTTATCTTATAGTACTGTACCAGGCCAGGGGATGGTCTATAGAGGTAGTGTTATCTTATAGTACTGTACCAGGCCAGGGGATGGTCTATAGAGGTAGTGTTATCTTATAGTACTGTACCAGGCCAGGGGATGGTCTATAGAGGTAGTGTTATAGTACTGTACCAGGCCAGGGGATGGTCTATAGAGGTAGTGTTATAGTAATGTACCAGGCCAGGGGATGGTCTATAGAGGTAGTGTTATAGTACTGTACCAGGCCAGGGGATGGTCTATAGAGGTAGTGTTATCTTATAGTACTGTACCAGGCCAGGGGATGGTCTATAGAGGTAGTGTTATCTTATAGTACTGTACCAGGCCAGGGGATGGTCTATAGAGGTAGTGTTATAGTACTGTACCAGGCCAGGGGATGGTCTATAGAGGTAGTGTTATAGTAATGTACCAGGCCAGGGGATGGTCTATAGAGGTAGTGTTATAGTACTGTACCAGGCCAGGGGATGGTCTATAGAGGTAGTGTTATCTTATAGTACTGTACCAGGCCAGGGGATGGTCTATAGAGGTAGTGTTATAGTACTGTACCAGGCCAGGGGATGGTCTATAGAGGTAGTGTTATCTTATAGTACTGTACCAGGCCAGGGGATGGTCTATAGAGGTAGTGTTATCTTATAGTACTGTACCAGGCCAGGGGATGGTCTATAGAGGTAGTGTTATACTACTGTACCAGGCCAGGGGATGGTCTATAGAGGTAGTGTTATCTTATAGTACTGTACCAGGCCAGGGGATGGTCTATAGAGGTAGTGTTATCTTATAGTACTGTACCAGGCCAGGGGATGGTCTATAGAGGTAGTGTTATAGTACTGTACCAGGCCAGGGGATGGTCTATAGAGGTAGTGTTATCTTATAGTACTGTACCAGGCCAGGGGATGGTCTATAGAGGTAGTGTTATCTTATAGTACTGTACCAGGCCAGGGGATGGTCTATAGAGGTAGTGTTATAGTACTGTACCAGGCCAGGGGATGGTCTATAGAGGTAGTGTTATCTTATAGTACTGTACCAGGCCAGGGGATGGTCTATAGAGGTAGTGTTATCTTATAGTACTGTACCAGGCCAGGGGATGGTCTATAGAGGTAGTGTTATCTTATAGTACTGTACCAGGCCAGGGGATGGTCTATAGAGGTAGTGTTATACTACTGTACCAGGCCAGGGGATGGTCTATAGAGGTAGTGTTATCTTATAGTACTGTACCAGGCCAGGGGATGGTCTATAGAGGTAGTGTTATCTTATAGTACTGTACCAGGCCAGGGGATGGTCTATAGAGGTAGTGTTATCTTATAGTACTGTACCAGGCCAGGGGATGGTCTATAGAGGTAGTGTTATCTTATAGTACTGTACCAGGCCAGGGGATGGTCTATAGAGGTAGTGTTATAGTACTGTACCAGGCCAGGGGATGGTCTATAGAGGTAGTGTTATCTTATAGTACTGTACCAGGCCAGGGGATGGTCTATAGAGGTAGTGTTATAGTACTGTACCAGGCCAGGGGATGGTCTATAGAGGTAGTGTTATCTTATAGTACTGTACCAGGCCAGGGGATGGTCTATAGAGGTAGTGTTATAGTACTGTACCAGGCCAGGGGATGGTCTATAGAGGTAGTGTTATCTTATAGTACTGTACCAGGCCAGGGGATGGTCTATAGAGGTAGTGTTATAGTACTGTACCAGGCCAGGGGATGGTCTATAGAGGTAGTGTTATCTTATAGTACTGTACCAGGCCAGGGGATGGTCTATAGAGGTAGTGTTATAGTACTGTACCAGGCCAGGGGATGGTCTATAGAGGTAGTGTTATCTTATAGTACTGTACCATGCCAGGGGATGGTCTATAGAGGTAGTGTTATCTTATAGTACTGTACCAGGCCAGGGGATGGTCTATAGAGGTAGTGTTATCTTATAGTACTGTACCAGGCCAGGGGATGGTCTATAGAGGTAGTGTTATCTTATAGTACTGTACCAGGCCAGGGGATGGTCTATAGAGGTAGTGTTATCTTATAGTACTGTACCAGGCCAGGGGATGGTCTATAGAGGTAGTGTTATCTTATAGTACTGTACCAGGCCAGGGGATGGTCTATAGAGGTAGTGTTATCTTATAGTACTGTACCAGGCCAGGGGATGGTCTATAGAGGTAGTGTTATCTTATAGTACTGTACCAGGCCAGGGGATGGTCTATAGAGGTAGTGTTATCTTATAGTACTGTACCAGGCCAGGGGATGGTCTATAGAGGTAGTGTTATCTTATAGTACTGTACCAGGCCAGGGGATGGTCTATAGAGGTAGTGTTATCTTATAGTACTGTACCAGGCCAGGGGATGGTCTATAGAGGTAGTGTTATAGTACTGTACCAGGCCAGGGATAAGCCATGGGTGCTTCAAAGGCCTCTGCATTTGGGTGGGAGGGCTGGAGAACTCTTCTGCCATTGTTGGGCTCAAGTGTTTTCACACCACCTCACTTCACACTTCCGTGCTAATTGAAGTTGCAGCCAGTTCAGGTCAGTAATGTCCTAGGAGCTTGGTAGCTTAGTAGCCTTATTTATTATGTACTTATTAAGCTTTATATAACACAATGACCTATAGATTGTCTTTTACTTCATGTCTTCAGAAGTAGGTTCAGACTGAACATTACTCACTCAGTTTAGTGTTGGATGGTATTTCCTGGTTCCTCTGTGTTTCTCCTACAGGTTCTGGTTTGTCTTCATAGTCCTTGGTAGTAATGTCCATTCAGGTAGTTTCATAGTCCTTGGAAGTAATAGTCCATTCAGGTCGTTTAATAGTACTTGGTAGTAATAGTCCATTCATGTAGTTTGATAGTCCTTGGTAGTAATGTCCATTCAGGTAGTTTGATAGTCCTTGGTAGTAATAGTCCATTCATGTAGTTTGATAGTCCTTGGTAGTAATGTCCATTCATGTAGTTTGATAGTCCTTGGTAGTAATGTCCATTCATGTAGTTTGATAGTCCTTGGTAGTAATGTCCATTCAGGTAGTTTGATAGTCCTTGGTAGTAATAGTCTTGTTGAACATCAAGGTTTTAGGAATGGAATTTAGATTTGGATTGAAGGTTTGGATGTTGAGGTTAGTATCCTGTATAAGTTGAAGATTTGGATGTTGAGGTTAGTATCCTGTATAAGTTGAAGGTTTGGATGTTGAGGTTACTATCCTGTATAAGTTAGAGATTTGGATGTTGAGGTTACTATCTTGTATAAGTTGAAGGTTTGGATGTTGAGGTTACTATCCTGTATAAGTTGAAGGTTTGGATGTTGAGGTTAATATCCTGTGATAGATAGATAGTCCTAGAAATGCCAGGACGAAGATACACGATACATGATACATGATACATGAAAAAGTATAAAAATACAAGAAGTCTGGAGTGCAAAAAGCTATAGGTGGCATGTTTCAGAGTTATATCTGAAGTCTGAGGTGTAGAAGGTGAACAGGAAGGGGGACAGGACCGTTCCCTGGGGGGGCCATGTGTGTTGCTCACTACCTGTTCTGACACACAGCTCTGTAGCTGCACAAATTGTGGCCTACCGGTCAGGTAGTCCGTAACCCAAGAGATTAAGGGTGCTTCCACTTTCATCCTCTTCAGCTTCTCACCCAGTAGCAGAGGCTGAATGGTGTTGAAGGCACTGGAGAAGTAAAAAAACATAACCCTCACAGTGCAACCTGCGTTGTCCAGGTGAGAGTAGGCCCTCTGCAGAAAGTAGATGATTGCATCATCCACCCCGATGTTGCGCTGATGTGCGAACTGCAGGGGGTCCAGTGATTTACACACCAGGGGTCTGACGTGAGCGATGTATATTTGGCCATTATTTTGGCTACCACAGCTATGCCCCCGCAGGATAACAATGCTCCCATTCACAGGGCACGAGTGGTCACTGAATGGTTTGATGAGCATGAAAATTATGTAAATCATATACCATGGCCGTCTCAGACACCAGATCTCAACCCAATTGAACACTTATCTGAGATTCTGGAGCAGTGCGGGAGACAGAGTTGTCCACCACCATCCATAGTGGAAGAATGGTGTCGCATCCCTCCAAGAGAGTTCCAGACACTCTATGCCAAGGTGCATTGAAGCTGTCCTGGCTCGTGGTAGACCAACACCCTATTAAGACACTTTACTGTATGTTGGTGCATTGAAGCTGTCCTGGCTCGTGGAAGCCCAACGCCCTATTAAGACACTTTACTGTATGTTGGTGCATTGAAGTTGTCTTGGCTCGTGGAAGCCCAACGCCCTATTAAGACACTTTACTGTATGTTGGTGCATTGAAGCTGTCCTGGTTCGTGGAAGACCAACGCCCTATTAAGACACTTTACTGTATGTTGGTGCATTGAAGCTGTCCTGGCTCGTGGAAGACCAACGCCCTATTAAGACACTTTACTGTATGTTGGTGCATTGAATCTGTCCTGGTTCGTGGAAGCCCAACGCCCTATTAAGACACTTTACTGTATGTTGGTGCATTGAAGTTGTCTTGGCTCGTGGAAGCCCAACGCCCTATTAAGACACTTTACTGTATGTTGGTGCATTGAAGCTGTTCTGGCTCGTGGTAGACCAACGCCCTATTAAGACACTTTACTGTATGTTCACGTTTCCTTTATTGTGGCAGTTCTGAATATTGCTATTCTCATGTCATGATAGTGTTTTAATGATAATATAGCTTTTAAAAAAGTAATTATCCTATTGTTCTCTCACACTAATTTAAAAAAGTTTAAAGGTTAAATCCACAGTAGGGATTTGTTGTTGTTGTTGTTGTTGTTGTTGTTTTTGTTGACAAAGCGGAGGTGGGGAGCGTCTCGTAACCTGTAAAAAAAAAAAACATGCAGTACATACTCTGTTGTTCTAAAGCTGATGATGTCAGAGGGAAAAAATACAGTGTTGGTTGTTTGAAGTGTCTCCTATGTCGTTGTAATATCTTAAACAGATGTGGTAGTTTTACCATTAGGGATTTCAGATTTAAGTCATTCTGTCCTCTCTAATAAGATGGTGCCGGCGGAGAAGGTTGAATCGCAACTAGTTCTTAGGAAACTTTGCAGTATTACGTTTTTTTATGTACTATTTTTTACATTATTAGCTCAGGAAATGTTGTGTGTCATTACATACAGCCGGGAAGAACTATTGGATATCATAGCGACGGTAACTCACCAGAACTACCAGCATTACGACCAGGAATACGGCTTCCCTGGAGCAGATCCTTTGTTCGCTCTCCCCAGAGCAATTGAACTGATTCCAGAGACCGACCCAAAACATCGCCAGCTGAGGAGAGGCCCTCGAGGCGGCCTGCTGGTTCGACTTAGGATGCGCACAAACCACCCACCGCTTCCGAGTATATTAATCACCAATGTTCAGTCTTTGGATAACAAAGTTGATGAACTGAGGGCAAGGATTCATTTCCAGAGAGAGATCAGGGCCTGGAACATTCTTTGTTTCATTGAAACATAGCTCTCTCGGGATACTCGGTTGAAGTCGATGCAGCCAGCAGGATTCTCAGTCCATCGCACGGACAGGATTAAAGGGAAGTAGAGGGGAGGAGGGGTGTGTTTCATGATTAACGACTCATGGTGTAATTGCAGTAACATACAGGAACTCAAGTCCTTTTGTTCACCCAATCTAGAATACCTCACAATCAAATTGCAACCGTATTATCTCCCCAGGGAATTCTCCTCTGTCATTGCCACGGCCGTTTATATCCTCCCTCAAGCCGATACCACAACTGCCTTCCAAGCACTTCACTGGACTTTATGCAAACTGGAAACCACATATCCTGAGGCTCTATTTATTGTAGCTGGGGATTTTAACAAAGCAAATTTGAGGACTAGGCTGCTGAAATCCTATCAAAATATTGACTATAGCACTCGCGCGGATAAAACTCTCAACCATTGCTATTCAAACTTCCGGAAAGGTTACAGAGCCCTCCCCCGCCCCCCTTTCGGGAAAATTCGACCACGACTCCATCTTGCTCCTCCCTTCCTATAGGCAGAAACTTAAACAGGAAGTACCCGTAATAAGGACTATTCAACGCTGGTCTGACAAATCGGAATCCACGCTCCAGGATTGTTTAAATCACGTGAACTGGGATATGTTCCGGGTAGCTTCTGAAAATAATCTAGACGCATACACGGACACTGTATATGAGTTTATAAGGAAGTGTATAGGAGATGTAGTACCCACTGTGACTATTAAAACCCACACTAACCAGAAAACCTGGATAGATGGTAGCATTCGTGCAAAACTGAATGCGCGAACCACCACATTTAACCATGGCAAGGTGACTGGGAATATGGAAGAATATAAACAGTATAGTTATTCACTCTGCAAGGCAATCATACAAGCTAAACGTCAGTATAGAGATAAAGTGGAGTCACAATTCAAAGGCTCAGACATGAGACGTATGTAGCAGGAACTACAGACAATCATGGATTATAAAAGGAAAACTAACCACGTTGCCAAGACCGACGTCTCGCTTCTAGACGGCTAAACACCTTCTTTGCTCACTTTTAGGATAATACAGTGCCACCGACGCGGCTCGCTACCAAGGACTGTGTGAACTTAATGACTATCGCCCTGTAGCACTCACCTCTGTCATCATGAAGTGCTTTGAGAGACTAGTCAAGGATCATATCACCTCTACCTTACCTGACACCCTAGACCCACTTCAATTTGCTTACCGCCCCAATAGATCCACAGATGATGCAATCGCCATCGCACTGCACACTGTCCCATCTGGACAAGAGGAATACCTATGTAAGAATGCTGTTTATTGACTATAGCTCAGCAATCAACACCATAGTACCCTCCAAGCTCATCATCAAGCTCGAGGCCCTGGATCTGAACCCCGCCCTGTGCAACTGGGTCCTGGACCTCCTGACAGGCCGCTACCAGGTGGTGAAGGTAGGAAACATCTCCTCCACTTCACTGATCCTCAACACTGGGGCCCCACAAGTGTTTGTGCTCAGCCCCCTCCTGTACTCCATGTTCACCCATGACTGCGTGGCCAAGCACGCCTCCAACTCAATCATCAAGTTTGCAGACGACACAACAGTAGTAGGCTTGATTACCAACAATGACGAGACAGCCTACAGGGAGGAGGTGAAGGCTCTGGGAGTGTGGTGCCAGGAAAACAACCTCTCACTCAACATCAACAAAACAAAGTATTCATACCCTTTGCTATGAGACTCGAAATTGAGCTCAGTTGCATCCTGTTTCCATTAATCATCCTTGAGATGTTTCTTCAACTTGATTGGAGTCCACCTGTGGTAAATTCAATTGACTGGACATGATTTGGAAAGGCACACACCTGTCTATTGTCACGGCCCCTCCTCTGCATTGCAGGGGCGGTTCCTCCTGCAGGCAGAGGAGGGTCGTTAGTGATTGGAGCCACCTGGGCTCAGGGTATAAAAACTGCTTCACTAACCACTCTCTCTCTCTCTGCTCCTCCAGGTATGATCATGTTTTGTTTGTTCCTTTGTAGTTGTACTTAGTTTCCACTCAGTCATGTTCACACACACAGATTCACACATCCCTGCACTTTTCATACACCTTACATTCTGACATTTTCACACCTCATTCCTTTTTCTTTGTTTAAAGTTGATAGTTTTTGGGTTACAATAAAGAACCTTTTTGATTGGCCTACACCTGTTGTTCGTGTCCCCTAATTTTTTCCACAGGCTATGAGCCGGCCTGTGACACTATATAAGGTCCCACAGTGCATGTCGGAGGAAAAACCAAGCCATGAGGTCGAAGGACTTGTCCGTAGAACTCCGAGACAGGATTGTGTCGAGGCACTGGTCTGGGGAAGGGTACCAAAAAATGTCTACAGCATTGAAGGTCCCCAAGGACACAATGACCTCTTCCGCCAATCGGGGGAGAAGGGCCTTGGTCAGGGAGGTGACCAAGAACCCAATGGGAGAACCTTCCTGAAGGACAACCATCTCTAACACACTCCACCAATCAGGCCTTTATTGTAGAGTGGCCAGACGGAAGCCACTCCTCAGTAAAAATCACATGAGAGCCACTTGGAGTTTGCTAAAAGGCACCTAAAGACTCTCAGACCATGAGAAACAAAATTCTCTGGTCTGATGAAACCAAGATTGAACTCTTTGGCCTGAATACCAAGCGTCACATATGGAGGAAACCTGGCACCATCCCTACAGTGAAGCATGGTGGTGGCAGCATCATGCTGAGGGAAAAACGGACTATCCTACCGATCCTTGACTTATAGCATATTTTTACCTCTCTCTGGGCCCAGGAGGAGACACACATACTCAGCTTGTTCTCTCTGATTCTCCTACAGCAGCTGTTTCACACCCAGCAAGGGAGAGCAGGACTCTGGAGGAAAACTGTCATCTGAGGGAAGGAGGGCAGACAGACAGACAGACGGACAGGCAGGCAGGCAGGCAGGCAGGCAGGCAGGCAGGCAGGCAGACAGACAGACAGACAGACAGACAGACAGACAGACAGTTTAAACAGTGTCATTGGAAGAATACATAAAGAAGATGGACCAATAGTAAACCCTCACTGCAGTATTAACGGTCCATGTCCTGTCCCTCTGGGCTTCATCTGAGGTAGTCCACTAACAAACACACACACTCCCCTCTGGGCTTTATCTGAGGTAGTCCACTAACAAACACACACTCCCCTCTGGGCTTTATCTGAGGTAGTCCACTAACAAACACACACTCCCCTCTGTGCTTTATCTGAGGTAGTCCACTAACAAACACACACTCCCCTCTGGGCTTTATCTGAGGTAGTCCACTAACAAACACACACTCCCCTCTGGGCTTTATCTGAGGTAGTCCACTAACAAACACACACTCCCCTCTGGGCTTTATCTGAGGTAGTCCACTAACAAACACACACTCCCCTCTGGGCTTTATCTGAGGTAGTCCACTAACAAACACACACTCCCCTCTGGGCCTGTTGGACCTGCCTGTTGGACCTGCCTGTTGGACCTGCCTGTTGGAGCCCTGTTGGACCTGCCTGTAGAAGCCCTGTTGGATGTGTCTGTTGGACCTGCCTGTTGTACCTGCCTGTTTGACCTGCCTGTCGGACCTACCTGTTGGACCTGCCTGTCGGATCCCTGTTGGACCTGCCTATCGGAGCCATGTTGGACCTGCCTATCGGAGCCATGTTGGACCTGCCTCTTGGAACCTGCCTGTCGGAGCCCTGTTTGACCTGCCTGTCGGACCTGCCTGTCGGACCTGCCTGTTGGACCTGCCTGTCGGACCTGCCTGTTGGAGCCCTTTTGGACGTGCCTTTCGGAGACCTGTTGGACCTGCCTGTCGGAGCCCTGTTGGAACTGCCTGTTGGACCTGCCTATCGGAGACCTGTTGGACCTGCCTGTCGAACCTGCCTGTTGGACCTGCCTGTCACCTGCCTGTTGGACCTGCCTGTCAGAGCCCTGTTGGACCTGCCAGTCGGACCTTCCTGTCGGAGCACTGTTGGACCTGTCTGTCGGATCCCTGTTGGACCTGCCTGTCGGAGCCCTGTTGGACCTGCCTGGGGGACCGGACAAAGAGTGAGGAGAGAGAAGAGGAAGACAGGGGGGTAAGAGAGGGAGTGAGGAAAGGAGAGAGGGGAGACAGGGGGAAGGGAAAAGGAGTGAGGACATACATAGAATGAGGGTTCCTCAAGGGGTTCTTTAGGAAGGGTGATGCTTCTATGTGGAACTACTGTACACTGACCCAAACAACCCTTTGAGCCCTTCCGTGGTTCTTTGCTGTTCTAAAAAGGGTTGTTTCCTCTTTTAGTGATAATTAAAATGTAGAGGCGGTGTGGTTAATCTTTTTATGTAACCGTCCAGTTTTTCTAAGTGTTGTTTTATGCCATTACATATTATCTATGACTATGGCCAGTGATGGCATCTTGTGGAAGACTCATGTATGGCCTTGTGTCAAATGAGAATGGTTGACTAAGTCAGTAGTTCTCACTTCTCAGGGACCCCCAGCCGTTCCAGAGCTAGCACACCTGATTCAACTAGTTCATAAACAATAATAAAACCGATTGAATTTTTACAATACAAAACTATTAAACCAGAACTAAACGAAAACTATGGTTCTTCGAATAACCTTTGAGATTGAGAAAGGTCTATAGAACCATTCTCCATAAAGGTTTTATAAAGAACCAAATGAAAGGGTTCTATATAGCCCCCGAAAGGGTTGAAACCATAGCGGAACCCTGTTTTGCTGCTATATAGAACCTTTTTTAATAGTTCTTTATAGAATCTTATGAAAGGGTCCTTTACAGCACCATACAGGTTCCATTTAGAACCTTATGAGCATGGTTCTTTCTTGAACCTTAAAAAAAAGGTTCCATATAGCACCAAAAAGGGTTCTGCTATGGTTAAAAGCCAAATAACCCTTATTTTGCACTATATAGAACCATTTTATTTGTTTGTGTATGAAAATGGACAGAGGACCTCAAGATGCATTCTCAAACTTTTGTATAATTTCAGCCAATAGTTTTGAAAGTGGTGCTCATGAGACAAAAGTGATCCCTGTTTTTTGTGTACTACATCATCCAATGGTGTCCTACGTCATCCAATGGTGTCATACGTCATCCAATGGTGTCATACGTCATCCAATGGTGTCCTACGTCATCCAATGGTGTCCTACGTCATCCAATGGTGTCCTACGTCATCCAATGGTGTCATACGTCATCCAATGGTGTCATACGTCATCCAATGGTGTCATACGTCATCCAATGGTGTCATACGTCATCCAATGGTGTCCTACGTCATCCAATGGTGTCCTACGTCATCCAATGGTGTCCTACGTCATCCAATGGTGTCCTACGTCATCCAATGGTGTCATACGTCATCCAATGGTGTCCTATGTCATCCAATGGTGTCATACGTCATCCATTTGGTGTGATGTTATTCATTTTCATAATCATATTATATCATAAGAATTTGCAACTTGTGTAACACATGTTACAAATCCAATTTGTGTAATATGTTACAAATCCAATTTGTGTAATATGTTACAAATCCAATTTGTGTAATATGTTACAAATCCAATTTGTGCAATATGTTACGAATTTGTTGTGTTTAAGATCCCGGAGTGCCTCTTTAACATCGTAAGGATCGGACCCTTTTTTTTAAATGTTGCCTAAAATGACATACCCAGATCTAACTGCCTGTAGCTCAGGACCTGAAGCAAGGATATGCATATTATTGATACCATTTGAAAGGAAACACTTTGAAGTTTGTGGAAAAGTGAAATTAATGTAGAATATAACACATTAGATCTGGTAAAAGATAAGATAATACATCATCTTTTAAATGCAAGATAAAGGTCATAATATCATATATTTAGATTTTTTTGATTTTTGCCACTAGATGGCAGCCGTGTGTGTGCAAAGTTTCAGATTGATCCAGTGAAGCTTTGCAATACTGGAATATTTTGTATAAAGTCTGCCCAAATGTGCCGAATTGGTCAATTGATACATTTTCAAGTACATAACTATAGAGAACATACAAAAATAATATGGTAATACAAAATGTAAGTTTACACACTCCCAGGAATATCATGCATGATGGATCATTATCTTATACACTGACTTTCACACATCTAGAGGAGAGGTTGGGTGTGGAGCTGTAAGGGCCTGACTGAGGCCAGGTCTCTGACTCCCACTAGAGGGAGTGGGACGGCCACAGTCAGGTCCTGACATTCACTATGGGTGTTGGGTTTGATGATCCCCAATTAGAGGCAGCTGTCTTGAGTTGTCTCTAATTGGGGATTCTATTTATGTTCACGTTTTGTCCATCTGCACCTTGGATCATTGTTTGTGTGCCTGCACTCACGCCAGCGTCACGGTATAGTACGTTTGTTGTTTTGTCAGTTTCTATTTAAATATAACATGTTTGCACCGTCCTCTCGCTCTTCGCCTCGTTCCCTCAACACTCACCGTGACAGGTGCCAGAGACAGCAGGGGTTCAAACTGTAGAACCCTCACCGTGACAGGAGCCAGAGACAGCAGGGGTTCAAACTGTAGAACCCTCACCGTGACAGGAGCCAGAGACAGCAGGGGTTCAAACTGTAGAACCCTCACCGTGACAGGAGCCAGAGACAGCAGGGGTTCAAACTGTAGAACCCTCACCGTGACAGGAGCCAGAGACAGCAGGGGTTCAAACTGTAGAACCCTCACCGTGACAGGAGCCAGAGACAGCAGGGGTTCAAACTGTAGAACCCTCACCGTGACAGGAGCCAGAGACAGCAGGGGTTCAAACTGTAGAACCCTCACCGTGACAGGAGCCAGAGACAGCAGGGGTTCAAACTGTAGAACCCTCACCGTGACAGGAGCCAGAGACAGCAGGGGTTCAAACTGTAGAACCCTCACCGTGACAGGAGCCAGAGACAGCAGGGGTTCAAACTGTAGAACCCAGTTCCTACATTTATGTCTTTTATCAAACACCTTCACCTTTACTCACGTTCAGAGGTGAATGTACCAAACCAGTTGCCGTGATAAAAGTGTTTTGTTGTTATGAACTATCCTCAACCATTAGATTAACAATAATTTAAGCTTTCTGTCCATATAAGACAAGTCTATGTCCTGGAAAGTTTGCTGTTACTTACAACAGTCATGCTAATCACATTAGCTCAACCGTCCGGTATATAGGACACCGATCCTGTTTAAAGAAGGAAGTGAACAAATGTCAGATGATGTGCATGGGAGTAGGAGAAAATATTAACTTAAAGTAGGAGAGTTGTTTTTCCT
Organism: Thymallus thymallus; assembly: GCA_023634145.1. NCBI lineage: Eukaryota > Metazoa > Chordata > Actinopteri > Salmoniformes > Salmonidae > Thymallus > Thymallus thymallus. The sequence goes on along the minus strand of CM042387.1, from coordinate 33,607,950 downwards.
CCATATTTCTGTGCATACATTACAAATGAAGTGGTAAAATGAAATGTGAGAAAAGGTGAAGAAACAGATGCTATGTCTAGTTATGGTGATGTATTTTGGCATAGTTCACTGAGCACAACAGCATCGTTGCACGTACGGTGTGTTTCAGCATACAGGTACATTGATGTAGGACAGGGAAATCAGCAGACAGTGCCCCTCTCCCCCCATCTCTCCCCATCCATGGTTGGTCTGGTGGTGGTCACCAGAACAACCCTCCAAAACCCCACTGTGACTACAGACCATCCCCTCACCAGAACAACCCTCCAAAACCCCACTGTGAGTACAGACCAACCCCCCACCAGAACAACCCTCCAAAACCCCACTGTGAGTACAGACCAACCCCCCACCAGAACAACCCTCCAAAACCCCACTGTGAGTACAGACCAACCCCCCACCAGAACAACCCTCCAAAACCCCACTGTGAGTACAGACCAACCCCCCACCAGAACAACCCTCCAAAACCCCACTGTGAGTACAGACCAACCCCCCACCAGAACAACCCTCCAAAACCCCACTGTGAGTACAGACCAACCCCCCACCAGAACAACCCTCCAAAACCCCACTGTGAGTACAGACCAACCCCCCACCAGAACAACCCTCCAAAACCCCACTGTGAGTACAGACCAACCCCCCACCAGAACAACCCTCCAAAACCCCACTGTGAGTACAGACCAACCCCCCACCAGAACAACCCTCCAAAACCCCACTGTGAGTACAGACCAACCCCCCACCAGAACAACCCTCCAAAACCCCACTGTGAGTACAGACCAACCCCTCACCAGAACAACCCCTCACCACTCCACTGTGACTACAGACCAACCCCTCACCAGACCAACCTTCCACCACTCCACTGTGACTACAGACCATCCCCCCACCAGACCAACCCCTCACCACTCCACTGTGACTACAGACCATCCCCCCACCAGACCATCCTTCCACCACCCCACTGTGAGTACAGACCAACCCCTCACCAGAACAACCACTCAACTGTGACTACAGACCAACCCCTCACCAGACCAACCTTCCACCACTCCACTGTGACTACAGACCATCCCCCCACCAGACCAACCCCTCACCACTCCACTGTGACTACAGACCATCCCCCCACCAGACCAACCCTCCACCACCCCACTGTAACTGCAGCCTTTCACTGCCCCATGGATACAGAGTTCCCAAACATGACAGGGGCTGGAAGGTGTAGTATAACAGGGCTGGAAGGTGTAGTATAACAGGGCTGGAAGGTGTAGTATAACAGGGCTGGAAGGTGTAGTATAACAGGGCTGGAAGGTGTAGTATAACAGGGCTGGACGGTGTAGTATAAAAGGTCTGGAAGGTGTAGTATAACAGGGCTGGACGGTGTAGTATAAAAGGTCTGGAAGGTGTAGTATAACAGGGCTGGAAGGTGTAGTATAACAGGGCTGGAAGGTGTAGAATAACAGGGCTGGAAGGTGTAGTATAACAGGGCTGGACGGTGTAGTATAAAAGGTCTGGAAGGTGTAGTATAACAGGGCTGGAAGGTGTAGTATAACAGGGCTGGAAGGTGTAGTATAACAGGGCTGGAAGGTGTAGTATAACAGGGCTGGAAGGTGTAGTATAACAGGGCTGGACGGTGTAGTATAAAAGGTCTGGAAGGTGTAGTATAACAGGGCTGGACGGTGTAGTATAAAAGGTCTGGAAGGTGTAGTATAACAGGGCTGGAAGGTGTAGTATAACAGGGCTGGAAGGTGTAGTATAACAGGGCTGGACGGTGTAGTATAAAAGGTCTGGAAGGTGTAGTATAACAGGGCTGGACGGTGTAGTATAAAAGGTCTGGAAGGTGTAGTATAACAGGGCTGGAAGGTGTAGTATAACAGGGCTGGAAGGTGTAGAATAACAGGGCTGGAAGGTGTAGTATAACAGGGCTGGACGGTGTAGTATAAAAGGTCTGGAAGGTGTAGTATAACAGGGCTGGAAGGTGTAGTATAACAGGGCTGGAAGGTGTAGTATAACAGGGCTGGAAGGTGTAGTATAACAGGGCTGGAAGGTGTAGTATAACAGGGCTGGACGGTGTAGTATAAAAGGTCTGGAAGGTGTAGTATAACAGGGCTGGACGGTGTAGTATAAAAGGTCTGGAAGGTGTAGTATAACAGGGCTGGAAGGTGTAGTATAACAGGGCTGGAAGGTGTAGTATAACAGGGCTGGACGGTGTAGTATAAAAGGTCTGGAAGGTGTAGTATAACAGGGCTGGACGGTGTAGTATAAAAGGTCTGGAAGGTGTAGTATAACAGGGCTGGAAGGTGTAGTATAACAGGGCTGGAAGGTGTAGTATAACAGGGCTGGACGGTGTAGTATAAAAGGTCTGGAAGGTGTAGTATAACAGGGCTGGACGGTGTAGTATAAAAGGTCTGGAAGGTGTAGTATAACAGGGCTGGAAGGTGTAGTATAAAAGGTCTGGAAGGTGTAGTATAACAGGGCTGGAAGGTGTAGTATAACAGGGCTGGAAGGTGTAGTATAACAGGGCTGGACGGTGTAGTATAAAAGGTCTGGAAGGTGTAGTATAACAGGGCTGGACGGTGTAGTATAAAAGGTCTGGAAGGTGTAGTATAACAGGGCTGGAAGGTGTAGTATAACAGGGCTGGAAGGTGTAGTATAACAGGGCTGGACGGTGTAGTATAAAAGGTCTGGAAGGTGTAGTATAACAGGGCTGGACGGTGTAGTATAAAAGGTCTGGAAGGTGTAGTATAACAGGGCTGGAAGGTGTAGTATAACAGGGCTGGAAGGTGTAGTATAACAGTAGCTCGGAGGTTAGAGAGACAGGTCAGGTCTTGGTTCATGATATGCTATGTGATGTGGTGGTGGGAGGTGGGTTCTGGTCCTTGGGAGCGTCGCTGACAGGACTGCCTGGGAGAAGTTGTAGAGTATGGAGAGTTAGGTGTTGACTGGGCGTGTTGGAGAGAGAGAGGGGGTTGAACAAATGGGTAGTATATGGAGAGAGAATGCTGAATGAAGGGGTAGTATATGGAGAGAGAATGCTGAATGAAGGGGTAGTATATGGAGAGAGAATGCTGAATGAAGGGTTAGTATATGGAGAGAGAATGCTGAATGAAGGGGTAGTATATGGAGAGAGAATGCTGAATGAAGGGGTAGTATATGGAGAGAGAATGCTGAATGAAGGGTTAGTATATGGAGAGAGAATGCTGAATGAAGGGGTAGTATATGGAGAGGGAATGCTGAATGAAGGGGTAGTATGTGGAGAGAGAATGCTGAATGAAGTGGTAGTATATGGAGGGAGAATGCTGAATGAAGGGGTAGTATATGGAGGGAGAATGCTGAATGAAGGGGTAGTATATGGAGAGGGAATGCTGAATGAAGGGGTAGTATGTGGAGAGAGAATGCTGAATGAAGTGGTAGTATATGGAGGGAGAATGCTGAATGAAGGGGTAGTATATGGAGAGAGAATGCTGAATGAAGGGGTAGTATATGGAGAGAGAATGCTGAATGAAGGGGTAGTATATGGAGGGAGAATGCTGAATGAAGGGGTAGTATATGGAGAGAGAATGCTGAATGAAGGGGTAGTATATGGAGAGAGAATGCTGAATGAAGGGGTAGTATATGGAGGGAGAATGCTGAATGATTGGTCATTTGTCATCCATCACCCAAAACCTAAATAGGTTATCAGGCGGCGTCCCAAATGTCGTCCTATTTCCCTTCATGGTGCACTACTTTTGACCAAGGCCCATTGGGCTATATAGGGAAATAGGATATTCTATGCGACCCTCCTCAGAGTAAACTCAGGAAGGACATACACATTAGCAGTTGATAGCAGCCTCAGTCTCCTCTCTCATTAACATTCACTGCCTCCTTTAAAATGATCTCGCTGGGCCACAGTAGAAATTGATTTTCATAGTTTTAATGGTGCTGCTGTTTATGAAGGAGTCATAGGAGGGTTCTGAAGTGTTTTGTAAACTTGTATTATTGTTATCTGTAATTGGGATATTGCTACAACTTCCTCTGTCCACTGTGGCACTATTATGGAGCAGACCTAGGTTCAAATAATCTTTCTTTTACTTTAAGCGTTTTTGTGTCTGCTTGGAACTCCAAATGGCTGGGGTTTGCAATTTCTGGACTCCCGTCCTTACGTTTCCTGGATTCTAGTGATTTCACCATTTGTAACACCTGGCTTACACCGTGTGTAGACTGGTCTAGTAGAAATTCACAATTTCAGTCCTATTTCTGGAATGATAGAAATTCAACAATTTGCATCCTTAGCTTACATGGTCTGGTTTGAGTTGCGTCATGGGGGCTTTTATACTGGGGGTAGAAAAGGGGGTGTTTCATCATGTTTGTGCCCGCCTGGGCGTGGTCATTGACTGAGCATAAGTTACCATAAAACAAACAATTCTCATTTAGAAGACATTATCTTTTCAAAAGTATTCTTATACTTAATCATTCATCTTATACAACATTCATATGCAACCCTCATAACTGGGAAACATACAGTATACAAACAAAGATACAGTAATGTGGTTCTAATGTCTTCCATGATGTCACAACATTAAACACCATTAAACACCTTGGTCGTTCTTCCAGTTCCCCCGACCGTTTCCCACATTCTCAAAAATAGAAATATTGTTATATTTATACAATTCTGGGATGTAGGAATCTTGGCGGGAAAATATCCTTTGTTCTAATCTGCCGTTTAGGAGAGCAGCTGTGCTGATAAGAAACATATAGCTGTGTGTGTGTGTGTGTGTAATTGACTGTCTGAGTTGTGTATGCATACTGGGTTGTAGCTGGTAGATTCCACACTGCTACAGATGAGTTGGAATGCTATTTAGATTCAGCAGGCCTGCTATTATTAAATGATGTAGCTACTATAGTTGAAGATGATGTGAGGGAGTATGAAAGCAGCAGTTGAAATCGACATCATGGTTTGTCTGCCTACTGGTGCTCTTATACTAGGCTCCACACTAATGTGCCTTGCGGTGTGCTCTGTGATGGCTGTATCAGGCTAAAACCTCTTCAGTCAAAATAGGAAATGTATAGAGATCCAGTAGCATCACAGTTATTAGAATTATGGACTAAACTATAGGATCATGGTGAGTGGGAGTTGCAACCAACATGTTGTTTTCTGTGGGATTTCTTCTGCAAGACGAACAATGTTTATGCTCTAATGTGGATTGTAGTTCCCTTGTTGCAACTCATATTGTTTTGAACTGTTATAGCCACAGTTAGCTCTCCTGGTTGTGACCTACGTTTCCCAGTTATAGTCTGCCTGTGTGTGTGTGTGTGTGTGTGTGTGTGTGTGTGTGCAACAGTGGGATCATGTCTAGTAGTTAATCTGGATATGTCCAAGATGTTTGCGTTGTCTGAACATAATTCATTAGATTAGGCTGAATCCTCTCCCCAGTGGCGTTGAATCAACCTAGTATTAGTCTACATCCTTGATCTATTGTTCATTAACTGTGACACGCACACGCACACGCACACGCACACACACACACACACACACACACACACACACACACACACACACACACACACACACACACACACACACACACACACACACACACACACACACAAACAAACACACACAGAGATACACAAACACACAAATACAGGAATAGAAGTGTTTTTCCTCCCACATGCAGAGTTAAGAGGGAAAGTGGTTTGACTCAATCCATACACCCTTCAACACCTCTTTTCCATTACCAGGCCAGCTGAGGACCAAAGGAGACCTAATGTCCTGCATTATCCTGGTCCAGGGGCCACACAGTTTGTGGGGGCTGTTTTGATAGACTTCAGTGTGATTTTTGACATTATCGACCATAGTCTGCTGCTGGAAAAATGTATGTGTATGACTTTACCCTGCTATATTGTGGATAAAGAGTTACCTGTCTTTAATGGAAGCCTCTCCAACATAATCCAGGTAGAATCAGGAATTCCCCAGGGCAGCTGTCTAGGCCCCTTAAAGTTTTCAATCTTTACTAATGACTTGCCACTGGCTTTGAGTAAAGTATGTCTATGTACGCAGATGACTCAACACTATACACGTCAGCTACTACAGCAACTGAAATGACTGCAACACTTAACAAAAAGCTGCAGTTAGTTTCAGAAGGGGTGGCAAGGAATATGTTTGTCCTACATATTTCAAAAGGTTTGTATTTGGGACAAATCATTCACTAAACTGTTTGGTGTAACCCTGGATTGTAAACTGTCATGGTCAAAATACAGTATATCGATGCAACAGTAGCTAAAATGGGGAGAGGTCTGTCTGTAATAAATCAGTACTCTGCCTTCTTAACAACACTATCAATAAGGCAGGTTCTATGGCCCTAGTTTGGTCACACCTGGACTACTGTTCAGTCATGTGGTCAGGTGCCACAAAGAGGAAAATTACAATTTGCTCAGAACAGGGCAGCACGGCTGGCCATTAAAAGTACACGGAGAGCTAACATTAATGATATGCATGTCAATCTCTCATGGCTCAAAGTGGAAGAGACATTAGCTTAATCACTACTTGTTTTTTGTAAGAGATGTTGACAAGCTGAATGTACCAAGGTGTCTGTTTAACTACTAGCACACAGCTCAGACATCCATGCATACCCTACAAGACATGCCACCAGAGGTCTCTTCACAATCCCCAGAACAGACTATGTGAGGGGCAGAGTACTACATAGAGCCATGACTACATGGAACTCCATTCCACATCAACAAGTAGTAGAACCAGATTTAAAAAACAGGTAAAAATACACCTTATGGAACAGCGGGGACTGTGAAGAGACACACACACACAGGTACAGACACATGCATAGGCACACAAACGCTAGCACACACACACACACTACACACACCTACTTTGTAATATTGTTTCCTGGTGGTATATTAAATGTTGTGATGTGAATATGTATTGGTGTAATAATGTTATATGATGTACTGTTTTATCTTTTATCTGCTAGTAAAACTAAATGCATGCTCTTCAATCGAACACTGCCCGCACCCGCCCGTCGGACTATCAGGGGGGTTAAAGGCTAGGAGACAGGGGTTGGCGTAGTAACCCTCAGACATACAGAACGTTTGCTGTGGGACATATAATGATAGACATGATGAGTTAAGTTACTGATATCCAATACTCCACCATGCTGTTTAATGATATCAGCCATGATGAATATTTACTGGGTCATAACAAGGGTTTCGCAAAATTATATGTTGTTTTTTTACGACCTGTTTAACATATACACTACCATTCAAAAGTTTGGGGTCACTTAGAAATGTCCTTGTTTTTTTGTTTTTTTGGGGGGGGGTCCATTAAAATAACATAAAATTGATCAGAAATACAGTGTAGACATTGTCAATGTTGTAAATGACTATTGTAGCTGCACAGAGGCCCATTATCAGCAACCATCACTCCTGTGTTCCAATGTCACGTTGTGTTAGCTAATCCAAGTTTATAAGTTATAAGGCTAATTGATCATTAGAAAAAACTTCTTCAATTATGTTAGCACAACTGGAAACTGTTGTGCTGATTAATGAAGCATTACAACTGGCCTTCTTTAGACTAGTTGAGTATCTGGAGCATCAGCATTTGTGGGTTCGATTACAGGCTCAAAATGGCCAGAAACAAATAACTTTCTTCTGAAACTCATCAGTCTAGTCTTGTTCTGAGAAATGAAGGCTATTCCATGAGAGAAATTGCCAAGAAACTGAAGATCTCGTACAACGCTGTGTACTACTCCCTTCACAGAACAGCGAAAACTGGCTCTAACCAGAATAGAAAGAGGAGTGGGAGGCCCCGGTGCACAACTGAGCAAGAGGACAAGTACATTAGAGTGTCTAGTTTGACAAATAGACGCCTCACAAGTCCTCAACTGACAGCTTCATTAAATAGTACCCACAAAACACCAGTCTCAACGTCAACAGTGAAGAGACGACTAGAGGTGGCCTTCTAGGCAGAGTTGCAAAGAAAAAGCCATATCTCAGACTGGCCAGTAAAAAGAAAAGATTAAGGGCAAAAGAACACAGACACTGGACAGAGAAAGGTATGGCTTTTTCTTTGAAACAAATCTACCAGAATAAGTCTTAAAAAGGAATTAAAAATACATCAAAACACAATAATGTTGAAGTAAAGACCCCTGCCAACTAATATCAACACGTATATTTAGTTAAGGATACATTTTTATCCCTTTTGTTTAAGAAACATTTCCTTGTGCACCTTTACAAAAAACCCTCTAAGATATTTTAAAATGTCTCTCCCTCATTTTCTTTTTAACCTTTATTTAACTAGGCAAGTCAGTTAAGAACAAATTATTTTATTATTATTATTTATTTTTTACAATGGCTGCCTACCCCGGCCAAACCCTCCCCTAACCCTGGACAACGCCCTATGGGACTCCCGATCACGGCAGGTTGTCAAACCAGAGTCTGTAGTGACGCCTCTAGCACTGCGATGCAGTGCCTTATACCGCTGGAGAGCCCTCATGAGGAGGGAGGATACTCCTTTGGCCGCCATTCCTTCCAGTTCTCTGCTGCCAATGACTGGAACGAATTGCAAAAATCCTTGAAGCAAGAGGTTCCTATCTCCCTCACTAACTTTAAGCATCAGCTGTCAGAGCTGCTTATCGATCACTGCACCTGTATACAGCCCTTCTGTAAATAGCCCACACTACTACCTCATCCCCATATTTATTTTTTTAGCTCATTTTGCACTCCAGTATCTCTATTTGCACATCATCATTTGCACATCTGTCACTCCAGTGTTAATTCTAATTTGTTCATTCTAATTTGTAACTTATTTCGCCACTATGGTCTATTTATTGTCCTACCTTCCTAACCTTACTGCATTTTGCACTACATTTGCACTCTGTATATAGATTTTCTATTGTGTTATTGACTGTACGTTTGTTTATTTCCCATGTGTAACTCTGTGTGGTTTTTTGTCGCACTGCTTTGCTTTGTCTTGGCCAGGTCGCAGTTGTAAATGAGAACTTGTTCTCAACTGGCCTACCTGGTTAAATAAAGGTGAAATAAAAAAGTTCACAGAATAGGTATAGGTAGATCTATCAATTAGTTTGTGTTTTGATATCCATTTTGTTTATGAATTCTGTTAATTCTGTTACTGCTTTATTAATATTTATATTGTTTTGTGACTGGATAACCCCTCCCTCTCTCTCTTTCTCTTCTTTCTCTCTCCAATTAATGTTACCTTTCCCGGATCTTACTGACACCTACCCATGAGCCTCTCTTTCTATTTACTGTAACCACTATCCTCACCCACTGAGCACCGACCGACACCGGACTTCAATGGACGTTGAAACTTAGTTTAAATTTGGTCAGTCCGCCCTGGCCTTGATTTCAACGTCCACAGACAACATTTTTTGGTTTGCTCCGGACCAACCTTTATTTCAACGTCCAAAGACGTCTGGACTGGTCTTCATTTGACACAAACATGGACGACCATGATTGGTTCAGAAGTTTGGGCAGCACAGTACATTACATTACTGTACAGTACAATACAGCAAAGACAAGTAGAGTTCAGTAGTTCAGTACATCACATTATAGTAGGGGAGAGTGGTAAGTTGAACCAAAGGGGAAAGTTGACACGCTCTTGTTTTTAGGAAAACATACATAACATGTTGAGCCAAAGGGGTAAGTTGAGCCACCCTTGTTTCTAGAGGGCCATACACTGGGCACTCTGGCCAATAAGTAGGGTTGATCTGAAAGTTCTGACCTCACAACGACAGTCAAGCACCCAAGCTAATTGGCTAACATTGGCTAGCTACTTCCAGACACATAATGAGAGAACACCCCACTCAGACCATTTTACTCATCCTAGCAGAGCTGGTTAGGCTGTTTTCATGTTATCCAGAGCGTTGGTGACTAACTGTGCTGCTGGCAACAATTTAATTACTGTTGCCAACTATACTGACACCGGTCATATTCAACGGGTGTTGAGTGTTCATAAATTCATAAGTTATTCTGCACTCTGGCATACTAAGACGAGAGTCTTTTGTTGCAAAATGTAGCTAGATAGCTAGCTAGGTAAATAATGAATCCCAACGCATGACGTAACGTTAGTTAGCAAGCCAGCCAACTAACGTTAGCTAGCTAACAGTACAGTCGTGGCCAAAAGTTTCCACAAAGTTTGCTGCCTCAGTGTTGATGATGGCAAGTTGCATATACTCCAGAATGTCATGAAGAGTGATCAGATGAATTGCAATTAAGTCCCTCTTTGCCATGAAAATTAATTTAATCCCCCAAAACATTTCCACTGCATTTCAGCCCTGCCACAAAAGGACCAGCTGCCATCATGTCAGTGATTGTCTCGTTAACACAGGTGAGAGTGTTGACGAGGACAAGGCTGGAGATCACTCTGTCATGCTGATTGAGTCAGAATAACAGACTGGAAACTTTAAAAGGAGGGTGGTGCTTGAAATCATTGTTCTTCCTCTGTCAACCATGGTTACCTGCAAGGAAACACGTGCCGTCAAAAAGGGCTTCACAGGCAAGGATATTGCTGCTGGTAAGATTGCACCTAAATCAACAATTTATTGGATCAACAAGAACTTCAAGGAGAGAGGTTCAATTGTTGTGAAGAAGGCGTCAGGGCGCCCAAGAAAGTCCAGCAAGCGCCAGGACCGTCTCCTAAAGTTGATTCAGCTACGGGATTGGGGCACGACCAGTGCAGAGCTTGCTCAGGAATGGCAGCAGGCAGGTGTGAGTGCATCTGCACGCACATTTAGGCAAAGACTTTTGGAGGATGCCTGGTGTCAAGAAGGGCAGCAAAGAAGCCACAGGGACAGACTGATATTCTGCAAAAGGTATTAGGGATTGGACTGCTGAGGACTGGGGTAGAGTCATTTTCTCTGATGAATCCCCTTTCCGATTGTTTGGGCCATCCGGGAAAACACCTTGTCCGGAGAAGACAAGGTGAGCGCTACCATCAGTCCTGTGTCATGCCAACAGTAAAGCATCCTCAGACCATTCATGTGTGGAGTTGCTTCTCAGCCAAGGGAGTGGGTTCACTCACAATTTTGCCTAAGAACACAGCCATGAATAAAGAATGGTACCAACACATCCTCCGAGTGCAACTTCTCCCAACCATCCAAGAACAGTTTGGTGACAACCAATGCATTTTCCAGCATGATGGAGCACCTTGCCATGAGGCAAAAGTGAGCTAAGTAGCTCAGGGAACAAAACATCAACATTTTGGGTCCATGGCCAAGAAACTCCCCAGACCTTAATCCCATTGAGAGCTTGTGGTCGATCCTCAAGAGGCGAGTGGACAAACAAAAACCCACAACTTCTGACAAACTCCAAGCATTGATTATGCAAGAATGGCCTGCCATCAGTCAGGATGTGGCCCAGAAGTTAATTGACAGCATGCCAGGGCGGATTGAGGTCTTGAAAAAGAAGGGTCAACACTGCAAATATTGACTCTTTGCATAAACTGAATGTCATTGTCAATGAAAGCCTTTGACACATATGGAATACTTGTAATTATACTTCAGTGTTACCATAGTAACTACTGACATAAAGATCTAAGAACACTGAAGCAGCAAACTTTGTGGAGACCAATACTTGTATCATTCTCAAAACTTTTGGCCACGACTGTACACTTTAACTTGAAATGAAAATACTTTGTCAAAAATAGAAACGCGTAATATCTGAAAATGTAACTAGCTAGACTATCTTACCCATGGTCTTAAATCAGAGTAGAAAGCCAGAGCAAATTTACCAGATAGTATGTCTATCAACGGTTGCAGTGACATTCTATTGAAATGGATACTTGCATAGTGGAGCCTTTTGTTAAGACATGTAGCTAGGTAGCTAAATAATGGACCATAATCACAATTCATGATGTTACTACCCTGCATGAATCTGCAGGTAGCTAACCAACCAGGTTCAATGGCTATAACTAGTCCAGCAAATGTGTATGAAGGATAAGATAATACACATAACATTAGCTAGCTAACAGCACACTTGAAATGAAACCACTTTCTGTCAAAATGTGAAACGTGTAATATCTGAAAATGTAGCTAGCTAAACTATCTTACCCGTATACATCATGGTTGGATGCGTCTCCTGTCTGATGCCATGCATGTTTGTCCTTAGTTTGAAGATGTAATCCAGACAGGTGTTTTCTCCTTAGCTATCCTCCAGAAAGTGGAGAGCATACACATAACGTTAGCTAGCGAGCCAGCCAACTAATGTTAGCTTGCTAACGGTACACATTAACTTGACATTTAGGTTCATGCAGTTTTACTACACAATACTTTTTTTTTTTTATCTGCATTCGACGCGATTACCTAGACATACTGACCAGCTCCAATAGACAGACACGAGCTATATGGCAGACCAATCCCAAGTCTTTTCTCGGGCATGTCCAGCCCACTCATTATCTTAGCCTAGCAGGGAGGTTGCTGTCCTTTTCTCTGGCTCATAATTTAACATTTCTTTTCTTTTTTAAGGGATGGATCAGCTTTAATATTGCGGATAGATTTTTGCTTCCATGAATGTAATTGTCTACATCATTTCCAATCCCCCATATATTTTTTGGGTAAATCAATATATCCATATGCATACATAAATATATATACCCACATATATACACATATACATATAAACATTCATACATATACATACACATATACACAC
>CM042387.1:33577775-33585275 GCA_023634145.1 Thymallus thymallus | reverse complement strand
GGCCCATTTCCTCTCTCAATTCAATTCAATTCAATTTAAGGGCTTTATTGTCATGGGAAACATATGTAAACGTTGCCAAAGCAAGTGAAGTAGATAATAAACAATAAACATTTACAGTAAACATTACATTCAGAAGTTCCAAAAGAATAAAGACATTTAAAATGTCATATTATGTCAATATACAGTGTTGTAATGATGTGCAAATAGTTAAAGTACAAAAGGGAAAATAAATCAACATAAATATGGTGTTTGTTCTTCACTGGTTGCCCTTTTCTTGTGACAACAGGTCACACATCTTGCTGCTGTGATGGAACTCTGTGGTATTTCACCCAGTAGATATAATGGGAGTTTATCAGGATTGGATTTGTTTTCTAATTCTTTGTGGATCTGTGTAATCTGAGGGAAATATGTGTCTCTAATATGGTCATACATTTGGCAGGAGGTTAGGAAGTGCAGCTCAGTTTCCACCTCATTTTGTGGGCAGTGTGCACATAGCCTGTCTTCTATTGAGAGCCAGGTCTGCCTACGGCGGCCTTTCTCAATAGCAAGGCTATGCTCACTGAGTCTGTACATAGTCAAAGCTTTCCTTAAGTTTGGGTCAGTCACAGTGGCCAGGTATTCTGCCACTGTGTACTCTCTGTTTAGGGCCAAATAGCATTCTAGTTTGCTCAGTTTTTTTGTTAATTCTTTCCAATGTGTCAAGTAATTCTCTTTTTGTTTTCTCATGATGTGGTTGGGTCTAATTGTGTTGTTGTCCTGGGGCTCTGTGGGGTCTGTTTGTGTTTGTGAACAGAGACTCAGGACCAGCTACCTTAGGGGACTCTTCTCCAGGTTCATCTCTCTGTATGGGATGACTTTGTTGTGGAAGGTTTGGGAATCGCTTCCTTTTAGATGGTTGTAGAATTTAACAGCTCTTTTCTGGATTTTGATAATTAGCAGGTATCGGCCTAATTCTTCTCTGTACACGGAGGATATTTTTTGCAGATTTCGGCATGCAGAGTCTCAATTTGGTTCAATTCTGCCTCTCTCTCTCTCTCTCTCTCTCTCTCTTCTCTCTCTCTCTCTCTCTCTCTCTCTCTCTCTCTCTCTCTCTCTCTCTCTCTCTAAGGGTCTGTGGGTTATAATCCTAAGTATAGTGCTTCTCTGAGCTCATATAATGGCATGTGCATAATATGAGTACCCACTTGCTCATGTAGTACAGACAGAAAGTCATTTATGTTACTGTAATCTTTCAGAGTGTGATCTGGATGGGATAGTGCCATGTGTGTGTGTGTGTGTGTGTGTGTGTGTGTGTGTGTGTGTGTGTGTGTGTGTGTGTGTGTGTGTGACAAGCTGCCACAAATAGGCCATCACAGGAAATGGTGTGGAGAGACATATCTCCTACCTCCTGACTCTCATTTCACCATGGATGACATTTCTGTGGATGTAAATTTATGTAAATGTATGGGAGGGAAATTGTATATATTTACCATATATAAGCTATGGTATAAAATTGGCATGCAGCTGTAAAATCACAAATGTCAAACCATGTTGGTTCTCTAAAATACACGACTGTCGTGATAATGTACGGCTATGATTTGTTCTCACAACAACACATTACTGTAGATTACTTTTACACGGTAGATTTTCTTTGCAGCTTTTTATTTCATCTTCTTCATGCCTTAAGCTCTTCAGGCCTTTATAAGTCATTATAAATGAGTACATTGTTACCTTTTCACATGTACTGCACATGTATGGTTAGACCTAACCCTCTGAGTCCCAGTCATACTCTCATATCATAGCTGTGTATGGTTAGACCTAACCCTCTGAGTCCCAGTCATACTCTCATATCATAGCTGTGTATGGTTAGACCTAACCCTCTGAGTCCCAGTCATACTCTCATATCATAGCTGTGTATGGTTAGACCTAACCCTCTGAGTCCCAGTCATACTCTCATATCATAGCTGTGTATGGTTAGACCTAACCCTCTGAGTCCCAGTCATACTCTCATATCATAGCTGTGTATGGTTAGACCTAACCCTCTGAGTCCCAGTCATACTCTCATATCATAGCTGTGTATGGTTAGACCTAACCCTCTGAGTCCCAGTCATACTCTCATATCATAGCTGTGTATGGTTAGACCTAACCCTCTGAGTCCCAGTCATACTCTCATATCATAGCTGTGTATGGTTAGACCTAACCCTCTGAGTCCCAGTCATACTCTCATATCATAGCTGTGTATGGTTAGACCTAACCCTCTGAGTCCCAGTCATACTCTCATATCATAGCTGTGTATGGTTAGACCTAACCCTCTGAGTCCCAGTCATACTCTCATATCATAGCTGTGTATGGTTAGACCTAACCCTCTGAGTCCCAGTCATACTCTCATATCATAGCTGTGTATGGTTAGACCTAACCCTCTGAGTCCCAGTCATACTCTCATATCATAGCTGTGTATGGTTAGACCTAACCCTCTGAGTCCCAGTCATACTCTCATATCATAGCTGTGTATGGTTAGACCTAACCCTCTGAGTCCCAGTCATACTCTCATATCATAGCTGTGTATGGTTAGACCTAACCCTCTGAGTCCCAGTCATACTCTCATATCATAGCTGTGTATGGTTAGACCTAACCCTCTGAGTCCCAGTCATACTCTCATATCATAGCTGTGTATGGTTAGACCTAACCCTCTGAGTCCCAGTCATACTCTCATATCATAGCTGTGTATGGTTAGACCTAACCCTCTGAGTCCAGTCATACTCTCATATCATAGCTGTGTATGGTTAGACCTAACCCTCTGAGTCCCAGTCATACTCTCATATCATAGCTGTGTATGGTTAGACCTAACCCTCTGAGTCCCAGTCATACTCTCATATCATAGCTGTGTATGGTTAGACCTAACCCTCTGAGTCCCAGTCATACTCTCATATCATAGCTGTGTATGGTTAGACCTAACCCTCTGAGTCCCAGTCATACTCTCATATCATAGCTGTGTATGGTTAGACCTAACCCTCTGAGTCCCAGTCATACTCTCATATCATAGCTGTGTATGGTTAGACCTAACCCTCTGAGTCCCAGTCATACTCTCATATCATAGCTGTGTATGGTTAGACCTAACCCTCTGAGTCCCAGTCATACTCTCATATCATAGCTGTGTATGGTTAGACCTAACCCTCTGAGTCCCAGTCATACTCTCATATCATAGCTGTGTATGGTTAGACCTAACCCTCTGAGTCCCAGTCATACTCTCATATCATAGCTGTGTATGGTTAGACCTAACCCTCTGAGTCCCAGTCATACTCTCATATCATAGCTGTGTATGGTTAGACCTAACCCTCTGAGTCCCAGTCATACTCTCATATCATAGCTGTGTATGGTTAGACCTAACCCTCTGAGTCCCAGTCATACTCTCATATCATAGCTGTGTATGGTTAGACCTAACCCTCTGAGTCCCAGTCATACTCTCATATCATAGCTGTGTATGGTTAGACCTAACCCTCTGAGTCCCAGTCATACTCTCATATCATAGCTGTGTATGGTTAGACCTAACCCTCTGAGTCCCAGTCATACTCTCATATCATAGCTGTGTATGGTTAGACCTAACCCTCTGAGTCCCAGTCATACTCTCATATCATAGCTGTGTATGGTTAGACCTAACCCTCTGAGTCCCAGTCATACTCTCATATCATAGCTGTGTATGGTTAGACCTAACCCTCTGAGTCCCAGTCATACTCTCATATCATAGCTGTGTATGGTTAGACCTAACCCTCTGAGTCCCAGTCATACTCTCATATCATAGCTGTGTATGGTTAGACCTAACCCTCTGAGTCCCAGTCATACTCTCATATCATAGCTGTGTATGGTTAGACCTAACCCTCTGAGTCCCAGTCATACTCTCATATCATAGCTGTGTATGGTTAGACCTAACCCTCTGAGTCCCAGTCATACTCTCATATCATAGCTGTGTATGGTTAGACCTAACCCTCTGAGTCCCAGTCATACTCTCATATCATAGCTGTGTATGGTTAGACCTAACCCTCTGAGTCCCAGTCATACTCTCATATCATAGCTGTGTATGGTTAGACCTAACCCTCTGAGTCCCAGTCATACTCTCATATCATAGCTGTGTATGGTTAGACCTAACCCTCTGAGTCCCAGTCATACTCTCATATCATAGCTGTGTATGGTTAGACCTAACCCTCTGAGTCCCAGTCATACTCTCATATCATAGCTGTGTATGGTTAGACCTAACCCTCTGAGTCCCAGTCATACTCTCATATCATAGCTGTGTATGGTTAGACCTAACCCTCTGAGTCCCAGTCATACTCTCATATCATAGCTGTGTATGGTTAGACCTAACCCTCTGAGTCCCAGTCATACTCTCATATCATAGCTGTGTATGGTTAGACCTAACCCTCTGAGTCCCAGTCATACTCTCATATCATAGCTGTGTATGGTTAGACCTAACCCTCTGAGTCCCAGTCATACTCTCATATCATAGCTGTGTATGGTTAGACCTAACCCTCTGAGTCCCAGTCATACTCTCATATCATAGCTGTGTATGGTTAGACCTAACCCTCTGAGTCCCAGTCATACTCTCATATCATAGCTGTGTATGGTTAGACCTAACCCTCTGAGTCCCAGTCATACTCTCATATCATAGCTGTGTATGGTTAGACCTAACCCTCTGAGTCCCAGTCATACTCTCATATCATAGCTGTGTATGGTTAGACCTAACCCTCTGAGTCCCAGTCATACTCTCATATCATAGCTGTGTATGGTTAGACCTAACCCTCTGAGTCCCAGTCATACTCTCATATCATAGCTGTGTATGGTTAGACCTAACCCTCTGAGTCCCAGTCATACTCTCATATCATAGCTGTGTATGGTTAGACCTAACCCTCTGAGTCCCAGTCATACTCTCATATCATAGCTGTGTATGGTTAGACCTAACCCTCTGAGTCCCAGTCATACTCTCATATCATAGCTGTGTATGGTTAGACCTAACCCTCTGAGTCCCAGTCATACTCTCATATCATAGCTGTGTATGGTTAGACCTAACCCTCTGAGTCCCAGTCATACTCTCATATCATAGCTGTGTATGGTTAGACCTAACCCTCTGAGTCCCAGTCATACTCTCATATCATAGCTGTGTATGGTTAGACCTAACCCTCTGAGTCCCAGTCATACTCTCATATCATAGCTGTGTATGGTTAGACCTAACCCTCTGAGTCCCAGTCATACTCTCATATCATAGCTGTGTATGGTTAGACCTAACCCTCTGAGTCCCCAGTCATACTCTCATATCATAGCTGTGTATGGTTAGACCTAACCCTCTGAGTCCCAGTCATACTCTCATATCATAGCTGTGTATGGTTAGACCTAACCCTCTGAGTCCCAGTCATACTCTCATATCATAGCTGTGTATGGTTAGACCTAACCCTCTGAGTCCCAGTCATACTCTCATATCATAGCTGTGTATGGTTAGACCTAACCCTCTGAGTCCCAGTCATACTCTCATATCATAGCTGTGTATGGTTAGACCTAACCCTCTGAGTCCCAGTCATACTCTCATATCATAGCTGTGTATGGTTAGACCTATGTATGTATCTTCCCCCTCCCTATATTCCTCTTACCTCCCCCTATCCCTCTTCCCCCTCCCTCTATTCCTTTTCCCCCTCCCTCTATTCCTCTTCCCCCTCCCTCTATTCCTCTTCCCCCTCCCTCTATTCCTCTTCCACTCCCTCTATTCCTTTTCCCCCTCCCTCTATTCCTCTTCCCCCTCCCTCTATTCCTCTTCCCCCTCCCTCTATTCCTCTTCCCCCTCCCTCTATTCCTCTTCCACTCCCTCTATTCCTCTTCCTCCTCCCTATATTCCTCTATTCCTTTTCTCCCTCCCTCTATTCCTCTTCCCCCTCCCCCTATTCCTCTTCCCCCTCCCCCTATTCCTTTTCCCCCTCCCTCTATTCCTCTTCCCCCTCCCTCTATTCCTCTTCCCCCTCCCTCTATTCCTCTTCCACTCCCTCTATTCCTTTTCCCCCTCCCTCTATTCCTCTTCCCCCTCCCTCTATTCCTCTTCCCCCTCCCCCTATTCCTCTTCCCCCTCCCCCTATTCCTCTTCCCCCTCCCTCTATTCCTCTTCTCCCTCCCTCTATTCCTCTATTCCTTTTCTCCCTTCCTCTATTCCTCTTCCCTCCTCCTCTATTCCTCTTCCCCCTCTCCCTATTCCTCTTCCCCCCCCCCTCTATTCCTCTTCCCCCTCCCTCTATTCCTCTTCCCCCCCTTCTATCCCTCTTCCCCCCCCCTTCTATTCCTCTCCCCCCCCCCCTCTATTCCTCTCCCCCCCCCCTTCTATCCCTCTCCCCCCCCCCCCCTTCTATTCCTCTTCCCCCCCCCTTCTATCCCTCTCCCCCCCCCCTCTATCCCTCTTCCCCCCCCTCTATTCCTCTTCCCCCCCCCTTCTATTCCTCTTCCCCCCCCCCCTCTATCCCTCTTCCCCCCCCCCTCTATTCCTCTTCCCCCTCCCTCTATCCCTCTTCCCCCCCCCTTCTATTCCTCTTCCCCCCCCCTTCTATCCCTCTTCCCCCCCCCTCTATCCCTCTTCCCCCCCCTCTATTCCTCTTCCCCCCCCCTTCTATTCCTCTTCCCCCCCCCCCCCTCTATCGCTCTTCCCCCCCCCCTCTATTCCTCTTCCCCCTCCCTCTATCCCTCTCTTCCCCTCTCCTGTTTATCTGGCTGCACTGACCTGGATTGAAGCAGAGTGATTTCATGCTTTCAGCTTAGTAACAACATTATGCAAAACACCATTAGCCTGGAAGGGACACTCCAGCATGGAGAAGCAGGTCAAGAGGTGGGTTTTAACAAAACCGTTTGACAAAACAACTAGAGCCAGCCATTTTTTATTTGTTTGTCTCTTCCGTGGAAAGCTTTAGAGAGAGGAGAACATGTGGCTTGAATAATGTTTGAATTAAGGGCTAGTTAAATTCCCTGGTAATTGCTGTTTTTATTTTAGAGTAGGGCCACTTAATTTAAAAGCCTTGCAAGAGAAGGAGATCTCTTCAACAGCTCTCTCCATCTCTGTTCCAAATGACACCCTATTCCCTATATAGCACAGTACTTTTGAATAGAGCTCGGGTCAGAAGTAGTGCACTACATAGGGAATAGGGTGCCATTTTGGATGCATCCTCTGTGTCTGTTTTGGTTTGTCTGAGATGATGTAGAACATAAAGAAGGTACTGTGTTGGAGCGCTGTGTTTGCTCAGGTGCCCCTCTCTCTCTGTTGGAGGATAATGAAGGAACTCTATCTCTCTATTGGAGGATAATGAAGGAACTCTATCGCTCTATTGGAGGATAATGAAGGAACCAGATGTTTCCTCTTCATCAAGAACCCTCTCAGAGGGAAAGAAAGACGAAGGGATAGAGAGAGGGAGGGGGAGTGAGGGAGGGGGAGAGAGAGGGAGGGATGGAGAGATGGAGGGGGGGTGAGGGAGAGGGAGATAGGGACGGATGGAGAGATGGAGG
>CM042387.1:33564461-33572575 GCA_023634145.1 Thymallus thymallus | reverse complement strand
ACAGAATCAAGCTCACTCTGACAGGAGACCGCATTACCCTCACAGAACAGATAGACCAACCTTACACCTCACAGATCCACCCGCTGTTGTCGTGACAAGCAACTTCATGCTATCACGGCTGACAAAGCAGCTTTTAACATCACTTCATATAAGCGTTGAGGAGAGAGGAAAGACAATAATTTGCATATCTGTAGATTGTACAATTATACTATACATTGTGAGGTCAGATGTTTACTAGAGTCTCATTGAGAGAATAAATGTAACATTAAGAGAAGTTAAATATGCAGGAAAGAGAAGGAATATAATTGACAAATGAGTTGGACCGCAGAGTGAAGGGAAATCAGCCAACAAGTGCTCAGCATATGTGGGAACTCCTTCAAGACTGTTGGAAAAGCATTCCAGGTGAAGCTGGTTGAGAGAAGGCAAGCGTGTGCAAAGCTGTCATCAAGGCAAAGGGTGCCTACTTTGAAGAATCTCAAATATAAAATGTAATGATATACGGGAGACGATGATCTGGATTCACGCGCAGAGCGCTGTTCTTTAATTATCATCAGCAAAGGTGCAATAGGAATCAGGCAGAGATCGTAGTCGGTAGGCAGTCAGAGTTCATACACGGAAGAGGCAGTGATCGGGGCAGAAGCACGGGAGGGTAATTCCGGGAATCAAAAAGGTTCAGGAGACGAAGGTCATACACAAGGAGACTAAGAGAGAAGAACAATATTATGAAAATAACAGGCTTAGTATGTCACGACAGCAAACAATACCTCACAGGGAAACAGGGACTGAGGACTGAACTAAATAGGTAGTTGATGAGAAGCAGGTGGCTAGGGGCAGGTGGAACTAGTAAAGGAAAAAACGAAAACCAGAACTGGGAATGGAATGAAAAAATAAAAGCACTCAGAAAGGATGCAGACAGCAAAACCTCACAGTACTCCCCCCCCCCACGGGAGGCTCCCGACGACCTGGACGGCCGAGTGGGGGCAGGCGGACGGCCCCGCGGTCGAGGGGCGGGACGGTCAGGGTGGTCACGATGATAAGCCAGAATCATGGCAGGATCCAGAATGTCTCGGGCTGGGACCCAGGACCTGTCTTCCGGCTCGTACCCTTCCCAATCCACTAGGTAGTGGATACAGCCACCACGGCGCTTGGAGTCAATGATGGCATGGACGGCATACGCTGGTTCGCCACCGACGTCTATGGGCGGAGGCACTCTATGACGGTCCACCGGGGGATGTAGAGGGCTAAACCTCACTGGCTTCAACAAGGACACATGGAAGGACGATGAGATCCGATAATGACGGGGTAATTGAAGTCTGTAGGTGACAGGGTTGAGACGATGGCTGATCTTGAACGGGCCTATGAAGCGTGGCATCAGCTTTTTGCAGGGGAGACGGAGTTTAAGATCCCTCGTAGATAGCCACACTCGCTGTCCGGGGTGCATTAATGGAACAGACCGACGACGTCGATCGGCAAAACGCTTCTGAGAGCGGGAGGCTTGATGTAGATGCCGGTGAGCAGTTTCCCACACCTTCTCACTTCGCTTGAACCAGTCATCCACCGCTGGTACAGTACCGGGCTCTGTCTCCCACGGGAACATAGGGGGTTGGTAACCGAGCACGCACTGGAAAGGGGTAAGACGGAGAGAAGAATGAATGAGCGAATTCTGTGCGTACTCGGCCCAATGTATGTACTTGCTCCAGTCATGAGGCGCAGAAGAGCAGTGTTGGCGCAGATACCGTCCGATCTCCTGATTTAGGCGCTCTGTCTGTCCGTTGGTTTCAGGATGGTACCCGGAAGAAAGGCTGATGGTAACTCCCAGTCTCTTGCAGAAGGCCCGCCACACTCGGGATATGAACTGGGGGCCCCGGTCCGAAACTATATCCTCCGGGATACCGTATAGACGGAACACCTGTTGAAACATGCATTCTGCTAATTCCAGGGCAGTTGGGAGGCCAGGTAGCGGCACAAGACGGCACATCTTTGAAAATCTATCTATTATGACCAGTATAGTGGTAAACCCTGTGTAGTCGGGTAGGTCGGTGATAAAATCTACAGATATATGGGACCATGGTCTGTTGGGTGTTGGTAGAGATTGTAGCTCCCCCGCAGGTAACTGGTGAAGGCTTTTAGACTGAGCACATATAGGGCATGAGAGAACATAGTCTCGGACGTCTGACACCAGAGAGGACCACCAGTATTGACGGGAAATTAATTCCACGGTCTTAGTAACACCCGGATGGCCAGATCCCAGAGAGGTGTGAGTCCATTGCATGAGTTGGGGTCTCATAGTTGCTGGCACGTAGCTTTTCCCTATAGGCACCTCGGGGGGTGCAGGGTCAGAGAGAAGAGCCTCTTGAATGGCCGACTGAAGTTCCCAGCGAATGGGTCCCACCACACAGGAGGGAGGCAGGATGGTTTCTGGAACAGGCGGGCGCATAGGAGGGTCGAACTGGCGGGATAGAGCATCTGCCTTAACATTCTTCCGCCCAGGTATGTAAGTAACGGTGAAGTGGAACCGAGTAAAAAACAGGGCCCAACGAGCTTGTCGAGAATTCAACCTCTTTGCACTACGAAGGTATTCTAAATTTCAGTGGTCCGTTAGGACAGAAAAAGGATGTTGAGCTCCCTCTAACCAGTGACGCCACTCCTCCAAAGCCAGCTTGATGGCAAGGAGCTCCCGATTTCCGACATCATAATTCCTCTCAGCGGGTGTCAGCTTCTTAGAAAAGAAGGCACAGGGACGTTGTTTAGGGGGTGTTCCCACCCGCTGGGAGAGTATTGCCCCTACTCCGACCTCCGATGCATCGACCTCTAAGACAAACGGGAGAGAGGAATCGGGTTGACAGAGAATGGTTGCTGAGGTGAAGGTACGCTTCAATTCGTCAAAGGACTTGTGGGCTGCCTCCGTCCATTGAAGGGAACGGGCTTTCTGGCTGGTGAGAGCGGAAAGTGGAGCCGCGGTGATGCTGAAATTCCTGATAAACCGTCTGTAGTAATTGGCGAATCCAAGGAAGCGTTGTAATTCCTTGACGGTCGAGGGTTTAGGCCAGTTCTTTACCGCCGTAATCTTGTTGTCATCCATTTGGACTCCTCCTGGCGTGAGTACAGACCCTAAAAAGTTGACAGTAGTGACGTGGAAGGCACTTTTCTCAGCTTTAACAAAAAGGTGGTTGTCCTGAAGTCTCTGAAGAACTTGTGTGACATGCTGAATGTGGTCAGACATGGAATAGGAGTAAATGAGAATGTCGTCTATATAAACGATGAGGAATCGGTTAATCATGTCACTGAAGATCTCGTTCATAAATGATTGGAAGACTGAAGGGGCGTTGGTTAGACCGTACGGCATGACCAGATATTCATAATGCCCTCTAGCAGTGATGAAGGCCGTTTTCCACTCGTCCCCCTCTCTTATACGGACAAGATTGTAGGCGCTCCTGAGATCTAGTTTGGAGTAGATTGTGGCCTTTCCGACTTGCTCTAGGGCAGCCGGAATCAGGGGTAGGGGATATCGGTTCTTTATGGTAATGTCATTGAGTGATCGATAATCTATGCAGGGACGGAGTCCTCCATCTTTTTTCCCCACAAAGAAGAACCCGGATGCCGCTGGGGATGTGGATGGGCGTATGAAGCCCATTTCAAGAGTCTCATCTATGTATTTCTCCATAGCTTCGCTTTCAGGCAGAGATAGAGGATAGACTCGCCCTTTACGAGGTGATGTTCCTGATCTTAGCTCTATAGCGCAATCCCATGGGCGGTGTGGTGGTAGTACGGAGGCCTTTTCCTTACTGAAGACGTTACGGAATTGTGAATACACAATGGAAATGTCTGCAGGGGTGATAGAGACGGAGTCCTCGATGGAGGTGGCTCTACATGGGACCTTAATACACCGAGTAAAACAAGCTGGGGACCAGGAAAGGAGTTCACTTTCTTTCCACGAGATGGCGGGGTCATGGAGGCAAAGCCAAGGGTGACCTAAGATAAGGGGTTCATTGGGAGACACAAGCACTAATAGGGATATAGATTCCTTGTGCAACACTCCCGTCTGGAGGTTGATGTTCGGTGTCCTGTGTGTAACTAGGCCCCTTCCGAGGGGCTGCCCGTCTAAGGCATTGACTCTAAGGGGCGGATTGACAGGGATCAATTCAAGATTGAGTTCTTTGGCTAACTGTTCATCAATGAAATTACCGGCAGCTCCAGAGTCTATAAGCCCTTCGACTGATCGAACAATCCCATTAACCGATAGCAGAATAGGCAGAACAAGTTGTTTTTGCGTGAGATTTAAAAACTGAGACACGCCTACCTGAAGTGAAGCGTCGGGGTAATTCCTTTCCCTCCGAGGAGGACAAACAGGACAGCGGACCAACAAGTGGTCTCCTGCTCCACAGTAGAGGCATAGTCGTTCCTGCCGTCTTCGTTGTCTCTCCGCAGATGACAGGGGAGCGCGACCCAATTGCATGGGTTCAGGGGGGCTGGGAGGGCTTGGTGGTAGGCCTCGTGATGGTGTTCGAAAACTCTGTGCTGATTGAGTCCTCCATCGGTCGGCTAGAAGATTGTCGATAGAAATGGCCATTCGGATATACTCCCCTAGATCTGTTAGGTCTCCACGACAGGCCAGCTCCGCCTGTAGCTCCCGCTTCAATCCTCTTCTAAATACTGTCAGGAGAGCAGCATCGCTCCACCCGCTACCGGCTGCCAGGGTGCAGAAGTCTAGTGCAAATTCAGCAGCTGAACGGCCTCCTTGTTGAAGTTCCAGTAACAGATCTCCCGTATGACGTCCACTGGGAGAGTGATCAAAAACCTCCTTAAATAATGCGTTGAACTGGTGGGCGGAAGAGAGTGTGGGGCTTTGGGCTGCCCATAATGCGGTGGCCCAGTCCAGGGCTTTGCCTGTCAAAAGTGAAACTATAAAGTCCACTCTGTCCTTATCTGAGGTGAAATTACCAGGGTTGTGGTCGATGTAATTTTCACATTGCATTAAAAATCCTATGCACTTCCCGGGTGTGCCATCGTATTTATTAGGTAGGCAGACAAAAGAGTGAGCGCTTGCTCCCGTGGCCTGAGCGGGAGATGTAGGCGAAAGCTTACGGAGTAAGTGGCAGAGTTCGTCTATGCGTTCTTCCTGCTGGGTTAGGCGCTGGTGCAGCTCCGCTGAATCCATTACAATGGTGAGGTATTCTGTAATGATATACGGGAGACGATGATCTGGATTCACGCGCAGAGCGCTGTTCTTTAATTATCATCAGCAAAGGTGCAATAGGAATCAGGCAGAGATCGTAGTCGGTAGGCAGTCAGAGTTCATACACGGAAGAGGCAGTGATCTGGGCAGAAGCACAGGAGGGTAATTCCGGGAATCAAAAAGGTTCAGGGGACGAAGGTCATACACAAGGAGACTAAGAGAGAAGAACAATATTATGAAAATAACAGGCTTAGTATGTCACGACAGCAAACAATACCTCACAGGGAAACAGGGACTGAGGACTGAACTAAATAGGTAGTTGATGAGAAGCAGGTGGCTAGGGGCAGGTGGAACTAGTAAAGGAAAAAACGAAAACCAGAACTGGTAATGGAATGAAAAAATAAAAGCACTCAGAAAGGATGCAGACAGCAAAACCTCACAATAAAATCTATTTGTTATATGTTTAACAATTGTTTGGTTACTACATGATTCCATAAGTGTTATTTCATAGTTTTGATTTCTTAACTATTATTCTACAATGTAGAAAATAGTCAAAATAAAGAAAAACCCTTGAATTAAACTGTTGACCGGTAGTGTACATATACAGAGAGAAAAGAGCTGGCTAGTTAAAGTGAAAATGCCCTGTCGGTATATTAAAGCTAGTCTTCCCTAGAGGGAGACTAATCTACTTAATTAAAAGGACCAGCAGTAGCAGGCCAGAACCAAGATGTATAATTATAACACAGCCATTAATGCTAATCCTGGTCTCCTGTCAGGGACCTGGGGTCGTGGTGGTAGGCCACGGTCTGAGGGAGTAGAGGGACTGCTTTAGGATCACATTAGAACCGGACTAGGACCATGTTAGGCCCTCATCCTGGTCTCCTGTCAGGGACCTGGGGTCGTGGTGGTAGGCCACGGTCTGAGGGAGTAGAGGGACTGCTTTAGGATCACATTAGGACCGGACTAGGACCATGTTAGGCCCTCATCCTGGTCTCCTGTCAGGGACCTGGGGTCGTGGTGGTAGGCCACGGTCTGAGGGAGTAGAGGGACTGCTTTAGGATTGTGTTAGGATTGTGTTAGGACCATGTTAGGACTGTGTTTGGATTATGTTAGGGCCTTATTAGGAGCATATTAGGATTGTGTTAAGATAATTTTTGGCAGGACTGTTTTGGTTCATTATGCCAGGCAAGCTCAATCAAGCAGTAAAGTATTTTAAATGATTTGAACCCAGGTCTGCTAGACTCTGACTCGTCTTCTGGCCTGAATACTCTTTACAGACTCTGAATACTCTTTTGAGACTCTGAATACTGTTTACAGACTGAATACTCTTTACAGACTCAGAATACTGTTTACAGACTCTGAATACTCTTTACAGACTCAGAATACTGTTTACAGACTCGGAATACTGTTTACAGACTCGGAATACTGTTTACAGACTCGGAATACTGTTTACAGACTCGGAATTCTTTTCAGGAAGCCAGACACCAGCTGAAAGCGCCAATTAAGAGATAGCTGTGGCTTTAGCTGTTATCGCTCCCAGGGATTTAGGCTCTAACATTAGCGACATACTTAAATAACACAAATGCTTAAGCCCCTGGAATCTCTGTGTGTGTCCCAAATGGCACCCTATTCGCTATATAGTGAACTACTTTTGACCAGAGCCCTATGGGTTTCCCTCTGGGTTTCCCTCTGGGTTTCCCTCTGGGTTTCCCTGTGGGTTTCCCTCTGGGTTTCCCTCTGGGTTTCCCTCTGGGTTTCCCTCTGGGCCCTGGTCAAAAGTAGAGCACTATAAGGTAATAGGGTGCCATTTGGGATGGAATCTCTGTATTAATTAATGGCCGCTATGAGATAGCCAGCTGACATTCTCCAGGCTGGCAGCAGGCAGAGCAACCACAGCTGACTCTTCAATGTCAACATTAAACTCACTGGAGCTTTCAGTTTTGAGAACTCACTTGAAAAAGATGTCAAACTCTGACTTCCCTGGTTAACTAAAGGATAAGTTACAGTATATAAAGTCCCTGGAGCCCCATCCCCACACAATCCCTTCTCCATTATATGAACTCAGCTCAAGAACAGAACTACATACATTTAAAAACGGCACATGTAGCAACATATCAAAATGTACACACAACCTATCTAGGTCAAATAGGGGAGAGGCGTTGGTGGCATGTCTGGTGGGGTAAGTGTGAAAAGACCCCTGGTGGCATGTCTGGTGGGGTAAGTGTGAAAAGACCCCTGGTGGCATGTCTGGTGGGGTAAATGTGAAAAGACCCCTGGTGGCATGTCTGGTGGGGTAAGTGTGAAAAGACCCCTGGTGGCATGTCTGGTGGGGTAAGTGTGAAAAGACCCCTGGTAGCATGTCTGGTGGGGTAAGTGTGAAAAGACCCCTGGTAGCATGTCTGGTGCGGTAAGTGTGTGTGTCAGATCTGTGTGTAAGTTGACTATGCAAACTCTTTAGAATTTTCAACACATTGCTTTTCATTTAAAATGAAATGATGCAGTCAGTCTCAACTCAACTCTTATCCAAGAGAGACTGGCAAGCATAGTATTTATATTAGCCCTCTGATTACAATGAAGAGCAAGACGTGCCACTCTGTTCTGGGTATTTTCTTGCAGCACTTGACCATATGACTGGACAATAATCAAGATACGACAAATCAAGAGCCTGCAGGACTTGTTTTTTGAAGTGTTGTGTCATATAAGCATCTCTTTATTACAGACAGTCCTCTCCCCATCTTTACAACCAATATATATGTTTTGACCGTGACAGTTTACAACCGAAGGTAACACCAAGTAATTTAATTCATGACAGCTAACTGAATATCCTACCATTCAACCACATTCCACTTCAATGTTTCCTCCTATGTTAGTCCAGTACTAAGTGTACTGTAAAACTTGGGAATGTGAGTCCAGTACAGTCTCAAAACCTTGCTGCAGA
>CM042387.1:33551961-33556961 GCA_023634145.1 Thymallus thymallus | reverse complement strand
AGTTCACATGTTAACACCACCTTTTCATATGTGAGAAGAAAAACATGTTTTTGAAGTTGGCGTGAAAATCAATGTAAGAAAACTTCAGCCTTGTCTCAGGGTAGTAAGTTGGTGGTTGTTGATATTCCTCTATTGGTGTAGGGGCTGTGCTTGGCAGAGTGGGTGAGGTTATATTCTGCCTGGTTTGGCCCTGTCCGGGGGTATTGTCTGGGTATTGTCGGAGGGGGCCACAGTGTCTCCTGACCCCCCCTGTCTCAGCCTCCAGTATCTATGCTGCAATAGTCTATGTGCCCGGGGGGCTAGGGTCAGTTTGATAAATCTGATGTTATTATCCAGTGTCTTGTGTGAATTTAAGTATGCTCCTTCTAATTCTCTCTCTCTCCCACTCTACCTTCTCTCCCGGAGGACCATGCTTCAGGACCACCTGCCCTGATGACTCCTAGCTGTCCCCAGTCCACCTGGTCGTGCTGCTGCACCGGTTTCAACTCCTCTGCCTGCGGTTATGGAACCCTGACCTGTTCATTGGACGTGCCACCTTGTCCCAGACCTGCTGTTTTCATCTGTCTCTCTTTCTACCTCACCTGCGCTCTATTGCACTGAAAAACCAAGTGACATTCACTCCTGATGTATTTACCTGTTGCAACCTTCACAACTACTTTTATTATTATTTGACCCTGCTGGTCATCTATGAACATTTGAACATCTTGGAGAAAGAACTGGCCTTAATGGCCATAAATTGTTATAATCTCCACCCGGCACAGCCAGAAGAGGACTGGCCACCCCTCAGAGCCTGGTTCCTCTCTAGGTTTCTTCCTAGGTTTTGCCTTTCTAGGGAGTTGTTCCTAGCCACCGTGCTTCTACATCTGCATTGCTTGCTGTTTGGGATTTTAGGCTGGGTTTCTGTATAGCACTTTGTGACATCGGCTGATGTAAAAAGGGCTTTATAAATAAATCAATTTGATTTGAACATATGTGAAAATCTCACTTTCACATGTGGAATTGCAAGTTCACATGAGCTGTGGGGACAGGGATAAGGATAGATTGAATATGTTAACATGTTGCAGTAGCAATGTTTCCACATACGGAATTGCAAATTCGGTAATGCCGTTCTGGTAACCGCCTACCTGAGTATAGTAAGTTATCCGTTCATAGTGTTACTGATGGTCAGAGAGGATAGTGTCTCCTAGTTTAGCGTTTTTAACACGTTAGAGTTAGCACTGTCAGAGTTAACTCAAGTTGTTTTTATCGCATTGCCTGAAAGCATTCAAAATACACTGAAAACATCCCAAATACATAACAGCAGAAGAAAACATTTTTATGGGTTCTAATCCATAATAATAATACAAAAGCACGCATGTGAAAGTTATATTATCAAATGTGAAATGTTGGTAATTTACATGTGAAAACGTAAAACCTCACAGGTGTCCCGAAAACCAAATGTTTCTGATTCAGTACCAGTTTGGACACACCTACCCATTCAAGGGTTTTCTTAGTTTTTACAGCACAGACGCAGCACAGTCTCTCCCACAGCACAGTCTCTCCCACAGCACAGTCTCTCCCACAGCACAGTCTCTCCCACAGCACAGCGTCTCCCACAGCACAGCGTCTCCCACAGGAGGGCACCGTCTCCCACAGCAGTGTCCCACAGCACAGCATCTCCCACAGCACAGTCTCTCCCACAGCACAGCGTCTCCCACAGGACAACGTCTCCCACAGCACAGCGTCTCCCACAGCACAGCGTCTCCCACAGCACAGCGTCTCCCACAGCACAGCGTCTCCCACAGCACAGCGTCTCCCACAGCACAGCGTCTTCCACAGCACAGCGTCTCCCACAGCACAGCGTTTCACCCAGCAGTCATGGATATTAGATTATAAAGGCACTAACACAGGCCCTAAACTGATGTTACCATGAGAGGACTGTGTGTGTCTGGAGAGATGGTGTTCCTGAGGAAGGGAGCTGGAGGGACCTCATACTGACACTAAGGAAAAGCCAGTTCACTGTGCACTTGTTTCAGATGAGGTCCTCATACTGACACTAAGGAAAATGGAGGCCCTGGTGTTTCTCTCTGTTCTAAGACTTAGAGGAAGACGTTATACTCAGCATCACCAGATGCTGTGTGTCTGGAGAGAGAGAGGGGTCTTTGAGAAGAAAGGCAGGCTGTCTCCTGGTAGGGTCAAAGTTAGCATGGAGAATTTGTCTGGGTACCATATTCCCTATATAGTACAATCATTTTGACATTAGCCCTATGGGTGCCATTTGGGACGCTGTCAAGGTTTGATACTAGTTTCTGACAGACTGTGTGTCCAGCTTCACAGGAGGGAGAACAGTCCATCACTAGGGGAGAGGGGTCTTCACAGGAGAGAGAGAACAGTCCATCACTAGGGGAGAGGGGTCTTCACAGGAGGGAGAACAGTCCATCACTAGGGGAGAGGGGTCTTGGGGGAGAAGGGGAGGCTTGCTCCTGGTATCCTGCTCTCAGTGAAGTTCTCTGGCCAGTTGTTGATGAAAGAGAGAGAGGAGAGAGGAGAGAGAGATGTGTCTGGGGAGAGGGGTATTGGGGGAGGAGGGGAGGAGGACAGGCTGGCTCCTGGTTTAACCCTGTATTAAAACCAGTTCACTCTGCATTTGCTCAAGGTGAGACCTGCAGGAGCATGGAGACCCTGCTCTGCTCAGAGATGTGATCTCACCTGTCCAGGTCCAATAAGACTTTGAAGAAAAGTTGTATGGATTTAAGATTAAGCTTTACTGTTCATCACATACCATGTACATGGGAAAGGTGCTGTGTGTCTGGGGAGAGGGGTCCAGAGGAGATAGAGGTGTCCAGGGAAGAGAAAGATTTCCAGGTGAGATAGAGGTGTCCAGGTGATATAGACGTGTCCAGGTGAGATAGAGGTGTTCAGGGCATATAGAGGTGTCCAGGTGAGATAGAGGTGTTCAGGGCATATAGAGGTGTCCAGGGGAGAGAAAGGTGTCCAGGTGAGATAGAGGTGTCCAGAGGAGATAGAGGTGTCCAGTTGAGACAGAGGTGTCCAGGGGAGATAGAGGTGTCCAGGGGAGAGAAAGGTGTCCAGGTGAGATAGAGGTGTCCAGGTGAGATAGAGGTGTCCAGGTGAGATAGAGGTGTCCAGGGGAGACAGAGGTGTCCAGGGGAGACAGAGGTGTCCAGGGGAGATAGAGGTGTCCAGGGGAGAGAAAGGTGTCCAGGTGAGATAGAGGTGTCCAGGTGAGATAGAGGTGTCCAGGTGAGATAGAGGTGTCCAGGGGAGACAGAGGTGTCCAGGGGAGATAGAGGTGTCCAGGGGAGACAGAGGTGTCCAGGGGAGATAGAGGTGTCCAGGGGAGACAGAGGTGTCCAGGGAAGATAGAGGTGTCCAGGTGAGACAGAGGTGTCCAGGGGAGATAGAGGTGTCCAGGGGAGACAGAGGTGTCCAGGGGAGATAGAGGTGGGCTAGGTTCACTTGGCCCTGGAGAAAACTCTCATGTTACCAGTGCAGATGCATAACGACATAAGACACGTTTTGTATAGCCTTTTTTGCAAAGTGTTGCATGGACTAACCTGCTTCCCTGTAGAGAAAGATAACATTCTATAGCCTGGTGTAGGAACACGATTAGAGTTACAGAACTGTACATTAATCATCCTTGACGTTAGAAAGAGAGAGGCATGTTTTGTCATGTGTGAAGAGGCATGTTTTGTCATGTGTGAAGAGGCATGTTTTGTCATGTGTGAAGAGGCATGTTTTGTCATGTGTGAAGAGGCATGTTTTGTCATGTGTGAAGAGGCATGTTTTGTCATGTGTGAAGAGGCATGTTTTGTCATGTGTGAAGAGGCATGTTTTGTCATGTGTGAAGAGGCATGTTGTGTCATGTGTGAAGAGGCATGTTTTGTCATGTGTGAAGAGGCATGTTGTGTCATGTGTGAAGAGGCATGTTTTGCCATGTGTGAAGAGGCATGTTTTGTCATATTGTGTCATGTATTTGTCATATGTTTGTTCAGTTTCAATGGGTTGACTTGGCATCATATTCTCTACATAGAGCCCTGTGGGCCCTCATCAAAAGTAAAGGACTACATAGGGAATAGGGTGCCATTTGGGACACATATTGTGAATCATCCTCAACAAGTTATGTGATCGGAAAACAATAATTTTTAATTTAAATAAGATGTATCTATAAAAAAAAAATCAAAATGTGTGTGTGTCCTACAAGCATACTCTCCAACGTAACGATTCTATGATATGCTTCATGATGGACATTAACTACAGTATATAGTGAATTTCAAAGTATTTTTTTTCACTTTAAATGACTTTGTTTAGCCCGACCTTCAATGGACACCATGCATTATACTACACAATAAAATCAAACACAACACAGACAGCAGGAGAGATTCAACATTTTAAGAACGAATGACTTCCTAATAACAATACACTCATTTTGAAACATGTCTGTTTAATGCTGTATAATGCTGGCTGGTCCCTCTGTGCTATTACATGTTATCTGGCCATCTATGTGATGGTAATACTGAGGTCAGACTCTCCTCTGTCCCAGCTCTGATAACCTCTAGTGCCATCTGAGTGCTCCAGTTTAGTGCAGGTCGATGGACAGAGGTCTTAACAGGTCTTAACAGGTCTTAACAGGTCTTAACAGGTCTTAACAGGTCTTACAGAGATTTAAACAAAATAATGGAAAACATAATATGTCTGTTTGTCCTCCTCTTCCTCCTCTTCCACCTCATCTTCCTCTTCCTACTCTTCCTCCTCCTCCTCTTCACAGCCCTAACAGAGAGAGACGAATATGGCTGTTTGTCCTCCTCCTCTGTTCATCTCCCACTGCTCCTCCCTCCTCCTCTGTTCATCTCCCACTGCTCCTCCCTAGTGTGATATTATCCTCTAGCTTCTGGTGACAAGGGTTTTTACTGGACGACATGAGGAAGTTTTTGTGATGTTTCACTATGATTGATAAGGGGCTCTCTGAGGGGCGTCGGGCTCACGGAGACTGATAATGT
>CM042387.1:33516961-33541961 GCA_023634145.1 Thymallus thymallus | reverse complement strand
CCGTTTTGTCATACACAGAAACCGAGTCCTTCACAATACATGATGGCAATTCATTAGCCTGACTATTACCAGAAATAGATTTAATAGTTTTCCAAAACTTTCTAGGGTCATTTAGGTTTTCAGTAGTTACTAATAAGAAATAATCAGACTTGGCCTTCCTGAGCAGCGAAGAACATTTATTTTGCAGCTGCCTAAATAAAAGCCAATCAGCAGCAGAACCTGAATTTCTTGCCTTGGCCCGTACTAGATTACGCTCATGAATAATAGAAGAAAGCTCGGCCGAAAACCATGGATTATCAAACCCTTTAACTCTAAATTGGCGGAATGGGTCATGTTTGTCTATAATTTGAGTTAAACCATGTGAAAGTAAATCCAGGCAGTTTCAACATCAGGTATTAGTTCAATCCTGCTCCAGTCAAAATAAAACAAATCACACAAAAAAGCCTGCTCAGTAAAATTCTTAAAATGTTTTAAATAAAAAATTCTTAAAAAATCTTTAAAAGTACAGACATCTACCAAAAAGCAACTAGTAGCCAAACAATACAATCTCTCCTGGACAACGTCTTAGCCTTAACATTCTCCTACAGCAATGAAGGGGTACATTTGGCTGTTTGGAACATAAACTTTATATTTGACAAATTAGCCTCCTTGGCTAATCTATAGAAACATAGGAGCAAACCCCATAAATAATAGATCATAAAAAATGGTTTGATAATGTAAGAAAGTCATTGAGAAATATATCTAATCTAAAACACAGAGAACCTTCAATACGGGGAAACACTACAGACACACCCTACAAACAAACAAGGAACAGCACGTTAGACATCAGCTGGATGGAACGGAGGAATCCATAGAATCAAACCCCTTCTGGGAGACTGGAATACATTAAACAAACCTCATCATGAGGAATTGGCTTTCCAACATGGGGATATGTGGAGAAATCCCTTTACCTCTACAGCAATATAACAACCCTCTACAGTAATATAACAAACCTCTACAGTAATATAACAACCCTCTACAGTAATATAACAAACCTCTACAGTAATATAACAACCCTCTACAGTAATATAACAACCCTCTACAGTAATATAACAAACCTCTACAGTAATATAACAACCCTCTACAGTAATATAACAACCCTCTACAGTAATATAACAACCCTCTACAGTAATATAACAAACCTCTACAGTAATATAACAACCCTCTACAGTAATATAACAAAACCTCTACAGTAATATAACTAACCTCTACAGTAATATAACAAACCTCTACAATAATATAACAAACCTCTACAGTAATATAACAACCCTCTACAGTAATATAACAACCCTCTACAGTAATATAACAACCCTCTACAGTAATATAACAACCCTCTACAGTAATATAACAACCCTCTACAGTAATATAACAACCCTCTACAGTAATATAACAACCCTCTACAGTAATATAACAACCCTCTACAGTAATATAACAACCCTCTACAGTAATATAACAAACCTCTACAGTAATATAACAACCCTCTACAGTAATATAACAACCCTCTACAGTAATATAACAACCCTCTACAGTAATATAACAATGAGCACAGAACAAAAAGATATAGAAGAAAAATTACAAATCCTTGAATCATCAGTCAAAGACTATCAAATCCTGTGGATACCCCAACTACAGAAGAAGAATCATTGGAAAAACTATGCACTCTCCAACCCAAAAAGGCCTGTGGTGCTGATGGTATTTTAAATGAAATTATCAAATACACATAACACAAATTCAAATTGGCTATACTTAAACTCTTCAACATCATCCTCACTGATGGTATGTTCCCCGAAATCTATAAAATTTGACCCAAATAATTACAGTGGAATAATTCTCTGCAGTATCATAAATAGCAGACTACATAATTTCCTTGATGAACACAACGTCCTGAACAGAAGACAGATTGGTATCGTACAATGTATCGTACAACGTATCGTACAACATATCGTACAACAGACCACATGTACACCCTCCTCACTCTAACTGACCAACAAGTAAACCAAAACTAAGGCTACATCTACTGGTGTTTTGTAGACTTCAAGAAAGCATTTGATTCAATTTGGCATGAAGGTATTTTTTATAAACTAATAGAAAGTGGTATTGGAGGGAAAACATATGATGTTATTAAATCAATGTACACAACAAGCCAACAGACGTCTTCTCTCGGGGACGTGGAGTGAAACAGGGCTGCTCAATAAGTCCAACACTATTTAACATCTACATTAATGAATTGGTAAAAACATTATAGGAATCTGCAGCACCTGGTCTCACCCTACACAGCACTGACATCAAGTGTCTGCTGGACCAGATGACCTGGTGCTACTGTCTCCCACTAAGGAGGAGTTACAGCAGCATCTACATCATCTGCACAGGTCTGTCTGACCTGGGTTCTGACAGTTAAATCAGGAAGACAAATCTACATTCTATTATGACACAGTTCTATTAGAACCCACCAGAAAATGCACGTATCCAGGACTAAATATCAGCACCACAGGTAGCTTTCACAGGGCTGTGATCCAGCTGAGAGACAAAGCAAGAAGACCATTCTATGCCAGGAACATTAAAACTAAAAGTGCAAAGAAAACCCCCAGATAACACATGTAGAGCAGAATTGGGCCAACAGCCCCTCCTTATTCTAATAGAAAAAAGAGCCATCACATTTTACAACCATCTAAAAACAAGTGACCCCAAAACATTCCATCACAGCTCTACAATGTCAAGAGATGAAACAGGAGATGAGTCCCTCAGACAGCTGGTTCTGAGTCTCAGTTCACTAACCCAAACCAACCCCATAGTGCCTCAAGACATCACTCAGAAAATCTGGCCCAACCAAATATATCACCTATTGGAAAGACACCACAAAAAATATAAGTAAACTTCAATGCTATTTGTCTCTAAACAGACAGTACATGGTGGCAGACTATCTGACCACTGTGACTGATAGAAAACTGAGGAAAACACTGACTAGGTACAGACTCAGTGAGCACAGTCTGGATATAGAGACCGGTCGTCACAGGT
This sequence comes from Thymallus thymallus, assembly GCA_023634145.1. Classification (NCBI taxonomy): domain Eukaryota; kingdom Metazoa; phylum Chordata; class Actinopteri; order Salmoniformes; family Salmonidae; genus Thymallus; species Thymallus thymallus. The sequence goes on along the minus strand of CM042387.1, from coordinate 33,538,907 downwards.
AAACCTGTCTGCCCAGAGAGGACAGTCTGGCTATAGAGACCGGTCGTCACAGGTAAACCTGTCTGCCCAGAGAGGACAGGCTGGCTATAGAGACCGGTCGTCACAGGTAAACCTGTCTGCCCAGAGAGGACAGTCTGGCTATAGAGACCGGTCGTCACAGGTAAACCTGTCTGCCCAGAGAGGACAGGATGGCTATAGAGACCGGTCGTGACAGGTAAACCTGTCTGCCCAGAGAGGACAGGCTGGCTATAGAGACCGGTCGTGACAGGTAAACCTGTCTGCCCAGAGAGGACAGGCTGTGTTCACTCTGCTCCAGAGGAGAGGTAGAGACAGAGCTGTATTTCCTGTTACACTGTGACAAATACTCAGACCTGAGAGAACCTTGCTTTCCCCACATTATCATTCAGTACAAAGAATTTGAAACTATAAAACATGAAGAGAAAATCTAATATTTATTGGGTGAAAAGCCTAAATGTTTTGTCAGCCAAATATGTTTCCTCCTGCTATAACCTGAGGGACAGCCAGTGTTCCTCCTGCTACAACCTGAGGGACAGCCAGTGTTTCCTCCTGCTACAACCTGAGGGACAGCCAGTGTTCCTCCTGCTACAACCTCAGGGACAGCCAGTGTTCCTCCTGCTACAACCTGAGGGACAGCCAGTGTTCCTCCTGCTACAACCTGAAGGACAGCCAGTGTTCCTCCTGCTACAACCTCAGGGACAGCCAGTGTTCCTCCTGCTACAACCTGAGGGACAGCCAGTGTTCCTCCTGCTACAACCTGAAGGACAGCCAGTGTTTCCTCCTGCTACAACCTGAAGGACAGCCAGTGTTTCCTCCTGCTACAACCTGAGGGACAGCCAGTGTTCCTCCTGCTACAACCTGAGGGACAGCCAGTGTTTCCTCCTGCTACAACCTGAAGGACAGCCAGTGTTTCCTCCTGCTACAACCTGAAGGACAGCCAGTGTTTCCTCCTGCTACAACCTGAGGGACAGCCAGTGTTCCTCCTGCTACAACCTCAGGGACAGCCAGTGTTCCTCTTGCTACAACCTGAAGGACAGCCAGTGTTTCCTCCTGCTACAACCTGAAGGACAGCCAGTGTTTCCTCCTGCTACAACCTGAAGGACAGCCAGTGTTTCCTCCTGCTACAACCTGAAGGACAGCCAGTGTTTCCTCCTGCTACAACCTGAGGGACAGCCAGTGTTCCTCCTGCTACAACCTGAAGGACAGCCAGTGTTTACTCCTGCTACAACCTGAGGGACAGCCAGTGTTTCCTCCTGCTACAACCTGAGGGACAGCCAGTGTTTCCTCCTGCTACAACCTGAGGGACAGCCAGTGAAAAGTACAATTTAATGTCAATAATATTTCCCATTTAGTTTTGTTTAGTCTTTCATACCAAGTCATGTGTCTCCCAGTCCGGTTGAGACCGGTCCACTACTACTGCTTTAATGGACTGTTATTCTCATTACTATTGTTGTTGTAGATGCTGTTAATGTAATCTAATTTACACTACTACTAGTATTATTATTATTATTATTATTATTATTATTATTATTACTTTATCACTACCGGTCCCACCATTAAAAGTGTAATTTGACAATGTAAGTGATTTAACTTGCCATGTCAATAAAGTCTATCAAATTGAAATTGAATTGAATTGAGAGATGGACAGACACAGAGAGAAAGAGAGAGAGAGAGAGAGAGAGTCAATGTCTACTGTTTGCTAAAGATCTGGTGCTTCTGTCACCAAACAAGGAGCGCCTACAGCAGCACCTAGATCTTCTGCACATATTCTGTCAGACCTGGGCCCTAAAAGGTCCAGTTGCCAGGACCACAAATACAAATTCCATCTAGACACCGTTGCTCTAGAGCACACAAACACCTATACATACCTCGGCCTAAACATCAGCGCCACAGGTAACTTCCACAAAGCTGTGAACGATCTGAGAGACAAGGCGAGAAGGGTCTTCTATGCCATCAAAAGGAACATAAAATTCAACATACCAATCAGGATCTGGCTAAAAGTACTTGAATCAGTTCTAGAACCCATTGCCCTTTATGGTTGTGAGGTCTGGGGTTCTGCTCACCAACCAAGAAATCACAAAATTGGACAAACACCAAATTCAGACCCTGCATGCAGAATTCTGCAGAAATATCCTCTGTGTACAACGACAAACACCAAATAATGCATGCAGAGCAGGATTAGGCCGATACCTACTAATTATCAAAATCCAGAAAAGAGCCGTTAACTTCTACTACCACCTAAAAGGAAGCGATTCCCAAACCTTCCATAACAAAGCCATCACCTGCAGAGAGATGAACCTGGAGAAGAGTCCCCTAAGCAAGCTGGTCCTGAGTCTCTGTTCACAAACACAAACAGACCACACAGAGCCCCAGGACAGCAACACAATTAGACCCAACCAAATCATGAGAAAACAAAAAGAGAATTACTTGACACATTGGAAAGAATTAACAAATAAACAGAGCAAAATAGAAAAAAATGTCTTTACTATCTACTTCATTTGCTTTGGCAATGTTAACATGTGTTTCCCATGCCAAATTGAAATTGAATTGAAATAGAGAGAGAGAGAGAGAGAGAGAGAGAGAGAGAGAGAGAGAGAGAGAGAGAGAGAGAGAGAGAGAGAGAAAAGACAGAACAGATAGACTATTTACCGTTTACTTCTTGGCACTTAGAAGTCTCATATTTCCAATGACGTGGGCTCCCTCCCCGCTTTCTAATTTTTAATAATTCCCAATCTGTTCCCATAAATAGATTGGGAAACAGCCCTGTACTGTACCATAGGGAAGCAGGCAAATGCCAACTTCTTCTCTCCTCTGAGATCAGTTTTAGCTGGAGGCTGTAGTCATCCTATATACAGTACCTCAGATCTCCGGAACACTGGTGTGGAGGGTGAAGGCTTAATTTAGTTCTCCAGAGTAGCTTTGACTGTATCTCCCCCGGGGCTCGTACACATAGCAACGCTCTCCTCTCCTTTCTCAGGGTGCTGATAACAGCCAGTCCATAGATAGATAGATAGATAGATAGATAGAGGTGGCAGGTAGCCGAGTGGTTAGAGTGTTGGGCTGGTAACTGAAAGGTTTCTGGATCGAATCCCTGAGCTGACAAGGTAAAACTCTGTCGTTCTGCCCCTGAACAAGGCAGTTAACCCACTGTTCCTAGGCCGTCATTGAAAATAAGAATTTGTTCTTAACTGACTTGCCTAGTAAAAAGGTTAAATAAATAGAGCTGCAGACCCTTTATTTTACTAAGTGAAGGTCTAAGATAGAGTAGTAGTTGCTTTACCATATCCATGAGTTCTGTGAGATGAAATACATTATGTGGTTGTGTCGAAAGGATTGGTGAATTATTTCTATGGCACTGAGCAGGTCTAGGCTCTTCTCATTTTACACATAGTGAATAGGACTTCTCTCAAAGAGCTTCTTACCGTTTTATGTAGGCATCTTCTCAACTACAATACCTTTTAGAGTTTGGTGTATAATAAATTGTAGCTTTATACAGGCACCTTGAAACCTTCATGAAATACTTATATTTCTGTCAAAGGTACGGAGAGAGAGAGAGAGAGAGAGAGAGAGAGGGAGAGGGAGAGGGAGAGGGAGAGGGAGAGGGAGATTCAGGCAGAGAGAGAGAGAGAGAGAGAGAGAGAGCGAGAGAGAGAGAGAGAGAGAGAGAGAGAGAGAGAGAGAGAGAGAGAGAGAGAGAGAGAGAGAGAGAGAGGGAGAGGGAGAGGGAGAGAGAGATTCAGGCAGAGAGAGAGGAGAGGGAGAGAGCGATTCAGGCAGAGAGAGAGAGAGAGAGAGAGAGAGAGAGAGAGAGAGAGAGAGAGAGAGAGAGAGAGAGAGAGAGAGAGGCAGAGAGAGAGAGGCAGAGAGAGAGAGAGATTCAGGCAGAGATCACAATCTGTCAAGGGCATGCACCGGTAACTTATATCACTGTAGATAATATAGAAATTATATCACTGTAGCTAATATAGAAATAATATCACTGTAGATAATATAGAAATTATATCACTGTAGCTAATATAGAAATAATATCACTGTAGATAATATAGAAATTATATCACTGTAGCTAATATAGAAATAATATCACTGTAGATAATATAGAAATAATATCACTGTAGATAATATAGAAATAATATCACTGTAGATAATATAGAAATAATATCACTGTAGATAATATAGAAATTATATCACTGTAGCTAATATAGAAATAATATCACTGTAGATAATATAGAAATAATATCACTGTAGATAATATAGAAATAATATCACTGTTATATCTATCTATCTATCTATCTATCTATCTATCTATCTATCTATCTATCTATCTATCTATCTATCTATCTATCTATCTATCTATCTATCTATCTATCTATCTATCTATCTATCTATCTATCTATCTATCTATCTATCTATCTATCTATCTATCTATCTATCTATCTATCTATCTATCTATCTATCTATATAACCTGCTGCTACACTCTGTTTGTTATCGATACATAGTCACTTCAACTATAACTACATGTACTTATTACCTCAATTACCCCGACTAACCGGTGCCCCGGCACATTGACTCTGTACTGGTACCACCTGTATATAGCCTCCTCACATTTACTCTGTACTGGTACCCCTGTATATAGCCTCCTCACATTGACTCTGTACTGGTACCCCTGTGTATAGCCTCCTCACATTGACTCTGTACTGGTACCCCCTGTATATAGCCTCCTCACATTGACTCTGTACGCATACGCATACGCATTTTTAGCTACTGAAGTATTTCTCTGCCATCGACCTGTATAGTATAGTTAACCATCCAACATCCACCAATGTATAGTGTACATATTGATGGTAGGTGTTTAGTAGGGTTGATGGTAAGTGTTTAGTAGGGTTGATGGTAGGTGTTTAGTAGGGTTTTGGTAAGTGTTTAGTAGAGTTGATGGTAGATGTTTAGCAGGGTTGATGGTAGGTGTTTAGTAGGGTTGATGGTAGGTGTTTAGCAGGGTTGATGGTAGGTGTTTAGTAGGGTTGATGGTAGGTGTTTAGCAGGGTTGATGGTAAGTGTTTAGTAGGGTTGATGGTAGGTGTTTAGTAGGGTTTTGGTAAGTGTTTAGTAGAGTTGATGGTAGGTGTTTAGCAGGGTTGATGGTAGGTGTTTAGTAGGGTTTTGGTAGGTGTTTAGTAGGGTTGATGGTAGGTGTTTAGTAGGGTTGATGGTAGGTGTTTAGCAGGGTTGATGGTAGGTGTTTAGTAGGGTTTTGGTAAGTGTTTAGTAGGGTTGATGGTAGGTGTTTAGCAGGGTTGATGGTAGGTGTTTAGTAGGGTTTTGGTAGGTGTTTAGTAGGGTTGATGGTAGGTGTTTAGTAGGGTTGATGGTAGGTGTTTAGTAGGGTTGATGGTAGGTGTTTAGCAGGGTTGATGGTAGGTGTTTAGTAGGGCTGATGGTAGGTGTTTAGCAGGGTTGATGGTAGGTGTTCAGCAGGGTTGATGGTAGGTGTTTAGTAGAGTTGATGGTAGGTGTTTAGCAGGGTTGATGGTAGGTGTTTAGTAGGGTTGATGGTAAGTGTTTAGTAGGGTTGATGGTAGGTGTTTAGCAGGGTTGATGGTAGGTGTTTAGCAGGGTTGATGGTAGGTGTTTAGCAGGGTTGATGGTAGGTGTTTAGCAGGGTTGATGGTAGGTGTTTAGTAGGGTTGATGGTAGGTGTTTAGCAGGGTTGATGGTAGGTGTTTAGTAGGGTTGATGGTAGGTGTTTAGCAGGGTTGATGGTAGGTGTTTAGTAGGGTTGATGGTAGGTGTTTAGTAGGGTTGATGGTAGGTGTTTAGCAGGGTTGATGGTAGGTGTTTAGTAGGGTTGATGGTAGGTGTTTAGTAGGGTTTTGGTAGGTGTTTAGCAGGGTTGATGGTAGGTGTTTAGTAGGGTTTTGGTAGGTGTTTAGTAGGGTTGATGGTAGGTGTTTAGTAGGGTTGATGGTAGGTGTTTAGTAGGGTTGATGGTAGGTGTTTAGTAGGGTTGATGGTAGGTGTTTAGTAGGGTTGATGGTAGGTGTTTAGCAGGGTTGATGGTAGGTGTTTAGTAGGGTTGATGGTAGGTGTTTAGTAGGGTTGATGGTAGGTGTTTAGCAGGGTTGATGGTAAGTGTTTAGTAGGGTTTTGGTAAGTGTTTAGCAGGGTTGATGGTAGGTGTTTAGTAGGGTTTTGGTAAGTGTTTAGTAGGGTTTTGGTAAGTGTTTAGTAGGGTTGATGGTAGGTGTTTAGCAGGGTTGATGGTAGGTGTTTAGTAGGGTTGATGGTAGGTGTTTAGTAGGGTTGATGGTAGGTGTTTAGTAGGGTTGATGGTAGGTGTTTAGTAGGGTTTTGGTAGGTGTTTAGCAGGGTTGATGGTAGGTGTTTAGTAGGGTTTTGGTAGGTGTTTAGTAGGGTTGATGGTAGGTGTTTAGTAGGGTTGATGGTAGGTGTTTAGTAGGGTTTTGGTAAGTGTTTAGTAGGGTTGATGGTAGGTGTTTAGCAGGGTTGATGGTAGGTGTTTAGTAGGGTTTTGGTAAGTGTTTATTAGGGTTGATGGTAGGTGTTTAGTAGGGTTGATGGTAGGTGTTTAGTAGGGTTGATGGTAGGTGTTTAGTAGGGTTGATGGTAGGTGTTTAGCAGGGTTGATGGTAGGTGTTTAGTAGGGCTGATGGTAGGTGTTTAGCAGGGTTGATGGTAGGTGTTTAGCAGGGTTGATGGTAGGTGTTTAGTAGAGTTGATGGTAGGTGTTTAGCAGGGTTGATGGTAGGTGTTTAGTAGGGTTGATGGTAAGTGTTTAGTAGGGTTGATGGTAGGTGTTTAGCAGGGTTGATGGTAGGTGTTTAGTAGGGTTGATGGTAAGTGTTTAGTAGGGTTGATGGTAGGTGTTTAGTAGGGTTGATGGTAAGTGTTTAGTAGGGTTGATGGTAGGTGTTTAGTAGGGTTGATGGTAGGTGTTTAGCAGGGTTGATGGTAGGTGTTTAGTAGGGTTGATGGTAGGTGTTTAGCAGGGTTGATGGTAGGTGTTTAGTAGGGTTGATGGTAGGTGTTTAGTAGGGTTGATGGTAGGTGTTTAGCAGGGTTGATGGTAGGTGTTTAGTAGGGTTGATGGTAGGTGTTTAGTAGGGTTGATGGTAGGTGTTTAGTAGGGTTTTGGTAGGTGTTTAGCAGGGTTGATGGTAGGTGTTTAGTAGGGTTTTGGTAGGTGTTTAGCAGGGTTGATGGTAGGTGTTTAGTAGGGTTTTGGTAGGTGTTTAGCAGGGTTGATGGTAGGTGTTTAGCAGGGTTGATGGTAAGTGTTTAGTAGGGTTTTGGTAAGTGTTTAGCAGGGTTGATGGTAGGTGTTTAGTAGGGTTTTGGTAAGTGTTTAGTAGGGTTTTGGTAAGTGTTTAGTAGGGTTGATGGTAGGTGTTTAGCAGGGTTGATGGTAGGTGTTTAGTAGGGTTGATGGTAGGTGTTTAGTAGGGTTGATGGTAGGTGTTTAGTAGGGTTTTGGTAAGTGTTTAGTAGGGTTGATGGTAGGTGTTTAGTAGGGTTGATGGTAGGTGTTTAGTAGGGTTGATGGTAGGTGTTTAGTAGGGTTGATGGTAGGTGTTTAGCAGGGTTGATGGTAGGTGTTTAGTAGGGTTGATGGTAGGTGTTTAGTAGGGTTGATGGTAGGTGTTTAGTACGGTTGATGGTAGGTGTTTAGCAGGGTTGATGGTAGGTGTTTAGTAGGGTTGATGGTAGGTGTTTAGCAGGGTTGATGGTAGATGTTTAGCAGGGTTGATGGTAGGTGTTTAGTAGGGTTGATGGTAGGTGTTTAGTAGGGTTGATGGTAGGTGTTTAGCAGGGTTGATGGTAAGTGTTTAGCAGGGTTGATGGTAGGTGTTTAGTAGGGTTGATGGTAGGTGTTTAGTAGGGTTGATGGTAAGTGTTTAGCAGGGTTGATGGTAAGTGTTTAGTAGGGTTGATGGTAAGTGTTTAGCAGGGTTGATGGTAGGTGTTTAGTAGGGTTGATGGTAGGTGTTTAGTAGGGATGATGGTAGGTGTTTAGTAGGGTTGATGGTAGGTGTTTAGTAGGGTTGATGGTAGGTGTTTATTAGGGTTGATGGTAGGTGTTTAGTAGGGTTGATGGTAGGTGTTTAGTAGGGTTGATGGTAGGTGTTTATTAGGGTTGATGGTAGGTGTTTAGTAGGGATGATGGTAGGTGTTTAGTAGGGTTGATGGTAGGTGTTTAGTAGGGTTGATGGTAGGTGTTTAGTAGGGTTGATGGTAAGTGTTTAGCAGGGTTGATGGTAGGTGTTTAGCAGGGTTGATGGTAGGTGTTTAGTAGGGTTGATGGTAGGTGTTTATTAGGGTTGATGGTAGGTGTTTAGTAGGGTTGATGGTAGGTGTTTAGCAGGGTTGATGGTAGGTGTTTAGTAGGGTTGATGGTAAGTGTTTAGTAGGGTTGATGGTAGATGTTTAGCAGGGTTGATGGTAGGTGTTTAGTAGGGTTGATGGTAAGTGTTTAGTAGGGTTGATGGTAGGTGTTTAGTAGGGTTGATGGTAGGTGTTTAGCAGGGTTGATGGTAGGTGTTTAGTAGGGTTGATGGTAGGTGTTTAGTAGGGTTGATGGTAAGTGTTTAGTAGGGTTGATGGTAGATGTTTAGCAGGGTTGATGGTAGGTGTTTAGCAGGGTTGATGGTAGGTGTTTAGTAGGGTTGATGGTAGGTGTTTAGCAGGGTTGATGGTAGGTGTTTAGTAGGGTTGATGGTAGGTGTTTAGCAGGGTTGATGGTAGGTGTTTAGTAGGGTTGATGGTAGGTGTTTAGTAGGGTTTATGGTAGGTGTTTAGTAGGGTTGATGGTAGGTGTTTAGCAGGGTTGATGGTAGGTGTTTAGTAGGGTTGATGGTAGATGTTTAGCAGGGTTGATGGTAGGTGTTTAGTAGGGTTGATGGTAGGTGTTTAGTAGGGTTGATGGTAGGTGTTTAGTAGGGTTGATGGTAAGTGTTTAGTAGGGTTGATGGTAGGTGTTTAGTAGGGTTGATGGTAGGTGTTTAGTAGGGTTGATGGTAGGTGTTTAGTAGGGTTGATGGTAGGTGTTTAGTAGGGTTGATGGTAAGTGTTTAGTAGGGTTGATGGTAGGTGTTTAGTAGGGTTGATGGTAGGTGTTTAGTAGGGTTGATGGTAGGTGTTTAGTAGGGTTGATGGTAGGTGTTTAGTAGGGTTGATGGTAAGTGTTTAGTAGGGTTGATGGTAGATGTTTAGCAGGGTTGATGGTAGGTGTTTAGCAGGGTTGATGGTAGGTGTTTAGTAGGGTTGATGGTAGGTGTTTAGCAGGGTTGATGGTAGGTGTTTAGTAGGGTTGATGGTAGGTGTTTAGCAGGGTTGATGGTAGGTGTTTAGTAGGGTTGATGGTAGGTGTTTAGTAGGGTTGATGGTAGGTGTTTAGTAGGGTTGATGGTAGGTGTTTAGCAGGGTTGATGGTAGGTGTTTAGTAGGGTTGATGGTAGGTGTTTAGCAGGGTTGATGGTAAGTGTTTAGCAGGGTTGATGGTAGGTGTTTAGTAGGGTTTTGGTAGGTTTTTAGTAAAGTTTTGCTCCAAGGCTGCTCCCTTATTTCCATTCCTCCATTCCACTTTTTTAAGTATGTCTTTGCTTTTGGAAATGAGTTTAGCTATCGTGACGAAATTGTGATGTGTCACTCTATTGTTAAAATGTGACTAGTTCTTACGCCTGGAAGGTTCTCATTATGAGTCAGAGTTAACTGCTTTCTCCTTTTGCTTATCTGTTTGTGGTTTAGAGATTTCAGGCTTTGCAGTATTGCCTCCACCCGGGGCCTGGTTCTGATAGTTTGGAGACAGCAGAGATTGAGAGAGAGAGAGAGAGAGAGAGAGAGAGAGAGCGAGAGAGAGAGAGAGAGAGAGAGAGAGAGAGAGAGAGGGGGGGGGGGGAGGAGGGAAAGACAGTTGCAGCAGTGATTGGATTGCTCTCTAATCTATAAGGGTGTAGTAACTTTTCACTAAAGGTTTCGAGCACAGACCAGACTCAAGACCATTCTGTTGCTTAAGCGGCCTAACATCTATTCTAAACCCTGAGCAGCCTACAATTTGCATCTCCAATCTTGTACATTTTCTAGCTACCAGCTACACCATGTAACCTAGTTTCTTATTTTACTTGGAAGGAGAGGTTTCAGCTACTTAACTGTGTTCACTGTCGTTCATCATACCATCCTTCCTACCTACATGCTATAGACACACACTATGGCATTTACAGTATCTGCACCTGGACTAATAATTTGAATGATTAGCATAAGCATGATACATCTCTCTCTCTCTCTCTCTATATATATATATATATATATACAGCGGGTGAAATAAGTATTGAACACGTCACCATTTTTCTCAGTAAATATATTTCCAAAGGTGCTATTGACATGAAAGTTTCACCAGATGTTGGTAACAACCAAAGTAATCCATACATACAAAGAAACCAAAACAAATAAGTTCAGAAATTAAGTTGTGTGTAATAATAAATGTGTAATAATGTGAAATGACACAGGGAAAAAGTATTGAACACATGAAGAAAGGGAGGTTCAAAAAGGCATGGAAAGCCAAGACAACAGCTGAAAACTATCAGTAATTAAAAACCAATCCAGCCCCCTGTCAGTGCAAATTAATATTAGCTGGTTCAGTCCCAACTGATGGCCTACAAAAAGGTCTAAAAAGATCAAAAAGTGTATCTCGTCAGAAACGTTAAAGGGATAGTGCATACAAATGACAAAATTACATATTTGTTTCCTCACCCTGCAAACAGTCTATGGACATGCTTTTGTAATTTAGTAATTTGAATGAATTATCCATTTAAAGCCAGGCCTGCAATATGGGAAATTCAACACAAACATGTCCACACTGTTTATAAACACTTATTTGTCTCCAAATATGAATAACATTAATAATGCACTCATTTTGTCTCCAGTTTTCAACAAAAACACCCTTGTCGTGTTTATATTATGTTTGATGCTTGTGCTGTAGTTCTAGAGTGTAGTTTTACACTGGACTTTGTGCAAACTGGAAACCACATATCCTGAGGCCACACATATTGTAGCTGGGGACTTCAACAAAGACAACACATCTGCTTTGTTACTCGTGGCGTGAACATTCTTGACCATTGCTACTCTCCTTGTAGACGACTCTTCCGAGACGTCTACAAGGCCCTCCCTCTCCCTCACTTTGGGAAATCTGACCACGCCTACATCCCGCTCTTCCCCTCCTATAAAAACGTATGCACGAAGCACCCGTGGTAAGGACTGTTCAACGTTAGTCTGACCAATAGAAATCTATGCTTCAGGATTGTTTTGATCACACAGAATGGGATAATATCAACGTACTCACTGAGATGGAGACTGCGTGACAATTATAAGTAATCTAAATCAGAATCTGTGGATAGATAGCAGCATTCGCGCAACACTGAAAGCGTGAACCACCACATTTAACCATGGCAAGGGGACTGGGAACATGGACATGTACAAACAGACCAACTATGCCTTGCAACTGAAGTATCAGATCATCAACAGAATCAGTTACAACTGAAGTATCGGATCATCAACAGAGTCAGTTACAACTGAAGTATCAGATCATCAACAGAACCAGTTACAACTGAAGTATTGGATCATCAACAGAACCAGTTACAACTGAAGTATCAGATCATCAACAGAGTCAGTTACAACTGAAGTATCGGATCATCAACAGAACCAGTTACAACTGAAGTATCGGATCATCAACAGAACTAGTTACAACTGAAGTATCGGATCATCAGCAGAGTCAGTTACAACTGAAGTATCGGATCATCAACAGAACCAGTTACAACTGAAGTATTGGATCATCAACAGAACCAGTTACAACTGAAGTATCGGATCATCAACAGAACCAGTTACAACTGAATTATTGGATCATCAACAGAGTCAGTTACAACTGAAGTATCGGATCATCAACAGAGCCAGTTACAACTGAAGTATCGGATCATCAACAGAGCCAGTTACATGTTCTTGTTCAATAGCCTACAACACATGTAATCAGGTAGGTCCTTGTTCAATAGCCTACTACACATGTAATCAGGTAGGTCCTTGTTCAATAGCCTACTACACATGTAATCAGGTAGGTCCTTGTTCAATAGCCTACTACACATGTAATCAGGTAGGTCCTTGTTCAATAGCCTACTACACATGTAATCAGGTAGGTTCTTGTTCAATAGCCTACTACACATGTAATCAGGTAGGTTCTTGTTCAATAGCCTACTACATGTTGAAATGTTGAAGCTTCTTATGATAGCCTACTTCAAACCAAATGGTACAAACTCAAAGAAAGTAGATGGGGTGTTCGTTAAATTATCTATTTAAACAAAAAATGAATGGAGCGATTTTCGAACATCATTTTCTTTTCCTGTGAGGTCAGAGCGATTTTTAGCGGAGCGTGGGAAAGGATATTGAGCGCCGTGAGCGATGAGTGGGATTTCCAACCACTCAACTCCACTCACATACTCTGCCTGGGTCTGAACCCCTCCCTGTGCAACTGGATTCTGGACTTCCTGACGGGCCAACTCCAAGTAGTGCAAGAAGGCAACAACACCTCTGCCACGCTGATCCTCAACACGGGGGCCCCACAAGGGTGCGTGATCAGCCCACACCTGTACTCCCTATTCCATGACTGCGTGGCCACGCACATCTCTAACTCAATCATTAAGTTTGCTGAAGAAACAACATTGGTAGGTCTGATTTACCAACAACAACGAGACATCCTACAGAGAGGATGTAGGTAACTATTAACAGATACCGTAGGGCTGGCTTGAATAACCATGCTGTGTTCAGTAGGTAACTATTAAAAGATACCGTAGGGCTGGCTTGAGTTGGTATACATACATTATAATATTTCCTTTTCAAAAATAGATACACTTTTCACAAAATGTATAAGTCAGTCAATTCTTCCTCTTCCACTACGGTGAACATATCACAGGTCTCACATTTTATGGCTTTACCATCTCCAGATCCGACTCCAGAACAGAGGAGTCTAACATGCTATACCATCTCCAGATCCGACTCCAGAACAGAGGAGTCTAACATGCTATACCATCTCCAGATCCGACTCCAGAACAGAGGAGTCTAACATGCTATACCATCTCCAGATCCGACTCCAGAACAGAGGAGTCTAACAGGCTTATATTGTGCTTGGCAGAGTGGGTGAGGTTATATCCTGCCTGGTTTGTCCCTGTCCGGGGGTATTGACTGGGTATTGTCGGAGGGGGCCACAGTGTCTCCTGACCCCCCCTGTCTCAGCCTCCAGTATCTATGCTGCAATAGTCTATGTGCCGGGGGGCTAGAGTCAGTTTGTTAAATCTGATGTTATTATCCAGTGTCTTGTGTGAATTTAAGTATGCTCCCTCTAATTCTCTCTCTCTCCCACTCTACCTCCCCTCCCGGAGGACCTGAGCCTACCCGGAGGACCGTGCTTCAGGACCACCTGCCCTGATGACTCCTAGCTGTCCCCAGTCCACCTGGTCGTGCTGCTGCACCGGTTTCAACTCCTCTGCCTGCGGTTATGGAACCCTGACCTGTTCATTGGATGTGCCACCTTGTCCCAGACCTGCTGTTTTCATCTCTCTCTCTCTCTACCTCACCTGCGCTCTATTGCACTGAAAAGCCAAGTGACATTCACTCCTGATGTATTTACCTGTTGCAACCTCCACAACTACTTTTATTATTATTTGACCCTGCTGGTCATCTATGAACATTTGAACATCTTGGAGAAAGAACTGGCCTTAATGGCCATAAATTGTTATAATCTCCACCCGGCACAGCCAGAAGAGGACTGGCCACCCCTCAGAGCCTGGTTCCTCTCTAGGTTTCTTCCTAGGTTTTGCCTTTCTAGGGAGTTTTTCCTAGCCACCGTGCTTCTACATCTGCATTGCTTGCTGTTTGGGGTTTTAGGCTGGGTTTCTTTATAAATACATTTGATTGATTGATTGATTGATTATATTGTACTACGGTCAGAAACACAAAACACAACCGCGCCACGAGACAAGCCGGTGACAGCCAGGTAACCTAGATAGTCGGAGCTATCCGGGGCTAGCCTGCAAATATTAGCTCCAGGAGGCGGTAATAAAACACATTAAACAAAGGTTTTAAAGGTGTAACGTATAAAGTGTCTTAGAAAAGTTAAATATATAGCTAAGTGTTTTTAAAAAGTATAAAACACTGAAGCACTTGAGAAAATCACCAGTCTCTAGTCCCTAGCCTCACGTGCAGATATTTATTGATGTTATTTATTTGACAGGAACAATGCACATCAATTAACATTCCTGTGTTAATGTGCCAGATTTAGCCATCTGGCTAGTTGTCATATGTAGTCCCTGGGCAGACATGTGGTTTTCTGTTAGGGGTGGAGTGAACTATACAACAGCACAATAGGCCAAGATGGAGGCCCTTAATCAGAAAAGTACAAACAATGACAAACATCTATAATATACTAATCTAGGCCTCAACCTGATGTGAAGGAGGCTCCATATACTCTACTATAATTTAATGGAATATGTCATTCTAAAAGGCACTTAAAGTCACGCTAGGGCTGAAACTGAGAAACACGCCACACCATTATGGCCATTGTACTTGTGATTTTACAGAGTCTCATTTCCGCATTTCTCCAGATGTTGCCCCTGTAGCACACAGCACACAGAGGCTCCTGTCTATGGCCCATTGTGATTTTATAGAGAGCCATATGCACTTTTATAGGAAGGTTAATGATTTAAAGACCAGAGCACAGGTCTAAAACCATAACATTAAACCTCAGGAACACTACCTTGGGATGGGCCCCTGATCACATACAAGTAGAATACAACAGAAACCCAAAAAGACAACATTGTAGTTTTCTGATATATCTATATATATATTAAACAAATTCTTATTTACAATGACGGCCTACTGATGAGGAACAAACCACAGTAACTGATGAGGAACTAAACACAGTAACTGATGAGGAACAAACCACAGTAACTGATGAGGAACTAAACACAGTAACTGATGAGGAACTAACCACAGTAATTTAGCACTGGAACATCAAGGACTGGAGGAAAGTCTGTATCGGTACATAATTAACTGGTGATGGATGACCGTTGGCTGTCTCACTGACAGGCCGGCAGCTGATGACACATAATTGCAGTATCACCATTTAGGATAAATTACACCAGTCCTCAGAAGACTGAAGGAGACTGACACCACCGCCAACAAAACGAACAGCAACCATCTACATGGAGAGGAGAGGGATGGAGGGAGGGAAAGAGAGGGAGAGAGAGAGAGAGAAAGTGAGAGAGACACATAGAGAGAGAGAGAGTGTGTGTGAGAGAGAGAGAGAGAGACACACAGAGAGAGAGAAATAGAGAGAGTGTTTGAGAGAGAGAGAGACACAGAGAGTGAGAGAGAGTGAGAGAGAGTGACAGAGAGAGACACAGAGAGAGAGAGAGACAGAGAGAGAGACAGAGAGAGAGAGAGAGAGACACACAGATAGAGAGTCACAGAGAGAGAGAGACACAGAGAGAGAGACACAGAGAGAGAGACACAGAGAGAGACAAAGAGAGAGAGTGTGTGTGTGTGTGAGAGAGAGAGAGAGAGAGAGAGAGAGAGAGAGAGAGAGAGAGAGAGAGAGAGAGAGAGAGAGAGAGAGAGGAGGTATGTGCCTGGGTCTCTGAATAAGAGCAGTTAAATGTGGTGTTCCAGGACTTGAGAGAACCCTGATTACTGAGGATGCCAGAAGGGCTGTTGGTTATTGTCTAGAATGTGTGTGTGTCAGTTTGTGTGGCAGTTTGTCTGGTCTCCTTGATATCACGATTCTGTTTTTTTTTACTCTTCAATGTATTCAGTCATTAATTAATCGCCATATTTCCAGTGTCTGATCTCATTACAGTTTAACTTAATATCTGATACAGTGAGAGATGAAAGAGTCTGGGTCTGGTTATTCATGTGTAAATGCATCTAACAACTGACATTTCATGAAATTCAGATTGGGCCGATGTTTATCGCACATATATCCGTAAGTATTCTGCTCCATCTGAAACTGCCCCAGACAAAACAAGAGAAAAAAATATCTGTATCTGGGAGAGCGTTTCATTGATTACTACTCTGGTTACTAGTCTGGTTACTACTCTGGTTACTACTCTGGTTACTAGTCTGGTTACTACTCTGGTAACTAGTCTGGTTACTACTCTGGTTACTAGTCTGGTTACTACTCTGGTTACTAGTCTGGTTACTACTCCGGTTACTAGTCTGGTTACTACTCTGATTACTACTCTGGTTACTACTCTGGTAACTAGTCTGGTTACTACTCTGGTTACTAGTCTGGTTACTACTCTGGTTACTAGTCTGGTTACTACTCTGGTTACTACTCTGGTTACTACTCTGGTAACTAGTCTGGTTACTACTCTGGTTACTAGTCTGGTTACTACTCTGGTTACTAGTCTGGTTACTACTCTGATTACTACTCCGGTAACTACTCTGGTTACTAGTCTGGTTACTACTCTGGTTACTAGTCTGGTTACTACTCTGATTACTACTCTGGTTACTACTCTGGTAACTAGTCAGTAGTGTCATCTCCAGACCTCATAATCAATAGTGTCAGTAGTGTTACCTTCAGACCTCATAATCGATAGTATCAGTTGTGTCACCTCCAGACCTCATAATCAATAGTGTCAGTAGTATCACCTCCAGACCTCATAATCAATAGTGTCAGTAGTGTCACCTCCAGACCTCATAATCAATAGTGTCAGTAGTGTTACCTCCAGACCTCATAATCGATAGTGTCAGTAGTATTACCTCCAGACCTCATAATCAATAGTGTCAGTAGTGTTACCTCCAGACCTCATAATCAATAGTGTCAGTAGTGTTACCTCCAGACCTCATAAACAATAGTCTCAGTAGTGTTACCTCCAGACCTCATAATCAATAGTGTCAGTAGTTTTACCTCCAGACCTCATAAACAATAGTGTCAGTAGTGTCACCTCCAGAACCTCATAATCGATAGTATCAGTAGTGTCATCTCCAGACCTCATAATCAATAGTGTCAGTAGTGTTACCTTCAGACCTCATAATCAATAGTATCAGTTGTGTCACCTCCAGACCTCATAATCAATAGTGTCAGTAGTATCACCTCCAGACCTCATAATCAATAGTGTCATTAGTGTCACCTCCAGACCTCATAATCAATAGTGTCAGTAGTGTTACTTCCAGACCTCATAATCGATAGTGTCAGTAGTATTACCTCCAGACCTCATAATCAATAGTGTCAGTAGTGTTACCTCCAGACCTCATAATCAATAGTGTCAGTATTGTTACCTCCAGACCTCATAAACAATAGTGTCAGTAGTGTTACCTCCAGACCTCATAATCAATAGTGTCAGTAGTGTTACCTCCAGACCTCATAAACAATAGTGTCAGTAGTGTCACCTCCAGAACCTCATAATCAATAGTGTCAGTAGTGTCATCTCCAGACCTCATAATCAATAGTGTCAGTAGTGTTACCTTCAGACCTCATAATCGATTGTGTCAGTTGTGTTACCTCCAGACCTCATAAACCATAGTGTCAGTAGTGTCACCTCCAGAACCTCATAATCAATAGTGTCAGTAGTGTCATCTCCAGACCTCATAATCAATAGTGTCAGTAGTGTTACCTTCAGACCTCATAATCGATAGTGTCAGTTGTGTCATCTCCAGACCTCATAATCAATAGTGTCAGTAGTGTTACCTCCAGACCTCATAATCAATAGTGTCAGTAGTGTTACCTCCAGACCACATAATCAATAGTGTCAGTAGTGTCATCTTTAGACCTCATAATCAATAGTGTCAGTAGTGTCACCTCCAGACCTCATAATCAATAGTGTCAGTAGTGTTTCCTCCAGACCTCATAATGAATAGTGTCAGTAGTGTTACCTCCAGACCTCATAATCAATAGTGTCAGTAGTGTCACCTCCAGACCTCATAATCAATAGTGTCAGTAGTGTTACCTCCAGACCTCATAATCAATAGTGTCAGTAGTATAACCTCCAGACCTCATAATCAATAGTGTCAGTAGTGTTACCTCCAGACCTTATAATCAATAGTGTCAGTAGTGTTACCTCCAGACCTCATAATCAATAGTGTCAGTAGTGTTACCTCCAGACCTCATAATCAGTAGTGTCAGTATTGTTACCTCCAGACCTCATAATCAATGATCAATGAGCCACAGCTACAGCAGCAGAGAGAGCTGCTTAATACAAAGATCAATGATAACTAAAGGTTTTAACAAACCTATGAGAGCTTTCACCATCTCCACTTCACAGGGAATACAGAATATCATGTCAATAAATGTAAACATTACCCAAAAGGCACTCTATTGATCAAATGAACCAAATTAATAGAACTGAATAGATCTGAATAGAATATGTCTTGAACCCGAAGGGCGATTCGGTTACAGCAAAATGGTGAAAGTTAAAATAAACAAGAAATGAAAAAGGTCGCTGAAATGAAGAAGTCTGACTGTTCATTAAGAGACAGAGAAGATGAAAGGATGAAAGTGGAGAAGAGGAGAGAGGTTAGGGGTCCTGTTTCTGAAGCGTTCCTGTAATGGCAACCTGGTCTCAGACAATTTCATATTATTATGCATGTAAATCTGTCCCACACCATCTCGTATGGTACGTATTAATTTGTGGATGTCCTTCACCAATTTTGTATGATATATGTTACGAATGACAATTCGTATTATATGTTATTAATTTGCAACATGTAGAATGTGTTATACATTTTCCAAACGTATGATATGTTACGGATTCTAGCTAGGTTGCTAGGTGGCTAACATTAGCTAGGCTAGGGGTTAGGGTTAAGGTTATGTCAGGTTCTGACTGAGGACAGGCTTCTTGACTCCTCTATGTGTGTTTTGTAAATCCCCAATTAGAGGCAGAGTCATAGAGTCTCTAATTGGGGATTATATTTATGTTCAAGCAGTGCCACAAGCAGTGTGGTTGCTTGTGTATGTTCCGTTCTGTTCATACCAACGCGTGTTGCTGTCTTTTGTTTGTTAGCAAGTGCATGTATTAGTTAAACTCATTACAGCTCTTGAGGCTACCTTTTGTTTTTGGAACGTCTTCTAATAAAATAACCATGACTCATCACAACTCTCGCTTTGTGCCCTGTTCCTCTCGCATCATGACAGGTTAGGGTTAAGGTTAGGAGTTAGGTTAAATAGTTAAGGTTAGGGTTAGGGAAAGTAGTAAGTAGTTGAAAAGGTGCTAATTGGCTAAGCTTTCAGTTTTGCCTTAAGTAACTATCTGTCTTAGGTAACCATACCAAACGTAGCATACCATACTAATGTTTGTGCGTCCATACGGGTGTATGTGTGTGTGTGCATGTGTGTACGTGTGTGCCTGTGTGTGTGTGTGTGCGTGTGTGTGTCTGTGTGTGTGTGTGCGTGTGTGTGTGTGTGTGTGTGTGTGTGTGTGTGTGTGAGAGAGAGAGAGGACCTGTGTGTGTGTGTGTGTGCGTGTGTGTGTTTTTTGCGCACTGCTAGGTGACATCTGTAAAATGCTTTGTTACCATGGCAGCCAGTGGCGAATGTTTACCATGAGATAGGAACTCACCTACGAAATTATAAAAAAAATATGTGTGTGTTTGTGTAAGCAGAGTTTATCTCTGATCACAGAGTAATGATGCAGGATACGAGCTGTTTCCACAATCAAACAGGACAGATAGATCCTTATTCACAACAGAGAAGCACATCACAGAACGTGCACTGTAAATACTGTATCTCTATGTCCAGTTAGATCAACATTATTCCACCATGTAGCTCTATGTCCAGTTAGTTCAACATTATTCCACCATAAAACTCTAAGTCCAGTTAATTCAACATTATTCCACCATGTAGCTCTATGTCCAGTAAGTTCAACATTATTCCACCATGTAGCTTTATGTCCAGTTAGATAAACATTATTCCACCATGTATCTAGCTTTATGTCCAGTTAGTTCAACATTATTCCATATTGTAGCTAGCTCTATGTCCAGTTAGTTCAACATTATTCCGCATTGTAGCTAGCTTTATGTCCAGTTAGTTCAACATTATTCCACCATGTATCTAGCTTTATGTCCAGTTAGTTCAACATTATTCCGCATTGTAGCTAGCTTTATGTCCAGTTAGTTCAACATTATTCCACCATGTATCTAGCTCTATGTCCAATTAGTTCAACATTATTCCACCATGTATCTCTATGTCCAGTTAGTTCAACATTATTCCACCATGTAGCTCTATGTCCAATTAGTTCAACATTATTCCACCATGTATCTCTATGTCCAGTTAGTTCAACATTATTCCACCATGTAGCTCTATGTCCAGTTAGATCAACATTATTCCACCATGTAGCTAGCTTTATGTCCAGTTAGTTCAACATTATTCCACCATGTATCTCTATGTCCATTTAGATCCACATTATTCCACCATGTATCTCTATGTCCAGTTACTTCAAAATTATTCCACCATGTATCTCTATGTCCAATTAGTTCAACATTATTCCACCATGTATCTCTATGTCCAATTAGTTCAACATTATTCCACCATGTAGCTCTATGTCCAATTAGTTCAACATTATTCCACCATGTAGCTCTATGTCCAGTTAGATCAACATTATTCCACCATGTAGCTCTATGTCCAGTTAGATGAACATTATTCCACCATGTAGCTCTATGTCCAGTTAGTTCAACATTATTCCACCATGTAGCTCTATGTCCAGTTAGTTCAACATTATTCCACCATGTAGCTCTATGTCCAATTAGTTCAACATTATTCCACCATGTAGCTCTATGTCCAGTTAGTTCAACATTATTCCACCATGTAGCTCTATGTCCAATTAGTTCAACATTATTCCACCATGTAGCTCTATGTCCAGTTAGTTCAACATTATTCCACCATAAAACTCTAAGTCCAGTTAATTCAACATTATTCCACCATGTAGCTCTATGTCCAGTAAGTTCAACATTATTCCACCATGTAGCTTTATGTCCAGTTAGATAAACATTATTCCACCATGTATCTAGCTTTATGTCCAGTTAGTTCAACATTATTCCATATTGTAGCTA
This sequence comes from Thymallus thymallus, assembly GCA_023634145.1. Lineage (NCBI taxonomy): Eukaryota > Metazoa > Chordata > Actinopteri > Salmoniformes > Salmonidae > Thymallus > Thymallus thymallus. The sequence continues at coordinate 33,517,792 of CM042387.1, read as the reverse complement.
GCTCTATGTCCAGTTAGTTCAACATTATTCCGCATTGTAGCTAGCTTTATGTCCAGTTAGTTCAACATTATTCCACCATGTATCTAGCTTTATGTCCAGTTAGTTCAACATTATTCCGCATTGTAGCTAGCTTTATGTCCAGTTAGTTCAACATTATTCCACCATGTATCTAGCTCTATGTCCAATTAGTTCAACATTATTCCACCATGTATCTCTATGTCCAGTTAGTTCAACATTATTCCACCATGTAGCTCTATGTCCAATTAGTTCAACATTATTCCACCATGTATCTCTATGTCCAGTTAGTTCAACATTATTCCACCATGTAGCTCTATGTCCAGTTAGATCAACATTATTCCACCATGTAGCTAGCTTTATGTCCAGTTAGTTCAACATTATTCCACCATGTATCTCTATGTCCATTTAGATCAACATTATTCCACCATGTATCTCTATGTCCAGTTAGTTCAACATTATTCCACCATGTATCTCTATGTCCAATTAGTTCAACATTATTCCACCATGTATCTCTATGTCCAATTAGTTCAACATTATTCCACCATGTAGCTCTATGTCCAATTAGTTCAACATTATTCCACCATGTAGCTCTATGTCCAGTTAGTTCAACATTATTCCACCATGTAGCTCTATGTCCAGTTAGTTCAACATTATTCCACCATGTAGCTCTATGTCCAATTAGTTCAACATTATTCCACCATGTAGCTCTATGTCCAATTAGTTCAACATTATTCCACCATGTAGCTCTATGTCCAGTTAGATCAACATTATTCCACCATGTAGCTCTATGTCCAGTTAGATGAACATTATTCC